>JACBWW010000010.1:33515171-33599462 GCA_020086605.1 Lanius collurio | reverse complement strand
CACTGTACCCTATCTCACCATAACTCCACTCCTTCCTCCCCCAGAAGTGCATCTGGAAGGAGCTCAGGAGTTGTACGGAGAAAGGCGGGCATCCCGGCAACCTCCTCAAGGACTCGAGAATTCACAGCAAAAACTTCTAAGTCCCCTCTGCAGCAACTCTCGAAATGCTGCTGCACCGTGCATTCCTGCAGGGCTCAGTGCTACAGGTGGTTTGTGAGCCACAGGAACTCTGTCCTCAGTTGTCCACCTTTGCTCTATAACCAATTAAGAAGCAGTGAACACGAGTGATCAGGTCCCTCAAAAGCACACGGGCTGTCTGTTCAAGACCCAACTCCAGATTTCTCTACTCCCAATATCTGAAAAGGCCTGGCTTTTGACCCTAATTATGTGTAGGAATATAAAATGCACATCAAAACTGAAGAGCTGCTGAAGTATCAGCCTGAGTGAAGGCACTTGTGACACTAAGCTTCTGGAATACTGTAGCTGGCCTCAGAGAATCCATCCTGCTGATCTACAGAAATACACTCTAAAGGTAAGACACACACATAGAGCGAGCAGCAAAATCCATTCCTTGTTTTTAATTTCACCAAATTGGTGGCTTCACGAGAGCTTTTTTCCTTTTTTCAGTTTTTAAAACTTAAAAGCTTGTTTACAGGTTGCTCACCAATAAACACAAAACTTGTTTTTAACGTGCTGCCCTGAGAATCTTGCCCCCCCTTTTCTTACACAGCTCCTTCAATCACTAAATCTCAAACCCTCACACAGCAGAGAAAACCTGAGATCTATGCAGATTAAATATGGTTCAACGTCAGATAGGATTTCAGTTGCCAGCAAAGAAGAAACAAAGCAAATCCCACACATGAACTAGCATCCAATTTATATTTCTCTGTAAGGATATTCCTCATTAAAGGCTGCAATATCAAATACATGTCATTTAAACCACCATTTCTAATAAAACCTGCAAAATCAACTTTAAATCTCCTGTATCAACCTATTTTAAAACAGGTTTAAACATCACAGGACCTACGTGCACTTCAGTGATTGTACACTAAATGCCTCGCAGAAACCAGAAGAGTCTATCTAACACTTAAACTGGATTAAAAATACCAGAAAAACAAACAGACCAAAATAACAACCCAAACCCATCTTCCTAGTAGTTTCAAAGAGAGAAGTGTTTAAAATCAGCAGTAAATGAATGCAACATTTGGATCCAAGCAGAGGTTCACTTTGAAGGTAAATGCCAATATTCTGGAACTGTTAATAACTCTGCAAGTATTTACATAGGTAGCTCCGCTTGATGGAGAGAATATAATACAAGACAGGATTAACCATTTAGTATGGGAAGAAGATCATTAGAAACTGCCTCTTGTCTACCATCGTCTTCTCTTGACCTCAGGATAGCTGAGAAAAATGGAGTGCTATGTAACCATCGTGTGAAGTTGGGACAGCTTGACTAAGCTCTAAGTGAGGATTCTTTATACTAACTGGATGGCAGCATTCAGGACCTTCAGAAGAGTTTCAAGTCTGTAACAGTACCTTTGGGGGCAGGGTCACAGAGAAGTCAGATCCCCACCAAACCCGAGGAAACCCGCTTGAAATAAAAAGCGGTTAAAGAAATCAGAACTCGGCAAAGAAAGCTCGGTACAACCATTTTTTTTTCAATAGAAACCTAGGGTAGCGAGAGACAAAGACATGCAGTGTTTCTGTGAGCGGAGTGGATGCATTTGTGCCCTTTAAGACATGTAAATGCATCTGTTGCGCTTCAGGAAAAGCCTTAGGGGGGCCCCACACGGACACCATTTTCCCCCGTGGTGCCTTTCAAAACCCCTCCCAACGCTTCCCAAACCATGATCTTACCTATCCGAAGCCTCAGTTTCAGACGTCATCTTCGCCACGGGGCAGGTCCCTTTTGTAACAAAATGAGGGCGCTAAAAAAATCTAAAGCTTTATGCTTAATACAGCCCAGAGCCACAATGCTCCGGAAAAAAAAAAAAAAAGTAGAAAACCCAAAACTTCAAAAACACCTTACCACCCTCTAAACACTCAAAGCAAAAGCAAAATCATAAGTTTAAATACTCCCGGTGTTCCACGCTATCTTCTTCACGGCGCCTTCAAAGCAGCTATTCCTCTAGAGAACAAAAGGAGCGGCTAAAAAACCCCCTTCCTTACAGTGAGAGGAGAGCTCTTACCCCAGTGACTCCCGGAGCAGGAATGAAAGCCTGGGGCAAAGGCTGGGCTTAATATCCCCCGAGCCGGGCCCGCCTCTCCCTCCCACCGTGCAGGGGGAAAGCGAGGAGGTAATCACCAACGAGGTATAAAAGCTCTCAGAGGAGCTGCAGCTGCTCAGCGCTTGTGATTTCAATTGAAAACGAGTAAAGGGGCTCGAAAAACAAAAAGCAGCTCTGCGGGGAAATGATGATATCCTCTTTTTTATTACACCTACATCAAATGAATGGGCAGAGAGCGGATAAGAAACAAAGTTTCTTATTTTGGCAGCGCGCGTAATATAATGGGTTACTTTGTTATTGATTTGCATAATTATTCTTTAGTGGTTCCTAGTCGTACGCCACATGTTACTAAGTGGGGTAGGGAAGATTAGTAATGGTAGCGATGGCGTAACTCTCGTTGGGACCTCTAATTAAGGCTGTGTATGTTATAAATAAAAATACAAAAAAATTATTGATTCCCGGGTGGCATTAGCTTCCTTCAACTGAGCTCCGTAAATGGAGGGAATAGGGGTTGTTTGCCTCTACTTAATCCAATGTAGTGGCACATAAGGGGCTTCTCTCCTTTAATTTAAGCCTCTAGAGTATTGGGAAAAGAGGGGGCTTCCTCACTTTAAATCTCTCAAATGATCGAAAAAAAGGGATTTTTCCCTCAATTCAAATCTTTAAAAAGGAGGGACAACTGGCTTTCCCCCTCAGTTTAAGCCTTAGGATGATGAAAATGAGGGAGTTTGCTGTAATTCAAACTCATAAAGCAACATCATCGAGGTTTTCCTCTTCTATTTAAACTGGGGAATAATGGAAAATGAGAATTCCCTGTCAGCTGACAGCCCCAAAAGCATGGAAAAGGCAAGGTTTCCTTTAGAAGATACTTAATGGTATTGCAGGTGAAAGGGATTCTTCCCCAATTTGAACAAAGATAATTATGGAAAAATATTTTTTTTCTGTCTAGTTAAGCGTCTTTTCTCCTAATAACTCCTTTATTTTCTGGAGGCATTGTGGAGGGACTGGAGGCTCTGCAGAGGGACTGACGAGATGGAAGGGAAAAGTTGAAAGTTTCTCTGGGCGTTTTCCTGCAGCAATGCTCCGTGCCCGGGTGTATCCGGCTGGTCCCCGGCCCCTGCTCGGCGCTCCAGCCGTTGTTGCTGAGCGGACGCTCGGGATGCGCCCCCCGCCCCTCTGGGCTGGCCGCTGCCAGCGCAGGTGTGCCCGAGTAACTCTCTGAAAGCAGCCGGCCGCTTGAGTTTATTATGTAAACAGTAAGTTCAGGGGACAACAAAAGACACCACGAACCCAACACTAAGAAACAATTAGGTGAGAGGTATCTACAGAAATTACTGTTAATAGCTGTGGTTGCCTTTAAAGTGATTTATTCAAATGCCAGTAAAAGCTATTTTCTCGGTTACTGCTGTTCACCCCGGTACTACCTGTGCGGATCAAATTGCTTCCTGCCCTTGTGATTTCTCGTTTTAAGCCTCTGCAGATCTGTTCCTTTCTGCTGGTCCACATCACTCGCATCTTGAAGATATGGGGGCGGCGGAGAAAAAGCAATTCACAGCCACGTGGGCCTTCATCGGCACATCTCCTCTCTTCCTGAGTTTTTCCATTCTTTTGGAACTCTCTATATATTAACCAGAAACTGAGACATGGGCAGAGTGGCGTGGGATTGGGCTACATGCTGCAGCTATAAGGAATGTGAATGGTAGTGAAAAAAGCCCCAGCCCTACAGGGCTTTAGATCAGATCCCAGCATAAAGGAAGAGAGAGAAAGAACAGGAATATTCCGTGGTCAGAGAAATAACAATGTCTGGCCTGACCCTGCTCAATTCATTGTGAAATGAAAGGTTGCTGATAAACCTCAGGATTCCTTAAGTGTTTCAATGATGCTCAAATCAGAGCAGTAAATGCATCTTGGAAGCAGCTATGTAATTCTAGGTTTGTTCTAGCTGTTTTTTTTTTTTTTTTTTTTTTTTTACTACAGAAAAGTGGCTGCGATAGTCTGATAGAAGTGCAAGATGTGGTGGGGATGGGTCACGAGACAGATCCCGCGTGCGTCTTCACCTACGTCCGGTCCCTGTGCAGCCATCTATGACGTTTTGAATAAAACCATGGACACCTCTCCGGCCAGAAGGGTCAAGTACAGCATGCTAATGGGAAGAGCAACATTTTGCAAGTGGAACACGGTATTATTTCTTGGTTTTTACTGTTCTTTTGCTTATGTTCAGCTGTGTGGGTGGCTGACTGAAGTACTGCTGAGTAGGGCACTCAAGTGTTGATCACATCACCATATCAGCAACACAGAAATAGGTTTGAAAAAGACAAAAAGACATTGGCAACGGCAAATGCTGTCGTTTTGGTGCTAGTAGTAGGTTGGATTTTGAGGGTGGGCTTTTATGTTTAAAGATCACAGGAAGCAAATTTGCTTCTCCTATCTATAACCCCCATATAAGGCTAGGGACTGTTTTATGCAGTGATTCTGCTATGAAGGTGTTTCATCTTAAAATGCAGGTAAAACTCCAGAAGATAGCGCCTTCAGTTTTACTTCTCTGTTGATCATAGTACAAAAGAAATAGGACATGGACAAGGAAAATAGTGTTTAGCAAATAATAACCCAGAGTACTCAACTACGTGGGCAGTAATGGCTCTCCTCCAACCCTACCCCTCTGCTCCAGTGTACAGGTGCAGCTGGACCTGTGCTGTCCCCAGCAGGTGCCTTTCCTTCCTTCCCTGCTGCACTTTGGCTTTTCGAGGGGTCTCTGGGGGTCTGAGGGAGAAGTTCTTTGTCATTCCAGGGCAGCATAAGCCCTGATCCACTAAAAGCGGGGGGAATAATTTCATCCTTGTTTTTGGATAGACATTTTGTGTTTTCTCTCTTTTGCTGGCATTGTGTGGTGAAGCAGCAGCTCCCTGGAATAATTTTGATTTGTAAAACAATGCATTCCCTACTGGAATCCCAGTCACAGCCTCCCAGCTCTGTGTGCTGGGCCTTACACCCTGACCAGGACAATTTCCTGTCCTTAAACATGGAGAATAGGGGAGAACTCAGACTGCATTGGAGGCAGAATCCAGAGAGGGGAAAGTGAGGCGGCGTGCTTGGCACAGGCTGGGGGTGGTATGGGGAGTATTCCCCGTTGGGTGACACCTGTGTGGAACAGATCCTTCTCTCCCTTTCTCTAAAGTCCAATGGCAGAGGAGTGAATAAGTCACAAGTGGGGCCTGGAACGCAAATGGTTGTGTTAAAATTAGGCAAAGAAGGCAATAAATAAAAATGGACATGCTCTTTATGTATGAACAAAAGTGGGGAAAAAACGTGGAGAAAGAGCTCTTTTACTTGGTGCGGCCTCTCATTTTTTATGGATAAAACCCTGTAGTGAGCAATCAGAACAGAAGTGGGAAAGCCAGGAGCCTTTGACTTGCACAGCGGACTTAATTTCCACGCTTAATTTCAACTGTTTCTTCTCTCTTTCAGGACAGGAAAACCCACTTAACTCGTCCCATCTTTGCCAAGAGCTTTGGTGTTGGAGCAGCCAAACCCAATGGGCTCTGGCCCCACCGGCCTGTACAGGAGGGCCCTTGGTCCTGCCTGTGGTGTGGGATGAGTCCCCAGCTGTCCTCAGAGCGATCTGCCCCGGTTTCAGGCTGGTCCTTGCCCTGGTCCCTGCAGTGCCCAGCGCCTGGGACACAGAGAGAGCCCTGTCCAAAGGGGCCTTTGGCACCTTGTCAGGAATGTGGCAGCAGCCTTCCTGGCAGCAGCCCTGGGAACAGGTTGGAGGTGAGAACTGGGGCTGTGTTTGAGACTGACAGGTCATGCAAGCTCACACAAGAGGTGCCTCAGATCATGCGATCAAACAGGGTAATTTGGGTTGGAAGGCATCTTAAGGTTTATCTCATTTCAGCCCTGCTGCCAGAACACCTTCCACTAGCCCAGGTTGCTCCAAGCCCCGTCCAGCCTGGCCTTGGACATTTCCAAGGATCCGGGAGCAGCCACAGCTGCTCTGGGTAACTTGTGCCAGAGTCTCACCACGCTCCAGCAAAGAACATTCTCCTGATATCTAATCTTAACCTACCCTCTGGCAGTGAGAATCCATGCCCCCTTGTCCTGTTGCAACATGCTCCTGTACAAAAGATCTTTTTAAAAAGATTTTTTTTTTTAAAAGTCTCTTACTCGCAGCTTGGGTCGGTCTCTCCGATGGTCTAAGTGGCAGGTGAGGAATCATTAAAATAACACGCTGAGTTTCCTTTTGGAGTGTGTCCTGAAGGGAGAATTTGCAGAGTTTCGAGTCCCTAACCCTAAGCCGACCACCACCCCCCCCGCCTTCCTTCATTGACCCCATTTCGCTTCCTTATTCCCCTTCTCTCTCTCTCCTCTTTCCCCTGCAGCCGTGGGGCTCGGGGTGCCAGAGAATAAAGCTCAGAGGGGCTGGAGCCTGCTGCCTCCTGCCCTCGCTGGAAAGAGGAAAGATAAACTCCTTCAAGCTGGAATACACGGTTACAGTCACTCAATGAAGTTGGGCTAAAAAAAATTACATTTAACTTTTTATTGATTTCCTGTTACTAACTCTCTAAACAAAAATTGATCAACAGTATCAATACCACAGAAATATACTGTTATTGTATTACAAAAAAGCTCTGGTTGCCCAGTGCTGGAGAGGCAGCAGACCTGGACTGCCTATGTTATGTTGGATTACCTGAGACTGAGAGAGTTAGAACCCTTCTTGAGCAGGGAACAAGAGTGTTTTTGGATGCAGGTTCAACAGTGCAAGTAAAGATTGTCTGTGCAAGATAACTGAACCATCTGTTTCTAAGGGCTTTTTGCATCAGACAGAAGACCTATTATAACAGATACATCACTTATACTAAACATTAAATTTTTTTTTGGTTTCTAAAATGGATGAGAGTTATACAATTTATTGTCAAAAAAATTGTGTTTCTCATAGAAAGTAAATGCTTTTATTCCACGTACGTTGGTGGGGAAAAACCCAAAAAGGATACGGTCTTCCATCAGTGAGTAGAACTTAAACTAAGAATTAAAATTATAAAACCATCTGAAAAGACAATATTAAGACTGGGGGAAAGACTAGAATCATCTTGCAGTCCTGACAACATAACAAGAGCCTATGTTACGTATTACTGTTATTCATAATTTTTTGCGGGTGCGGGACAAGTGGCTTCATACTTTTTCTTCAGGCCTTTCAAATATACACGCAAACTGTCTGGGTCCAGTCGAGAATTTCTAGCAGTCTGAACCAATCTCATTGCTAACTGGTACGCAGCTCTCTGTTTCATCATCTCAGGAGTGCTTTTCTGCCTGTGCTGTTCTTAAAAATATACACACGTTACAATTTGAAATAAATTATGTTCTATCACAAAAATACTAGTATTAGCTGTTCTCCAGCCTGTTTTTGATCTCACAATTCTTGGTTTGCATACAAACATTACATCCAATACTCCTTTAGCCTAAAGGCCATTTTGCGTTGGCCGCTGACAGTATAATCTTTCAGAACTGGTTCCAGAAATACAAAGTTTAATGAAATCCGGTTTCATTAAAATATAGGCAGCGCTTATCCTGCATCCTTTCAGAAACTGAAAATACATCAGAGTTTTATAAAAACTGTGAAATACAGCATTATAGTTTTCTACTACATACCAAAATTTGTTTTGCAATGTGATTTGTGATGTCCTTGGCATCCAAAATTATGGATGATGGTAGGGAGGACACTTCTGCAGCTTTTAGTCCTAAATATACAAAACATAAATCAGGATTTTTTAATGTAATTTTTATCCCTACCTTCCACATTGTGTCTTCCAGAATTAACTCAGCCTATTTTGCTAAGGGGTGAAAATTTAATTTTTATTAAAATAATTTTGGTATATTTTTGCTCAGTGTGTGTTTTTTGGTGGGTTTTATCTGTGTGGTGTTTTGTTTTGTTTTTCCTTTTGGTTTTATTTTTTTGGTTAATAAACAATATGGTTTTGAGAGTTACAAAATAAAATGTCCACTTTGTTTTAATGCTATCTCTAAAATACACCTCAACATCAAGTTACTGCTGGTAATACTATAAATGGGTAGAATGAGACATATTATGGGGTTAAAATGAAAAAAAATGGCACCATGATGTTAACAGCTTTCTCAGTTCAGTTTTTTTAATTTGTCAGAAAATACAGAGGTTGTGCTAACTGTACTCTCAATTATATCCAGTGGACGTGGATGTCATTTTTCTACTTCTTTGTTGCCAACAGCCAAACTTCCAGATACTCGGGTTAAGAAAGAGACGCAAGTATTTTTTTCTGCCCTAGCATGATTTTTTAACTTTTTCCTTTGGCTGTACCCCTGGAAAATCTGTGGTTCATTGTGCGGTTTAATACTGCAGGTTTAAAACTGAAAAAGGGTCACAAAGAGCCCTCGCACTCTTTCTTAGAATGAGACTTTGCTGAAGTAAGGTAAAGCTGAGACACAAACAGTGAGTTTCTTAAGGTCTTCTGTTCTCTGTGACTCTCTGAGTTAGTGGTGGTGTAGCATCTAAAATGGAGCTTGTGTTGCCGAAGTTAAACAAACTTATTCTGAAATTCCAGTCAAGGAAAGTTTTAAGTCCCATTGCTTGAAGCTTAACTGGAATAATTTCTAGTCTTTGGTCACCAATAGCTTGCAAAAGTCATGTGTAGCTATTTTCCTCTTGATTAAATGTTACCTAAATCAAGGAATCGACATCAGAATCTAGGATTTGGAAACACAGCGTTTTCTTTAAATCTCTCTCACTCACTCTTTTCTTTATTTGACCCATAATTAATCAATCTGCACAATAACTTAGAAGTTAAAAGATAAGTAAATCCACTTTTCAAGCGGATGCTTTTGTGGACCTCTCAAAATTGCCTTAGCCTAATACACTGTAAAATTCCTCTCCTTTTTAAAAGAAACGAGATACCTTTTTGCTAATCAAAGAGGGCCAACCTGCTATTAACTAGTCATATCATTGCTTATGGCAGATACATCTTTAAGTGTCTCCAGAACATTCCGTAAGTGCAGATTACATGAACTCGAGTAGCGTATGCTCAGAATGACTCAACTCATTCAAACAGCCGTGAATCAAGTAGACAGCAACATCAGTAAGATGTTTTTTTTCACTACAAAATATCATGTAAGTTCTTCATACTACCCGAAACTACTCTCTCACTACATGGTTTCTTAAAACACACAAGTATTTGGAACAAATTATAGATCTGCAGATCTCTGTACCTCTCTGAGAGAGAGACACAAACTCAAGAGAAAGTTGTCATCAGAAAAATACCACTAGATGCCTAATAACTGAAATAGTATCTGATGTTAACTTTTACCAAACTGTAAGTCATAGTGGAATCCATTACCATAGTTCTTTTCCTCTGTGTATCCTTTAGAAAGTGTGTAAGTGTAAGCAATTTTCTCCTTATTTCCAGCACTGCTTCTCACATGTTGCACTTCAAAATGGTAGTTTTCCACATTGGGATATAAAGCATCTATATGACATAGTTCCAAGAAATGTGTAGCAAACAGTGTAAATGCCTAAGTAAGGAAACAAGAAAGAAAATTTATTTTGGAAATGATCCAGAAATAAATTGCAATAAATAAGAAAAATTACATTATCTCACAGATGTCCAGGTTTTCCTCCAAAACACTGAAAAGCTGGCTTTAAATTACTAAAGAAAATTAAAATCCTTAAGGGATGCGTTCTACCATTGGCAAGCACATCCTTTCCATCTGGGGATTCTCCTGCTCATTTCTCAATAGAAGGAAAACACAGTATCAGAAACAAAAAGAAATCCATGATGCTTACAAAATCTGACTGGTGTTGACTGGAATGCCTGTCAAATGGTTGCTTAATTCTCTCAAGGTATTCTTTATCAAAAGAGAGTACAAAAGTAAAAGCAACAGGAAGAATCTGAGCTTTTCAAACCAAAAAACCCACACACTATTCTGAATAAACTCTGAGGAGAAAAAAACACCTCCACACTCCAAAGGCTTTTAACAGCCACCCAAGGTTGATCACGAAACCAGCAACAGAGGTGAAGCTTGCAGTCCATCTGATAGTATCTTCTGCTTTTCCAAACATGTTTCTAACCTCTGTGAGCGATTCACAAGTTGTGTGGAACTACCACTGTATTTCGAAAGGTAACCACCAGGTAAAGAGGTTCACCTTTAACATTCAAGCATAAAGCAAAACCAGAAGTAAACTAAATAAGCAAAACAAAACAGAGTGGATTATTCTCTTTCCAGACAGTTACAAGCTTGCAAGCAAAGTTAGAAAGATTCGGTGAGACCAGCATACCGCTTTTAGATGGACTAGAATTAGTTTTTTTCATAGTAGCTTGTGTTGCGCTGATAACTCACCCATGTTTTTAGCCACTGCAGGGTGGCGTTTACACAGCACCAAGGGCTGTTCTGCTCCTCACCCTGCCCCACCAGCGAGCAGGTTGGGGGTGTTCACAGAGCTGAGAGATGGTACAGCCAGGATGGCTGACCCAAACTGACCCCAGGGGTATCTCACACCACACTACAACACTGCAATAAAAACTGTGAGGACGGAGGAGAAAGGAGGGACATTTGGCATTATGGTAACAGTCACCGTGATGAAACACAGCATTGCAGGAAATGACTGAACATCTGCCTGCTGATAGGAAGCAGTGAATGAATTCCTTATTTTGCTTCTGCATGTGGCCTTCCTTCAGTTACTAAACTGTCTTTATCTCACCCCACACGTTCTTGTACTTTTACCTTTCTGATGTCTCCCTCATCTCACTATGGGGAGCAAGCGAGCAGCTGGGTAGTGTTTAGCAGCCAACTGGGGTTAAATCACAGCAACCAGTGAACAGAACTGCAGCTTATGTCAGCATGTTTCCTCTATCACCGTTAAGTCTTACTATTCACCATTTATGAAAAATACCATATTTAGCCAAGAAATCTTTGCAAAACTGATGTGAAATTATGAAAAATTACTGTATTTAGTTTCAGGATGACAAAACAATTCTAAGGCTTAAATTTCTTCCAAAACAGAATTACCTTTAAATTCAGCAGATATTCACAGGCAGCATAACAAATGCCGATACCTTCTTCAGCACTGGTACCTCTGCCAAGTTCATCAATAATGATGAGTGATTTATCATTAGCATTTTGTATGATGTACGTTATCTAGAAAAATATTCAATGTGTTATCATTCCTATAAATGTGTTTTTTAAAACAGGAATTTTTTATGTCATTCAGACAGAACATTAAATTAAACATGCAAAAATTTAAAAAAAATCTCTTGAGATACAATGATTTCACCTTTTCAAAGCTTTCAAACAGCTGTCAGTTCTCATCAAGTGAAGACACGCTACAGCACTCTTTCTTTTCCACTGAACCATTTACCCTCAAAATGGTAACAGTTTGTGAGAGGAAAATTGAGAGAGCTTAGGCCCCTACACATAATAATTTAAAGTCTAAGCAAACCCCAAAAATGCTGAAAGTACTATCCAACAAAGCACTGATTTTTACTCACGCTGGACTATCTTCCTACTTAAGAGATGCCTGGTTTTCTATGGTTTATCATAAAAGAGACGAAGGCTGAATTTTTGACTGCTTTTCAAAGTACACTCTTTCAATGGAAATAGAGTAGCACAATTTCTACTAACTTAACAGTAAACAATGGGCCTTAGACCTGGATAACTATATTTCATACCTCTTTCATTTCCTTCATGAATGTGGATGCATTCGTTTCAATATCATCATCCATACCTATCCTGGTAAAAATCTGCTCTGCGATTCGAAAAGAACAATATTCTGCTGGGACATAAGAACCTACAAAGAAAGTAAAATACAAGTTTCTCTTATACTATGACATTTACCTGAATACGTCACTGTGGACAAAAAAGGACTTTTTACACTTGGTTTCTGTGCACAGCAGAGAATGCATCTTACTTTTTTCTAAGTTTTCTAAGATTACGTCCTACCATTAATTTGTAAGAAAAAAGTTATTATCTAGATAGGATAATTAAAGAAGCTTATCGGTAGAACATTTAAGAAATCATATGCCTGAAGCTGTTTGTCAGTCTAAAGGGATGCAAAAAAAGAATAAACTCTAGGATTGTTTAACATTTCTGTGGCCACTGATTTACTAATCCCTATAAATCTTAGTTTCCCAAAATCAATATTATGTTGTGCCTTTATCAGACTTCAAAGCTTATTGGCTTTACCAAGCAGAAAAGAACAAGAACCTTTTGCCAAAAACTTTTCGGTCTGCTATATCCATATTAAAACTCACGTTTTTGAGAGCAATTCCTCAAGAACTTGCAGTTATTGGGGACTGAACCCACAAATACCTGATGGATAAATTTTATTCTCCACTGCTAAGTAGCTTCATTCTATAGGGTTAGGTCTTTGACTTGTGCTACTAGACTTACCTAAGAAAAAAGTCGTGAGGAATTCCTGAATATAGGAATGAGTCTCAGTTAGACTTGACAAACAGTTGGTTTACTTTTGTAACTTAAGTAACAGAACCTTGTAGTATTTGTTACTACTTTTATTTGATGTAGTTGATTATTTATCTATTAATTGTACTTGTCCCAAAACATATTTCTCTACGTAATTTAGGTATGCTCAAGGTCACGTGTTTCTTTTGGATGACTAACGCACGCGTCTGACCAGCATACTTGAAGGACACTCACTGTCAATATCTAGCTTAAGGTGCCAGATTGGGTTATGGTGTTCCAAAGAACTAGAGCATGCAACTGTGCTGCTCTAAAAATAGACCGTGGAGGTTTCAAGATACACAGATAGGGCCCCATAAGTTTCCAATGGCAGATGAAAAACCTTACAGTTGCCTCTGTCAGCAACACAAGAGCTGGCAGAGGCAAATGGACTACAAAACTACCTGTAAATATTTTATTTAATGTTACTCTGAAAGTTAAATCATTCAACTTCATAAATATTTTTAACCACAAAAAAAAAAAAAAAAAAAAGCTGTAGATGATTATTTGTATTGTACACTCTTACTCACCAATCTGTGCCATAATTTGACAGAGAGCAATCTGTTTTAGGTACGTTGATTTTCCGCTCATATTTGGTCCTGTAATAATGACAAAATTGTTGCCCTCTGTCAGGTACGTGTTGTTAGACACAGGTTTTTCCATAGCTATCTTTTCAAGAATGGGATGCCATCCATGCTTGATTGCTAAAGTATCAGTAAATTCTGGACGAACTAAATGAGAAAAAAGATGTCAAACACCGAGGAGTTAGCATGGAAACCTCTACATTATTAAACTACTATGTTTTGAAATAAAGTTAATTCTTGCAGAGGAGAGCTCTTGGCAAGAATTACCAGCCACTTTCACGTATAGATTCTGATTACCATGCAAGCCTTCAAGATTTACGACTACAAAAAGAAACCCGTAACTAAAACTTTGTTTCTAAATTAACATCCTGTGGTTTTGTTCCCTAGTAAGTAGGGCTAGACTCCAGTAATAAAAATACAAAGAAATGAAATATTTTTAGTAATTTTTCTCTTATATCACTAGAAGCATAAAAAGTACGAGGGTCGTGGACTCCTGTTACATCTACTTATGTACCCTGTATCTGCATGTTAAACAAGGAAGTAGCATTCCTTCTATTTTTGTTGTATGTTACCATTTTGATTATTTGGGAATATACCACACCTACAAAGATCCGTTTGATGCTGGAACTATCTCTATGGATTTCCGTCAGAATACAGTTCTTTTCTGAATCGATTACACACGGCTCCTCTTTATCTACCAGCATTAATGGAAGACAACGCGCTAATTTATATACTGCAGAACTGGGCTGGGGAAGAGGATGAACAATATGCAGGTGAGCATTTAATCCTGGACTCCTTAGTAGACTACTTCCAAAAATGTTTGGAAGTATGTCTAAAATGTCTAAAAGTGCTCCAGAAACTGAAGCAGAGAAACAGTCAGACATATTTTGTTTTACAGTATATACTTAACACTGATCTGCTCATATTATCTTCCTGCCACTAGAACAGAAAAAAGAGTAAACTCAGAATGCCCATACACTTACTGCTTTTCAACAGAATATGCCTAAAATGTCTATTTTGAGAAGAGTGACTGGGAGGGCTTATGGCAGCTAATTGGCAGAATTTAATTTCAATGAACGGAAGCAGAAAGAACATCAGCATAAGTACTGAGAAGCAGAAAAAGAAATTGAACCAGACAAAACTGCCTGATTATTCTCCATCGGAAGGGTCTTTATCTGGCCCGTAACAGAATCAAAGAAGAAACCTACCATAATCGGAAAGAGTGCAGGCGTGGGCAAATGAAAGTAGCATATCCAGCATAGACACAATGTCGGACAGCTTGTATAAGCAATGAATGTGTTCATAGATCTCATTCAGTAGTTTACACACTATTCTGAAATAAGACACCGATTTAGCTGTTACACAGCGCATCCTGTCACTTTATACGACTAACAGAAATAAAGGAGCTATAACGTTCATACTGCATACATTAGGATAAAAACTCACTCATAAAACGTGATCATGTCTACCACATGTGAGCAAATGCATAAATTCTTTGTAGTAAATTATGATCTTGTACCATCATCTCAGCTAACACTCTGCTGATCGGACACAAGACACATACCTCTAATGCCAACAGCTCATATGAAAACTTTGCACAGAGAATTAACTAAAAATATAGCTATGGAATCAAGTATATTTTATTAATATGTGATGTGCAACTCTGATTTCCTTAGACCTTCATGTTAATTAAAACCCTTCATGGTTACTAGAAGGAACATCCATTCAGCCAACAGGTAACATGCCACTTACTAACTTGTGAAATCGGAAAGCGACATGAACATGCAGCAAGCACACAAGATACAGAAATAAACACTTCTACTTTAAATACAAGGAACTGATTAAAAGTAACAATTCTGCATTACTGATGCAAAGCTAATGCATTCATTGTGCCATTTTTTGTAGAAAACTCACCCATAAAAATTTTACACGATAACCACTTCTATTAATAAATGCCAATATATTTGCAATTGTGTTTAATACAATAGGCACATTATGGGGGATTTTTGTCTCAGGAGGTACAACGTTGCTTTAGACTATTTCTGTAAGTAGCCGTAACTTAACAGACAGGTAGCTTAAAAAACCCACGTAATTAGCTGTTAATTGGAGAAAATAAATGTACTTAGCAAATATTAAATAGTTTTAACAGGTCTTACAAGTAGGTCATGTGATATATTTCTCTCAGGGACTCCTGACATCTTTCATTCATTTTTATTAAATCTGCTGAAGTGAAGCTATATGTGTTTTTCATTTTGGTGATCTGTGGGAAATTGAAACCAACAATCTTGCCTTATTATCAGAAGGAAAAACAGTTTCTAAAAACCAATTTGGGAACCATATGGGGAAACAGAAAAAACAGTGCCCAGTTTCATTTTTACTATGTAAGTTTTTATGAAAATTTCATTTAAGACAGCAATTAGCAAGATAGACAACTTTATTCTTACATAAAACATAATAGCACGTACTTGCACATTTTTTAATTACATAACTGGATATAGGGTAGTTATAAAAACATCTCAATCAAACCTTCATTTACTTCTAAATATCTTCACTGAAATTATTTTTTTTATTGTTTACTGTAGAACGTGTACTTTATTAATGTATTACATATCTTAAGTATATAAATATATTATGCTAAAACATATCTTGTACAGATACCTTTGTAAATTCTGAAGGAAGCTGACCATTAGGTAATGTCAAACAATCAGCATTCAACTGGATAAAAAATCCACGAGCAGAGCTGAAACTTGTTTTCATTGGCAGGCTGTACTTTTCTGCAAGTTGCGTTATCATACCTATGTACCACATACAAAGATTTAACCCAAATTATATACATTCACGTACATACGCACACACCCACACACTTGCGCCAGTAAAAAGATAGAAACTGTTAATGGAAAGTTTTGGAAATAAAAAACCAGTAACATCTGTATTTTTCACTTTGTATAAACGTAGGATTAGAATAAGGAACTTCGTAACATATGACAGGTGCTAAAGTTTCTGACACTTTTAGGTTTCCAATTATGGACTAAATTAAGACGGTCCTTTAGCTAGAGACATCAACAATTTATACCAAAAAAGGGAAACCAGTTTCAGAAGAATTTTTTTTCTTCTATTTTGACATAATGATAAACAGGAAGGTTACTAAAACACAGTAACCCACACCATGCTAGAACTCCTTTTGTTCGTATTTTCCAACTCTTAGTACCTTAGTTATAAGGTACTAAGGTCCACAGATAGATCAAGACTGCTTAAAACATAAAGAACAAAGACCTCAGGTACTTCAAATGAAGAAGGAAAAGCAAAGATTTACATGTTTTATGCAAAATGTTTTAGGTGGAGTAATTCTGTTCCATTACGTCAACGTCTTTCACACTTTAGGAGGACAAGGACTAACAGAGCTTTGAATATAGGAATCGCCATATAATTAATTCAATTTCATTAAAATAAAACTGAGTTCTTATCTGGAAATGGAGAATCTCAGCTGCTTATCAGCGACAATCAATTCCCACCAATACTAAATACTTTTTACATATGAGGTGGTTATAACACGTATAATTACATGGCTTCTAGACATCAAGTGCAACGTACTTTAAACTCCAAATAAATAAAAATTTTAGTTTAGAAATACCTGCTATGTCATCAACAATTTCCGTGTATGTTCTACGAGCTATGTCAAGGAATTCATTGATGTTAGGCTTAACAGCATAGCACTTCTGGGTCCTCATACTCAGACATCCTTTTGTGTATCGTGTATCATCATTAATTACAGTTGTAATCTTTTCAAGTATAATTCCAAATCTGCAATATCAGTTGTATGACTAATTAGATACATAATACTTCACAATTTTTACTTGCATTATCATCCCCAAATTACAGGTAACTGTATTACAAGTAAGTGAAGCTACTTTTAAACTTTCCACTGTTAAAACAAAACACTATATTTCATTTCTATTTTCACCTCATTCTGAGGTGAAAATTCACATCTTTGGGAGATATAAATTATTTTTCAAATATGTTTTTTTTTCAAATACGCAACACATGATTTTTGCATTATTATGGAGACTCCAGGAATCCACTACTCTTGCCTTTTCAGAATTACTTCTAAGGGAGTTCAGTTCAGCAGCAACTCTACTATCACAGCTAGCTCTCTTGCTTTTTCCCTGTATTCATTAGTTGAAAATTAGAATTTCTGACAATTAAAATTAGCTTTTAGGCAAAAGAATTGAGCTATACCCATAACTATACAAGTAAAGATGCAACATCTTTAATCTTGCAGGCACTTTTGAGAAGAGAGTTTCTAACACGGTAGCTAAGTTTTAAGATAAATACCTTGTATCTTCCAGAGAATTGTAATAAGCCTTTAGCAGCTGTGTGTTACAACTTCTTAAAGCAGCCTGTTGAAGATTAAAATATGGACATGCCACGTTACTTCTTTCTGCAGCCTTTTTAAAGGACTGAAAATTTTCAGATTCAGCGAGGCTAATCAGCAGTTGTGTAAATAGTCTGTGGAATTTGAGCAGGAGTTTCAGCTAAATGTTTGTTATATAATCAATTATTCAGGTAATGGTAGGAATCCCGCTCTTCACAATATTAGACTCAAATGCGTATTTTCAATCAAGGGACTACATCAGCAGAATTGTATTCTGTAACCGATATTTCTTTTTTACTTTATCGATCCCAACTTCCAACTTGAGATATTCTATGAAATTTAATAGACGGTGCTTCATAAAAATAATGCACTTTATTAAAAAAAAAAAAAAAAAAGAAAGAAAAAAAGACAGCTTACTTTCAGGGGCTCCACAAGTTCTAAGGTATGCTTCAGGTAGATTAAATTAGTTATTTTTGATTCAGCAGTTTTAACCTGTTGAAAAATTTCCCAAATATTGGAGGTATTTGTATGACTGTTTTAAAAAGTACTTAAGAACTAGTAGAACTCGTATTCTTCACACTAACAGGCTTATACATTTAATGAAAATCCCTAAAACACTTCATAAGCTCACTTTGACAACTTTGTGTTCGCACAAAAAATGTTTATCTAAATTTTACATTGTCTGCTGTGATAGTTTGTCCATCAGTATTTAAGATTTTCCTATGTTTGAACTGATAATGACTGACTCTAAGAACACCCTGCCAACCCAAGCTGTGAAAGCTTTTCATCTTCTACGTACACTTAACTCTATACAAGCTCCACACAATTTGCAGACTTTTTCAAAGCAAATACATTATGTACCATAACGAAGCACGCAACCTTTTCCATTAATGCTGTTAAACACAACATAACCCAGTTTGGTTGATTTCTCTTTGGTTAATGTATGTACATCTTTAACATCTGCTCATATGATAATACAAAAAAATCCAATAAATATTTCAAAATTTTTCTCACAATAATGACTGTTCTCCAAAATCTTTCATTCACAGAAACCCTTGACCTTGTTTTGTACACCCCATTAACACTTACGATGAAGAATTTTGCTGCTGACATTATGGCATAGCATATGCAGTACACATGCACTGTGCAACAGGATTTTAAGGAAATAACATAGATATGCATAGATAGCGCATGAACATAGGAGCACGGCCCCATGTGAAATCTTTTCTCACTCATATATAGTATCTCCTTACTCTTGTGACATCTCTTCTCTTACAGTCATATAAAGATTTTTTTCTGTAATAGAACTAAAGAGTGCTAAATGCATGAATGGAAGAATGACAATCTCCAAATAAATATGGGGTCTAAGTCCCATGAAGGAATCAGAGATCAAAAGAACAGATGTGGCCATACATGAAAAGGTGATAGTGGAATGGATCTTTGACTAATTAGTTCTCACAGGAATTTTAACTGGTGTTAAAAGTGAATCTTTGCACACGATGGACTTAAGACCAAAGGCAGTAAATGATTTCACCATTGACATGATTTTTCAAGTACCACATCTCAGCAAGGTTGTCAGCTGACAGCCTCCTTAGGATGAGAGAATGCTCATGCTGAACATACCACCCACACATTTAGTAACTGAAACTGTAGGCTTTTCAGATATGCATCTCATCTGCTGACTGGTGGAAGGTTTAAAATGAAAATTTTTATGGAGAGCAGGAATGAAACATACTGAACTGCCAAATTCAGCATTAGATAAAAGCAACTGAGCTATCATTTTGAATAAGCAAGTCTGTTGCATGAATGCCCTGCTATATTGGAACCACCCAACAGTGAAAAGACTGCCGTAAAAAAGTTTGGTGTACGTGGTCCTATGCATACATAAAAGCATCCTGTGTGACAGTTTGAGTCATCCAGATGACCTCACGAATTCAAGTTACACATTTCTACAAGGAAAGCTGGGAGCAATACACATTCTGGGTTTTGATTATGTCATTGAAGAGCTTTATCTGCATTTATTACTGTCCCGTTTGAATCAGTACCTGATTTCTTTAACTAGCATTAGACAAATCCTTTATCTAAGCAGGTAAAGCAGCATGTGAGAAGACACTGAGAGGTGAAAGAGTTGTCAGTATCTAAGATGCTGGCACACAAGCATAAACATAAGGAGTCACTGGCCTCACAAGCAGTGGCAGAAATATCCAACTCAAGCACAGTAGGCAAATGCAACTTAGAACACTGTGGTTTCAGTATTCTTAGTGGAAACAGAGTTGAGGTTCAGTTACCTCAAACTCGCTGTAGTTAACTATTGGTCCTGGTCTCAACCAAGATTCACTGGTGAACTACATGTATTTATTCCATTTTGGTATTTGTATTACATGTGTTAACATACAGACTGATACATGAGATAAGGTCAGATGAAAAAAGTAATCTCGCTTTGAGATGTAACAGTCACTAGGACTTTAAGTCACTAAACACGTTTTCCATTTATGCTCATGTGAAGAAAATTCCTCTCTCGTCTGAGTACTGTTGAATAAAATGTACACTTATGAAGAATAAAGGTGGGGAGTGATGAAAGAGTAAACATTTTTGGAAGTATATTTGCATAAATTAAGATGAATTATAGATATCACATTTATATATTGAATGTTATAGACAGATAACTGATTTTGTAAGGTGTATTTTTAAACATACCGTATCTTGCTTTGGAATTTGTACCAAAACTGAAAGCAGTTGTTCTGTGTCCAGGAATTTTGAGATAACTGCAAAACAAAAGTACAGGACACATCAGAAATTAAAATGAAATTGTAAGAAGATGTATTTTCTTTTAAAGCACAGTTACTTAAGCTATACTAATGCTAATCTTTTCCTTACATTCAACTGTCATAAATTATTGACATATATTGTAAAAACTAGGTTAAAAATAGCGACTATCGTAATTATTTTGTCGTAACCATACTTACTATACCTAAGCATGCAGGGATTATTGTATAGGTAGATATCTGTCAGTTCAGAAATACTTTTTTTTTTCCTTAGATTGAATCATATTTCTATTGTGATACTGATTAAGATTATACAATCCGGCTTCATGTGGATTAATTCTAGTATTGTATTTTACCTTTCTCTGGACAGTATGTTTTATGAAGCAACAGGAAAAAAATATTTATACACAAGTATTACTTAAGCAATGTGTTTGCTTTTTCATGCATACATTATACATACTTGTATACATCAAACATAATGCATACCCAGCCATAAAGGTAAAGAGACAAACTCCAATTCTTCGAAAAGGCTATTGGCTCACAGACTTCTATACACTTGATCAAAGAAATTCACTTTTCTAAACAAAATACTTGAATAAAGTATCACTATGATAATATAGATTACCTCAAAAAAAATGGCTACTATGCCACCTAAAGAACCATTAAAAAATACTTTTCAAAACATACTGAGTCCCACTACATACTTTCCTATACCAGAAAAAAAATGTTTAAAAAGAAATATAATATTAGGTGTTGCAAAATAAACTACTACCTGCTTGAAGACCAAAAAAGAGCTCCTCATCCTGGAGTAATTCCTGAACACAGTCCAGTCTTGTGTTTATTGTTTCAGCATCTACTAGAGGTTCCAGGATATTGGATCTAAGTCTTCGACTTCCACCAGGAGTTTTAGTGTAATTTAGAACACCAAGAAGTGTGTGACAATTCCTTTGAAAATAAAAAAGACATGGAGAATACAGGCACCAAAAAAAGATATGACAACCATCAGGACACATTTTCAGGTAAGAGTATCCTACAAATCTGAGGCATGCTTTGGCATGCTTGGCATCTCCCTGTTTGCCGTGTACATTATATGAACTACAGCAGTTTAGGAAGTTAGATTCAATTAATTTAATATAGTATTAGGCCTCAATTATGTAAGTATAGAAATACATTTCTACTTAGTATTTTATTCGCTTTTTTGTTAATGTTACTGAATGTAATGTTGACATTTTCCCTCTCAATTAAACTGAAATGAACAAAACTAAAATAAACTAAAACTGAACGAACCAACCCTACACAAGGAGGCAAATCTTCAAATTATAATCAGAGAACAAATACTAATCAGAACAACTTACTTGAAATTCATTTCTGAAAATAATTTTTAATGCTTAGAAGTCCAAAAGAGAAATAATATGTGGTTTTATTTTTTTTTAAGAACTTATTTCAGTCAATACAGGCGCTAAATAACATGCTTATAATTTGTAAATACTATTTTCATCTTTTTGCCTTTTACATGTTACATATCCCAGTGTTTCGTGCTTAAGGGTGATTGCATCTGTGTAGAATAAGCCATCTACAATATTTACACCTACTACACAGCTAAACAGTTTTAGAAACCTGAAATCTTTGCTATTGGCTGGAAGAAGACACATGAAATACTGGGGCCGTATTAATATATTGATTTAAACCAGAAATCGAATAGGAAGAAACCCGATACAAGTACACAAAACAGACACCCTGAAGATAGGTAGGTAGGTAGGTAGGTAGGTAGGTAGGTAGGTAGGTAGGTAGGTAAGCGGGTACAGCGAGCAGAAACACCCTGAAATACCATGGCATAAAGAAGCAAAGCAGTAGTCAAGAGAATTAAAAAAAAGGGGGAGGAAATCCAAAACCAGTTGTATTAAGGGTGCATTTACCATACAATGCAACTCACGACAACACTTAAAGTGGAACTCTACATTTGGGAGACTATCCACAGTGCTTACCCTTAAGCAACTGAGGACTTATTTGTCCGAACAGCTCAATGAAGAGAGACCAAGTTCCTCCAGAATTAAGACTGGCACACAAATTTGACTTAGGTATTTCTGGTGCATGCCTGTACTAATAACTTTTACCTGTTGACGCCTAATACAAAGATATCTAACCAGGCTCTGGGGGTAAGAGCTATGTTAGGCTGATTCAAACTTGCCAATGGATCAGCAAAAATTCTTCACTGATAAAGCTAGAACCCCCAGAGAAACTTAAAGCAGTTTACTGTTGCTCAGTTCCTCCTACAACCACCTTCCTCTCAAAACCATCTGTGAAATTAGGAACAGAAGAATATTTTTTCAGAAAAATATTGCTCCAAAAGTACCTTTCAATGCAAGGCATTCTGTGTGTGGTTCTACTTCATCTCCCCAAGGGGAAAGCTCTTGGAAAGTACTTGGGAGAGTGAGGAATCTCCAGGCTCCCCTTTTTATATCAGGGTAGTTAAGTGGACATCTAAACAGAGGCAGATCTCAGAACCTGACAGGCAGCAAAATGCAAGTTCCAAGTATTTTGCTTGCTAACCGGAAGTGTAACAGCCTGGAGAAGGTAAGCCTTGAAGTTTCTTCTGCCTAGAAGGCAACTAACTCCCAATGAAGGAAGTGCTTCAAGAACTGATCTCCATGTGGAAAACTACCGTGCAATCAAGTACCATATTGCACATTACCATCATTATAGAAATAACTCTCTTTGCCACTACTAGATCTAAAAGAAAACAAAATAACATTTCAAGGCTGAAGCACGTATTTTGCGTAAAATGAGTAAAATGCAGGTGTTTTAGTCCAACATAAGAAACTTCTTTCAGAAATATTGCCTCTTTCATTTAATAGTCTGTGAAATTCTGCATAAATGAAATTTTTTACGTTGCTGTGTATGCTTTAATTAAAGATGTAAAGATGATTATGCATCATCTCTTTCTACAATTCACTTTAGGATTTCCCGTGCTAGAAATTTTGTGCTGAATTGTAACGAATTTCTCTGTCACAGTATTTTTTTTCAGAAGCTCTGAATGGTATGCAAATTCTCTCATACAGAAATAAATATAATGGTCACCTCTTTGACATAAATGTCAAGGAAACTTAGTGAAATCCATCTTTATATAAACGTAATTGGAAAAACTATTCTTACCGAGAATCTCTGTTATTAACTACCAGTTCAAGATTTTGTGCTGATGATGAATCTATCATAGCTGTTTTCTCACTCCCCTGGAAACGCACCTTGAGCGATTTAGGAGCGTAAACGGCGTTTTGAATAAATTCAACATATTTTAGCAAAGCTGCAGCAGCTGCAAGACAGTAATACCTTGGAAAGAAACAATCTTTAATGAATGCTGAATACTGCTATTGAAATGCCACAAAAGCAGTGCACTAGAGAAATAACATTCACACTATTGCAGATGGGCAACTACTGCAAATGATAGCACTGAAAAAGCAGTATATTTTAAATGTGCATAAACCCATGTCTAGTGAACATATATTCGTGCAAATCAAATATTCATAAATGTCCGAGTCTCTGTACACTTGACAGCCTCCACTATATAGCTGATACTGTGAACATACATATTTCAACACAAAAATGTGACTTGAAGACCCTGGTCACCAAGTATCAACACTTAAAAGTTTTTGATACATGGAAAAATGCTTGCTGACGCCAGAAAGAAAGGCAAGCATAGCTCTTAAAAGGTATCTTTAAGGAAAGAATAAAAAAGACAAAGTAGAAAGCTGTGAAAACTCAAATGAACACCTGACTATGTAACAGACTTTCTATTTACATTTCTAGATATATCAGAAACACTGGAAGGCAAAATAAAAAGACAGCTCTGTGATGATTTCCTAACTTTTGCAATATGACAAAGACATATGTAATGAGTACATAAAATAATTTTGTTAAAAACCTATCTTGACACAGTATGCTTTTCCTTATTTAAACGTACTTCGATTGGACCTCCATGAAAATGGTGCTAAATTCAGATGCACACAATTGTTCTATGTACTCCAAACCCTTTGTTTCATTGAAGTATTTTCTCTGGACAGTTGTAAAAGTCACATTCTGTGAAGATGGGGATGAAAGCAAATAGTTTTAAAAGTTATGTCAGAGAGACTTCTGTAATTTCCTAGTAATACCTGTTCCCAAGAAATCTAGCAACTGATTCCACAATCTGTCTTCATAGAAGTATTCCTTCTAGCTTACTAGCACAAGCAGGTCAATGTAACTGAAGGTGTGTGATGCACAAGTAATTTATGTGAGAAAAAGAGGAGAGAGGTCAGGAAGTAGAAGAGCACCGATGAAGAAGCCATCAGCTCTGTAGGCATGAAGCAGTTCAGGTAGTAATTAATAGTTATTTAAAGGTTCTGGGGCTTTAGTACTCATAAATTACTTATACTAGTTCATCTCATCCTCTTTTACACTGACGGTGCTCTTTCTCCTATTCTATGACACATCAGCGCCATTGATTTATCGGGTTGAGAGAAAAAGGGAGAAGCAAAGAGAATACTTGACTTTTTTAACTTCCGTATCTTTCCTAGGTTCGGTATTACTCAAATTATTCAATGCCACAAATTCAAAACTTTCAACTTTAATCAGTAATATATTCATCTCTGTAAGAAGTAGCAGCATGGGAGCTGCATTTAGTTTATTCATTACCATTGCAAAATTAGAACTGAAAATCATAGAAAACAAAATCTGTCCGCATTCAGGATTTTAAAAGTTGCGTAAAACTTTCAAATCAACCATCATATAAAAGTGATCAACAAGAACTCTAAAACATCAAAAGAAATTTTAAATCTTACCTTGAAATGCTCTGTTATCAGACTGAACAATTTCGTTGTGTTCCCTGCATCACAGGCAGTGTTCGACATTATTATTTCTAGTGGTGTTAAAATCTTGAGTTTAGTAATAACCTGAACAAAAAGTTCAAAATAATTCAATAAAAAAATTATATAATCTAAAATATTTTAGACAATAATGAACAGCAATAATGAAATACAGAACCCTTGTATTTTAAAATCAGTTCAAGTTCCAAATTTTCTAGACTGAGTGAAATTCATATGTATCTAAATATACACAAAACTAAATTAAAAACAAACAAACCCCAAATTTAGAGCTTATCCCCTGTTATTTGAACACAGAATCACGCTTGCTGTTGAAGCAAGAGAGAAATATCCAAAACTATATTCAATGGCTATGATAGGGTAGAAGGACTTATTTCAACAGATGGCAGCTTTCTGGGCTTGCTGCTGAAAGGTTAATGGTGCTCTGGATGACGAAGAAATGCAACAGTCAGAACACTACTAACCTTTTGATTGAGACTAGTTTTTGATTTTGTTTTATCCTCCTCTAGTAACATTTATCTCAGTATTAACATGGCTAAAAATGTGCATATTTTACCAGCTTTATGTCATGTACACCCCCTGTAGGGATTTAAAGTAGACTATATGAACTTCTACTTGTTGACTGTATAAGAAAGGACAAACAACATTATGCATTTACGTTCATTTGCACCAGCATTCACAAATTCTCAAGGGAGGAACATGAAAAAACAGACTATATTTTAATTGTTTAGAAGTTAAGATGTGCAAAAAGGGACAGGTGATGCCACAATGAAAAGGTAAACAAGCATAAAAAGAAATCATCTAAGGGCATTTGGGGTGGGAGGGCTGTCACTGCCCTTCATATCTACTAATCATTAGGAAGTTTTTTCCAGTGGCATCACAGTTCAAAAAATACAGAAGAACTTAAAGAACACAAGAAACTTTCCTGAATTTATCTGCAGAACATTCAAAAACAAAAGTATGCACAAGAAGGAGAAAATAACGGCAGGTTGGATACCAATCACTAGGCAAAGCATAGATTCTGAGAGTGCAAGAAAACAGCTGATCAGCAGATAGACAATATTGTTGAAAGGAGTAAGATTAATGGGTCTTTACAAACAGATTGTGTGAATCTGCCCCCAGATAGGGCCAGAGACTTGTAGATAAGGAAGTAACGGGACAAATCATTGGTTTCAAAAACTGGCGCTAATTGACACGGACTGCTGCTTAGCCAAGGTCATGCTCAACTCCTGAACTTTGAGAAGAACGAAGACTCAGTAGGGGTATGAATATTAACTTCCCCACCCAAGGTGGACTTACAGTTCATTTTAATGGTCATGTATCATATGTTACACAGGGGGGAGCATATTAATGGGGACATGTAGTAGGCAGATTGGGAAGTCTGTACCTCCCAAGTACCTCAGCCAATAGGGAATGGGCAAAGGTGATGCAGCCGGGAAGATTAGGATAAAAAGCAGGCTGCAGTCCTCCAACAATTTGAGAGACCCCATAGGGAAATGCCCCATGCCCTCTCCCTTTGTTCATGAATAAAAGGTACAGGACACCTCTATCTCCTCTGTGGACATAAACCTCTGGCGACATGAACTTTTTCACATATTGTTAAAGGTGTGAGAGATTAAGGCTAGAAATTAGGCTGTTAGGGCATTTCCCGCATTAGGGGAAAAGTACTCGTACACTAGCATCTCTCTTTTTTGATTGGATGGTGAATGCAGTATCAGGTATGAGCACAGAATGGAGAACTCAGTAATCTAAATGGAAAATTAGGAACATATGTGTACAAATAAAAACGCCAGCTTTTGTAATGGTAAGGATGGAAAAAAATGAACAATCTGGCCATGGCCCGAGAGGCAGTTACAAAGGATGTTCAATATGTAGCTATGCGTGTTAAGAGCAGAACAGGCTTTAAAAGCATTAATGCTTAAAAATAAAACAAAACAAACCCCAAACATTATACAACATCTATTTTAGTAAACAGATTTGATGGCTGTTTACATCCTGAGTCAGAGCTACTTACTGTCCTAATAAAGCTTTTGTTTCTTTGTATATTGTGAAGATGCTAGAGCCACATTTATTTTCCAGCATGCATAACTACAACGGAACCATGAAAGATGTTTCACTAATGGTGCTGCTGCATAAACCAGAGATTACTCACCAAATTAATGCAGAACATGCAGTGCTGGCCATAAATTGAGTGAATTTCATTTCTAACTGAGAAGGAATATTTAAGTAACCAAAGCCAGACTATAATTACTCGACCACACACACACATTCATGCAGTTCTGTTCTCAGAGTTGTTTTGCCTGATGAAGAACACTTGTAAGTTCTACCACCATATATTGCCCAATGCTCTTCCAAAAAAGGCATCTCAATCCCACATACAGTGTATTTAGCAGAGAGGCTATTTTTCTTTTGAAAAAGATTTTTTTCTCTCTAATATCTGGGGCAGAGTAAGGAAAACAGCAGTCTTTTCAACACTGCACATTCTCTAGAACTTGTTACTTCCACTTTACAGAAATCTCCCACAAACTAGAAATTTAATTTCCCATTAGTGGTAAGTTTTTTCAAGACAGTAAGTCACAACAATTAGCCCATAAAATACCTTGGCATAAGTTGTATTGTCTGCAAATTGTGATAATATCATCTCAGGATTTTTTAAGTCTATGCTGGCCATTCCTACTTCACCTCTGGCAAGGCCTCTTCCTTCCACTACAGCTACAACAACCGATGCAACATTATGAGCAGAAACTGCAGATGAGGATGTAACTGCAAAACAGTCGTATATATTCAGTCGCATTCAATACAGATCAATGAAAGCTTGATCAAGGAGCATCACGAACGACAGAGCAAGGATAAACATGATGCATGAAGGAATCATTATTAGTTCAGTCTTTAAGAACACTAAAGACTGAACTGATAATGATTAGTCAGACTGTGAAAGAACTAACTTTAAATGCCATTACTTTTGCACTACTAGTGTGCATATGATGCATATAACATGGCACAAGGCATCACAAGGCACCCTGTAACACCACTTTGCTCATACGAAGCACTGCAAAATGTACTCCCATCAGCTACTGCGTAAGTGTTCTGAAGAACTAGCGTTCTACACCTCTGAACGTGCCAACATTAAAATACACAAAACTTGCATCAAGAAACTTGAGAATTATGTTATGTGTGATGTCCAATGCATTGCAAGCCTAAAAATAAATCCTGATTAGAGATGTGCATGAATCTGGGCTCTTTAGTGACCACACTACACGTCCACACGTCCACTAATATAATTAAATTTTGGACAATTTGAAAAAAGTCCGAATTCTAATTACACTGATAATTCACTCATGAACGCAAAGTAAGTGGCAAGAGGATGCAATAACAAAACATCTTCTCAGCATGTAAAGTAGTATTCTCTTGTTGGTGTGTTGTTCCTTGGCAGCACCCTCTGTGGTACAAAACACGTGTTTCGAGTTTATTTTAGTATCTTAACATATCACATTAAAAATTAAACTGCTTAATAAAATAACATCAGAAATGTAAGTTGGACTATTTCCTCTAAGAGCTGTTAATCTTACCCGAATATCCCATAAGAGGGGTATGGCTCCTGCAAACAGATCTACCTGAAGTGAGAGGTGTTTTTCCCATACATGTACTATTCAGGCCTCGCACAGAAGAAGAACACGTGAGATTTAATGTGTTAGCATTTTCTACACAAGAACTTTTGTCCCCAAAATATGATTCTGAGGGGAGAGAGAAATAAGTAAATTATGAAAACAGCCACAACAAATTTTTATTCAGAAACCAACATATAAAAAACAGCTTACAAAACTTCATTTAGTAGTAGAAATAGAGATATCCAAACAAAATGTCATTCTATGAAAGCTCTCCAGAGTACAAAATAAAATCAAAATCAGACTGCTTTGAAAACAAGCTTTCATTATTATGATTATTTTCTACAATGAGATTACCTGCAGTGCAAATAAAATAATAATTTACACTGTTGAACTGAAATAATACAACAGAAGTCACTCTACTATGTATCATTTAATATTCTAATGAATTATAGATTTATGAAAGAATGCTAAAAATCAACTTTATCTCACATTTTCCCATCATTTGAAAAATCATTACCTAAAACTGCACAAGTGTTTACAAAAACTGTTTTTTAAAAGCTAAGCATTCTTTTCAAAGAATGGGACAATAAAAGAAAACGAAGAACCAGTTGGGGATGATAACCCTTTGAATTTATGGGGATCAACTCTCAGAAATCATACAGTAATCTGGGATGTAATTGTTAACAGCAGTTTCTCTTACACAGTTATTTAAGATCTACCTATGTTTTTAAGTCCTGCCAAATATCTTTGTTTTGGAACACTTTTAAATTCCAATTATTTAAGTCATTTGCTCGTTTTCAATTCTCTTCAAATGACTGAAGACATTCTTAATCTAGTTTAGCTAACTGCTTTTTAAGATTAAGAAAATGAATGAGAATATAAACAGTAGAACCACTTAAACTTTAAAAACTCCAGGTATTACAAAACATGCAAACACAAATGTTTCTGTTTCTTATAAAACAATAAAACTGACACACAAGACAAAATTTTTCAGTACTGTACTTCAATTAACTGTGTAACTGTTTATCAAGGTTGGCTGGTAAAAAAAATATTTACAGTACTGGGGTTCTGGGGTTCGTTTGGGTTTTTGGAGGGTGAGGTGGGATTTTCTTTGTGTTCGTTTGTTTGGATTTTTTTTTAAATCTTAAAACTGTGACAAGTGATAAAAGTTCACACTGTTTCGCTGGGGACTTTTTTAAGAGTGCACACATCATGCATTGCAATGCATATTGACAATTTTTTAAAAATAGCATTCACTTAAATTTTGGCATAAGTTCACTCAGAATTTCGGCAGAAGAGATTTCTCTTAGAAGGTACCGAATCTGGCATAACAGTGGGAAAACAGTAATTTTAAAGACCGGATGAACCAAACCATACACAAATATTTCTTAAATCCAACATTTAAGTCATACCCTATTAGAATTAGCATTCTGTTTTGGGGGGTTTTTTTAGGATTCCTCAGTACTCATACATATTACCCAAGCCCATTTTACCTAATTTCCAATTTATGCATAATGGAGATATATGTACCTCAGAATTCATTGCAGCAAGCGTTAAAATACCTTCGAACTCTTTTCAGTTTCTTTTCATCTGAAAACACCACAATTTTAACTTTTTTTGCTGCCTCCCAAGATACGGACTTTGATAGCAGATTTATGTACAGAGTGGCAAATAGCAGTATTGCACTGTAGGACCACAACATTCTTACCGCACATAGAGGACGACAGGCACTTTTGATGCGATTCACTTTAAACTATTTCAAAAGCTCGGCAAAAAAATATTAAAAAATCCCAAAAAACAACAGCAACTAAACTCCCCAAACAACCAACAAATCAAACACAAACCCGAAACTCATAACCAATTGAGTACGTTTCAGTTCTCCGCTGTAAAGCAAACACCGTGCAGTAATTCAAACACGTTTATTGATCCCACCAGAGAACTCAGCTACTACTATCTACAGAACGTCAGACAGATTTATTTAAAGAAGTGCAAGGAATGACTGCCATTGTTCTGGCAGGCTAAATGAAAAAAGGTCTCTGTGACTGCGAATTGCTGCTGCCCCATCTCAGTAAGCACCGCTTGTAACAGCGCTTTCGGAACCCGACCCGAGCAAACAGAGCAGGAGGATAAAGAAAGACAAAGGCCCCGGCAGAGAGCGTACCTCCCCTTTCGGAAACCGCCGGCTTGATCGCGCTGCTCCCGGCGGCCCGGCCGGCTGCGAGACCTTCCCCGCTGGAGCCGCCTGGCCGTGCCCCACCGCTGGAGGAGCCCACGGCGCTCTCTGTGCTGTAAGGAGTCTGCAGAAGCCCCAGGGTGTAGCGGGACGTCTGCTCCGCTCGCCCGCCCACGCCCGGCGTGGAAGAGCCGCGGGCCGTGTACGACTCCGACGAGGTAGACGAGGCGGCCGCCCGCCCGCCCGCGCCCGCCATGGCGCGACCCCTCAGCGCCGCTCCCCGCCCGCGCGGTCCCGTGCCCACTGCCGGCAATGGCGGCACCCCGGGCCCGGCTGTCGGCGCGCCCACCCAGGGCCGATCCCTCACACTCCAGATGGGCCCTGCTGGTTAAAGTTGTCGAGCTGCAACTATAAATTATAACAGCAGTAAACAGAGCTGCTGCCTCTGCAACGGGTTTCATTATAAATACGCAAGGGCCACAGGAACGCAAGGAAAGTGCTTGCTCTGCTCTTTGAAGCAGGAGTACTGCATTTAAACGTAATTCACCTCGGATTAATTCTTTACCATTCAGACTGTTTTAGCAAGAGCTTCACCAATGTTTTCTTCCTGTTCAGGAATCTGGAGAACAAAAAGATCCCCGAAATAACCACAAAGCTTGTTTACCTCTGTAGTTGTCTTAAACACGTGCTTGTACGAATGTTTTAGAACACTAACACTGCTTTGTATATTAGCATCATGTAACAGACACCAATAACATGTTTCAATTCACATTTTGACTGGGCACAATTTTGTCTCTGGCATTAAATACACCTGCATTATAAAAAAATCCATATACTCACACCTTATTTAACCTATAATCTTCTAAGATCTTTAGAAAACACAGCAGACATAGGAAATGGCACTGACCAAACTTTCATTAGAGAACTCCAATAATATTACAGGATTTCAGTCTAGAGTGAAATGTTCTACACTGCTATGCAATACCACATATTAATTCCCAGGCTGTCTCAGTCTGTAAGAGAATAGAAACTCTGAAGAGGATTCCATTTTCTCTACACAACATGCAAAAATAGCAACATTCTACTAAACAGCGTCTTCCTAGATGAAAAGAAGTGCACTTGCAAAGGAAACCATTATGAGAAAAAAAAAGTTACTTTAAAAATTTTGGTTAACTTTTACAGTTAAATAAAACCTGATCAGTCCACTCATTCCCTCACACTCAACACAAAGCTTATTGTAACGTTTTTCCAAACCTTGAAAAACAAATTTCCAGGCTTTCACCAAAGAATTCATCAGGCAGCTCAGCAGCTAAAAAGAGTAGTTTATCTAAAAGCCTGTAGGCTTTAAAAACTCATCAGAAATACCTGAGCATTCAAATTCACATTTTGCTTTTGAAATTCATGAAAAATAAAGGTCAATCAAAAAACAACTTTGTCCAGTTCTAATTTACAGTAACACAGCTAAAAGAACCCAGATACTGAGCCCCACCAGTAAAAGCCAAGGCATATTCATCACCCAGCCCACTCCACTACCTCACAAACTACCGCTCCCTGAAGGTCCAGAGCCTAGCGCCCTGAAAAGACAATTAAGTTCTGTGCCAGACATCTACAGCCCAGAGATTAACTTTATGGGCTTTGCCAGAAGTATCCAGACAGATCAATGTACTACCACACCACCCTGAGGCTGTGCTACCCTGTCTTTAGTATTGCTACACCCCTGGGCAGGGCAGCTCCAACCACGACACAGACACCCAACACCCCAAGCAATGTGACTGTGAGATGTGATAAGCGCACAAGCGAGAATGACTGCAGAGGCAATATACGACCAGCCATGTGCCATGACAACGCAGGTGCTCTACAGCAGCCCTGAAAAGTGGTGACTGCTGCAGCCATCAGCACAGATGAGAGCCATGAAAAGCAGAATGATGGATGAGCAAGAAGCCAAGCTTTAAGACAAAAGACTGTTATGCACATGGGGATGCAATCCCCAAAGACAACTCTGTCAAAAAAGAACTCAGAGAAGTGGAGCTGAAGGTGCCACCTGGCTCACCACTGTGAGACGACTGCTCAGAAACAGCTACAATATGACAGAACACCAGAGAGATCCACACCTTAAGCTATAATTGCAAGACAAGAAAGGCTCGACAGGCAGTACACTGATGAGGAAATGCCCTTGAGATGCTGAGGAGGGCTACCAAGGTGCCTAGTGATCACTAAGAGCTACGGAGACATCAAGACCCAAGGAAGGTACGGTGTACGATGCAGAAGACCGACTAACAGAGTTTATATAACGCAGACACATGATGGAACTGCCTTCCCGGGCACAGTCCTCACATTGTGTTGAGAACTAATCTGCTCCCTTGACCTGCTCCAAGGGAACTGTTCCTGAACAGCTCTCTCCCCCTACAATGACTTTAAACCCCTCCTTGCAGTTCCCAACTCTGACCCCCTCCTCAGCATTCTTCCTTCACTTCTGAGGAATGGGGGTCTGAAGCCATCTTCCTTGCTACTCACCAGCAAGTCCAGGCAGGCAAGCCTCAGTACTACTGCCCTGCTCTGGGGCCTGCCTACTGCCAGATATCCGTGTACCCGGGGCTGAGCGCACACATTGCCTGTCGTCGTGCTGGCACCACAGCCCTCACGGCCAGCCGAAGTTCCCCTCGTAGTCTCTGCTTCGTGACCCCCTGGTGCTGATCCGAGCTCCCCTGGTGCTGATCTGAGCTCCCCTGCCGTACCACCTTCAGTGACCAGGAGCCATCCATACCTACTGAGGCGTGTCGTTCGCCCCACCCATGTCTGCTGGCCCTCGGCATCTACTCAGAGGGGAGACGCACCCTGCTCCCCGTCAGGATGCCCCTGTGACTGGAGCAAGGGGTGCAGCAGCACAGGATCCTGAGCAGGGTGTGTCTGCCACTCATGCCAGGACAGCGGTGGAGAGCGGTGGGCAGGAAAGGAAACTGCACCCTGGCGGGGCGGTACCACACCGGGAGTCCCCAGCAGCACCAAACCGAGAGCGGGATGTCCTGCAGCCGGTGGGGAGCTCTGGCCGCCAGCTGTGCAGTGTGGCTGCAGTGCACCAAGGGAAGCATTCGTGCAGATGGAGAGCTCCATTCTGGACAAGCCATCGTGAAAGTGTTGTTGGAGTAAGTTTTATATAAAACCAAGGAAAAAGAAACCTTTTGTACAAATAATTAACAAAATTAATGTAGCAGACAATTATGTTATTTATCTACAATAGTCAACGATACAAAGAATTAGATATAAAAGGTTTCTTGGTCAAAAGCTCACTACACATTTGGAACATCTGTCCCCCTATCTCAAGACTAATCAAATACAAAGAAATTAAGCATAAAGCTTTCTGGCTTTCAAGAGATGCCATGATCATAAGTCTGAAGAAAAAAACCCTCAAAACCAAAACTACTGAGTCTGTTCTCCAGAACAGGTACTTGAATAAAACAAAACTTAGCAAAAAAAATTATGCTCCACCACCAAACATATTTGCTACAAGGAGCACTGGGATAAAAAAGGCATGTAGTCAATACTGAAATCCTTCCTTATGTTACCAGATTTGAAAAAAATCTGTCTCTGGGAGAAGTGAAGTCAGTTTGCAGATACTATATAAGAAAACTGAAAGTGGGGAGGGGAAATTCTCATTAATGGGATAATTTTGTATTCATTGTACTGCACAATGACCAAAGACAATGTTTCTGAAGATGAAAAAGAAACTCCTTCACCAGAGATTATCCTGAAGTCTGAACATCTTCAGGAAATAATTATACCTCTGGGTTTTCTCCCCAAAGTTTTTAGCTGGTATTTCTCTGAGGGAGAGGGAGGCTCTCATGAAGATACTTCATGCTCCCATGCTCTGAAAAGTCAGAAACAACATGATTGTCCCCCCTCAGCAACCACTTCGTAGTTAAGAGTCCTTCAATTCCCACTGGTCCACGTGCATGGATACGGGAAGTACTAATTCCCACTTCAGCACCTGTAGGAAACACCCAAGATAAAGGCAATTAATCTTCTGATGACATGCACTTTATACTAAACGGTTTTAAACTGTACTTAAACCTTTAAGTAAAAAAGCTGCCTGCCTTTCAGGGACCTGCCATTCTCTGCTCCTCCCCAAATACCAGTTCTATTTACCTGATAGAGAAGTTGAGAAGTTAACTATTACATTATAAATTGTAATGTTTATACTTCTGGCTGCTAACAGTTACTTTCAGAAAGAAAAAGATGCAAGAGAGAGAGAGGTATCTCTTACAATGATCTTAGACTGATCTGAGGGCTAAACTAGTAATCTTACGTCCTTTTTTATCACATTAAGGAGATATTGAAAGACCTTAACTGGATTTTTTTTTTAGTCACATGGAACACTGTTCTCGCTGACACCATAATAGTCTGTAGTGGAGACTTCTGATTTTCCACCTCATGAAAGAATGTTTCCCTTGTCTTCCGCAATTCACAGGAGGTGCACCTGTTTATTTAATCAGCTGATACTCAGTTTGGTTCCTGCCCTTCATTCCTTAACACTATAGGACTGGCACACTCAACAGCATCTCCATCTGCCCAGCAGGACCAAAGCATTGCATTCTTTACAGCATCATTAGAAAGAGAAACAAAAGGGAAAGTTGTTCAGCAGTTTCACATCCTGTATTGCATTGTTCTATCACTATATGTATGCAGCATACTTTATTGCAATTGAATAGAGCTTCAAAGGATCCAAAACATCTTTGTGTGGATGAAATTTCTAGGCTTCAGCTTTTCATACAACACCTTTCCTGAAAACCTTTTACTAGACAGTAAGATAAGAGACTAATCCTATCTTTCAGGTTCATACTGCCACACTTTTCACATGCCAGAAAATTCTGCAGTCACAACCCTGCAATATCTTCCCTCTTACCAAGTCCAAATCTATAGCCATCAGAGAATCGGGTACTGGCATTCCAGAAAACACAGGCACTGTCCACATGCTGGAGGAAGAACTCTGCTGTTTTCTCTGGGAAAGAGGGCAGAGACAGAAGTGAAATCCATTACAAACAGAATGATTGTGTATTCCAATAAACACAGCATAAAACAGTGAACAGATATAACAACATAACTTTCCCGTGCAACCTTATCAGACAGTACTTAAACAGCCTGGGCTAAGCCAAGCTCATTTATACCTTCCTCCCAGTATGCTTATCAAGTAGACACAACTGCAGATCTTAGAAGAAGCTCGCAAAGATTAGGAAAAAGCAAAAAGTTGTCCAATTCTCACTCCATTTAGTTTCAAACCTTCAAAGAGGGATTTAGTTGCATGACCGGGGAGAAAGAACAGCTGCCTCAAACAGCATTTGTCATTCAAACTGAGACAGTTAAGCTACAGTTAGTTCTCTAGTAGTGTCAACTATGGAATTGCTCCAGTTACTGAAAAATCCTAAATTCAATTGCTGTTGCAGGTAATATTTGAGAAGTACAATGCAGAAATGCCACATGCAAGTGTGTGAACTTGTAGGTCAGTAACCCTTAGTGACAAGACAGACACACATTCAAGAGCAACTCTATTTCCAGTACAAATAGGTCCTGTGGCAGTGGTTATGGTGTCAAATGGAAGCTTTTTAGTGACATGCATTTAAGCTCAGAAAGAAGTACAGAAACAGAAGCCTACTTGACTCACACTGTCCAGTCACAGATCAACATAACCTTACTGCAGCTGATTCTCAGAAGTTCTGGGCTCAGTTTGGTTGGAGTCAATTTGTGTCTTGGCACAGATCTAGTAAAGTTTTGAACTGGCACAGACCCAAGAGAAGAACTACTACAATGTAATTACTTACATTAACACCAGGAATTAGCAGTCAAACCGAAACAGCAGATTAAAGAAGGAGCCTGGTCACTAACCATTCTCTGTGATAATAACATCCGTATGGGAACTTCCATACTTGTGGATATGTTCAACGGCTTCTTGAACGCTGTCCACCACCTCAATGCAGCACTCCAGGTCCCCGTATTCTGTGCGCAGAGATTTCACTTCTGAAGGGCTGAAAGTCAAGTAAGATGCAAACTTTGGGCCAGCATGAATCTTCACCTGCAATACCAGAAACATTTTGTTTGTGGCTACTGACCATACCAGAGCCTTTCAGGTGAAAGTGTAGATTCTTGTACTCAATATGGGATGGACAGCAGTCCCTGTGGTGCTATGTTTTGGACTTGTGACTAAAACCACGTTAAAAACCCACCGATGTTCTGGCTGTTGCCGAATAGAGCTTGAACAGCATCGAGGTTCTCTCTTTCCCTTCTGCTCCATCTCTGTGCCCCTAGCAAGAAGATTGGGAGCGTGCAGGAAGTTGGGAGGGGACAGAGCCAACAGCTGCTCAGAATTGACCAAAGGGGTATTCCATGCCATATAACGTCATGTGCAGCAATACAAACTGAGGGGAAGGGGTTTTTGAAGAAGGCAGTGCTCAAGAGACTGGCTGGGAATTGGTTTCTTTCTGGCACAGCAAGTAATTAGCTTTGCCTTGTGGGTGTTTTGGGGGGCCAGTGGGTTTTTAGTTTTGTTTTGGGGTTTACTTTTCTTATTGGGTTGTTTCCTCCTCTTGGTCTCCTTTCTTCTTCCTCTTTCCTTCACTTATCAAGCCATCTTTCAACTGACAAGGTTCCTTGCTTTTGCTCTAATTTTCTCCTGCTGTTCCACTTGGAGCAGGGGGGAGTAAGCAGGCAGCTGGATGGTGCTTAGCCACTGACTGGAGTTAATCCACAACTTGCATGCAAGTGTAAGAAAAATACACCTATACTTTGGGAAACTTGGCACACAGGTGAATTAGCTACACAGTATAATAACTGACATGCTGGTTGGCTACCCGCCATGACAAGCTCCTAATTCACGACTCATCTGAAATTATTGAAAGCAACTGTATCACTTAGTCATCAGGCAGAAAAGGCCAGTACAGCACTGCTAGGAAAACAGCTAAAATCTGCAGACAGACTTTGTTTTAGGACAGCAACTGCAATGTGGAGAATAATGAAAGGAATACTCCAAGTTTGCACCTGCAGAAGTCTTAAGATCTTGAACGGCTTTTATCCTTTTACTTTATAAAGTAAAGTATCCAATTCTCACTCCATTTAGTTTCAAACCTTCAAAGAGGGATTTAGTTGCATGACCGGGGAGAAAGAACAGCTGCCTCAAACAGCATTTGTCATTCAAACTGAGACAGTTAAGCTACAGTTAGTTCTTAGTTAGTTAGATATTAGCCCTCTCTGAAGCACATCTCAGACGCAAAGAAGTTACCGGGTCCAAAACCAAGAAAAATCACACGGATATTTTTCATTTGTTATACAGAAGACTTTAACACATTATCAACCTCTGCTGAAACACCTAAACAATGAGAGATAATTTAGAACAGATAGAGCACAGAAATCCCATGCAAATTAAACACAATAAAATTTGGCAAAACAAGCATAAATGGGAAATAAGGCTTAAGTCTACTAAATGCTGATGGCTTTTAAGAATGTATCTATAAATCAGCATTATCTTGTGCAACTATAAATTACTTTATTGCATAATCCTGCCCAATATTTGCATGTTTCTTGTTGTCAGGTCAGATTGGACAGAGGTAATATCCTCCCCACTGTATAAGGAGATGGGTGGGTGGTGATGGAAATGCACTAGTACTCATATTCCTCCCATAATACAGGCATCTACCCTACAGTCTACCCTTCCCAAGAAACAACCAGACAAGGCATTAAAAAGCCCCAAACATTGAGAACTTGCTCCTGACTACCTATCAGCTTCTTCTACTATAACCCTTTTAACATCATCAAAACATATGACCTGTCTATCCTGCATTAATCACTGCCTGTACACTCTATTTGGCAAATACACAGTGCTGTGTGAAAACCCTTGATTTATGTGCAATTCATACTGCTTCATGGATATTTCTTCCTGATGCATCTCTGCTACCTTTACTGAAAAAGCATTGCTTGTGTCTAGACAACTAATTAGTACACTGGCCTTCTAATGTCCTTTGACATAGCAGGAGGGAAAACGGGAGGCAATAAAGGGCATGCAAGAGGAAAAATTTAAAAAACACATGTATGAAGCAAGTTCAGAAAGGATAAAAACAGGAAGGGAATTTACTTGGGTAAGAAGCTAAATTAATAGATTCAGGAAGAAGACACTTTGTATCTGGCTGAATTTGAAAGGGTAGAGAGAGGGCTGCGTATATGCTCTTTCAAGGCAGCAGATTATTTTTGCCATATACAAGGAAGTATATAGCAGAAATATCCCAGTAACAGCCTGTAGCTGTCCTGACTAAGCTGCTTTCAGATAATTTCTACAGAAACACTCGATGCTGTGTGTAGAAGCAAATTTCATTGACCCGTACAAAGACACATATAAGTAACTAAAATGCTATGCCATGTAAACAGGGCTACACCAGCCAGACCAAATGCTTCTAAAGTTTTAGAAAAAAAAACCCAAACAAAACCCACAAAACAAAATGTAAGTATGAGTGACTAACCTGTTCTACTCTCAACATGTCTATGATCTGATCAAACAACGGGGTTCTCAGCAAGTCTCGATGAATTAAGAGAGTTTCCAGAGCATTACAGGCAGCAGGATATTCACACTTTGAGTCTCGGACTGAGGTTTAAGAGTAAATAATTGGTTACATAACAGCAAATATTTTGGATATTATCTAAATTATAAATTATAACTACATTGCATACTCCAAAGTTCAATTACACCATCAGATTCAAATCACCCTCCCACAGCTTACTTATTCGTGTGACCTTCTCAACACTGGCATCCGTGTCAACATACACATGACAGATCCCTTCACTGTGTCCCATCACTGGGATTCCCTTAGCAGCTTTCTGAATATTCCTGACTAGTTGTGATGAACCACGTGGAATGATAAGATCTATCAACTTATCCAAACGGCAGAGATCTTCTACTTCCTCTCTTGTGTTCACCTGTGGTAGTTGCAATACAAAGAGTTTACAGTTTGAACTCTCAAGTTTTGCCTACACTTTTTATACATACCATACCAAAGAAATAGTTGATTTAACTCTAGGCACTTACCAGTTGCACTGCATCTCTGACTCCATGAATAGAGAGTGCTTCTTGTGTCAGATGATGAAGGACTTGATTGCTATTTGCTGCTTCTTTCCCTCCTTTAAGTAGTAAGCCATTTCCACTGGCTATGGCCAAAGCAGATACCTGTCAAAGAAGTTTATTACAGGGGAAAAAAAACCCCAACCCTTAAATGCAATCTGGTTCTTCTGCCAGAATAACACCCACTAAATAAAAGCAGGATTTTTTGTTCAGTTGATTTACTCAGTATTAATGTACAGCTTTCCTTTTATGGCTCCAAAAAAACATTACAAGTAGCAGCACATTTAACTCCAGAAATGAAATGTGCTAGTGTTTCAGGAACAAACTTGAGTTTTCACGGTACTATTGCCAAGTGGAGACTACAGTGAACAAGTCAGAGTAAACTATGGACATAGGGCTTCGTATGAATTGGTTATCTGTGTGGGCAATTACCCCAAGGAGAATAATTTTAGGAGCAAGAACTCTTGTACCTAGCCATTCCAGCACATAGTGGCAAATAAGCTACTCCTATGAACAGGAAAAACATTTTCATCATGCTGACTGTAATAGCAGTCATAGATAGACAACACTTGCTCTAAGTGTGGAGAAAAAAAAAATTGAGACAATAGGCCCACCATCATCTTTGCTTCCAGGTTTATATCACCAGAAGAACCTGACAGATATTGCTGCCCTTCTGTTTAAGTTGTCAGATTTCACCCATTTAAGCCCAGCAATGCAAGAGGTTTTCGTTCTTTTCTACCTAGGAGCATGGCAGACGCGATAAAGCTTTTTCAAAACTTATTTTTACTTTCGTATCCTTGTTTGTACTCCTCATCCGAACTTCATTCACAATGGCCTCACAATTTGTCCATCTACTTAAAAAAAGTTAAAAAGCATGCACTCCTTTGGAAAACAAAGTCACCTCCTCTCCAGAACCTTTAGAATAAACAAACTCAGTATTTTAAGTTATTTTGCTGTATTACTATCTTCTGGGAAAGATTATATGTACCATCATCATCACCTGTACGTATCATCACCAAACGTACACTCGTTAAGAGTATCTAGTGTACACTGTTGAGATGCTGGTGCCAAAATTATCCAAGCTCACACCTAACAAGAAGTTAGCTTGGTGGCACACTTTAGATCCTGATTCATAAAATAACCAGCCAGATCTTTACCCTTCTAGTATCAAATGGGTAATAATAATCACAGTGCTTGATGTTCTACCTCATCTGAAAAGAATACTGAAAAATAAGAAACACTTTAGAAAAACACACTGAAGTGTAGCCATCTGGGAAGTATGCCTTACATAGCTATCATGTGTCTTTTTAACTTATATAACTAGACATTAAAAAGCTGTCTGACTGTATTTTAAAAGTATCTTCTAATATCTGCCCCTCCAGATCAGTATCACAAAGGAAAACTAAACAAGTAAGCTTATTTAAATACAGAGGCATAAAATTAAAAGAAAGGTTTTGACCTGGTTTGAAAAAATGAAAAGAAATAAAATAACCAAGAATTAACACACAAAAATCAAAAACGTGTGTGATTAAAAGTAGGACACAAGGAAAGGGCTTTCAAAATGGTTCAGTCTCAAAGACGAGTAGAGCATGACTACAATTCACAGCAACAACTGAATTTGGTGGAATGTATACAAAACAGTCTCTGAAGGATGCTTGCAATTTTCCCCTCTAAGTATTAGAGGCAAACATGCTGTTTTAAATCTTAACCCAAACAAGCATGAGATGCAGTAGTAAACTAAGAAGAGGGAACTGCTCCTCTGCAGAGACCCTCCTAATATCAGGTACAGGATGGGACAGAAATAATGCAATTCAAACACAGAGTTATCAAAGATGATCCTCTGACGTTGCATCAGGAAGCCTGAGGTATGAGGAGGTTGGCAAGAAGCAAAGCAACTACCAAGACAAGCTATCCCAAGTTTGTAAACCAAAGCAGCGAAAGGGAGGGCAGGGCAGGGAAGCCAACAGGAGTCAATCTGCTCTAAGTTTTAAGATACAGCGAAGAGAAATAGGAAGACTTCAGCTACACAAGGCAAGAGACCTGGGCTGAAGTCCAGGAATACAGACTAGAATTCAACAAGGTAACCTACTGGTTAAACAGAGCTGGTAGTCAAGGGAGACCTAGTGCCTTTTTGTTTCTTCCTACAGCATTCTCCCTTTCACTGTGAGATGGAGGCTACTCACAAAAATCTGGCATGAAGTACAAAGTTGTCCACTAGCTGAGCCTCACATCCTCTTCAAGTGGCTGTACCCATCCTTTTCTACTCAAACACCTGCTCATATGTTAGAGAACTCCTCAATCAAGCTTCCTAGATACCTAAGGTTAATTGTGGGAAGAAATGTTGATAATCAAGGGGCTTTTTTTGGTTTGCATTTTAAAATCTACTTCAGTTGGTCAGTAAAGTAGTTAGGAGTTAGGAAAGTAAGACGAAGGTTGCCTCTGCAGCTTTAGTTCAGCACCCGTATTGTCATGCATTTTATAACAGCATTTACTTACAGCAATGCTTCCACACAGTGCTGCAAAGGAAGACATTTGCCCTTAACACACCTGCCTTATTCCCAGCATAAGATCAATTATTAACTGAACACTGCAGAAGCAAGTTCTGAAAGCATCTCTGCATAAAAACCAGGGATACCAACAAAATCAATTGTAGATGAATACAAGCCAGAGTCCTTTGAAACAATACTTCTTGTAGTGTCTTACTTGCTTGCCAACAGAAATACCCAACAGTGTTATCTACCTTCCTTACATACCTGTGGAAGACAGTCAGGACGAGACTCAAAGATCACAAGAAGGACACCAATTGGCACTGTCACCTGCTCTAAATCCAGGTCTTTTGCTATTCGAGTTCGTCGAATCACACGGCCAACGCTGTCCTGCGAGGATGCTGCAATCTGACGCAGACCAATAGCCAAGCTGTTCAGCTTTGAAGTAGACAGACTCAGGCGTTTCAACAAAGGGAGCGCTAATCTCCCTAGAAGAAAGAAAAAGCTGTGCTGAAGATAGATTGGTCTTCCTAGGCTCAAGCAAAAGTGACTTAAACGAGTGCTGAACCTAAGGAAAATGAAGATATTTCCCACACCCTAGCAAGGACCCCACCTGAGATTAAAAATACACAGCATTAAGTGCAGCAGTCACAATAAAACCCCTCAAACATGATGACGATTTCACCCCCCACATTTTCAGTTAATGTGGCTTAAGCGCGCTTTGTGCATGAAGCACAAAACACCAACATCCAGAAAAATAAGGTTTGTCCTATTTCATGTACTGAATGCATGACTGAATTTCTTACAAGTTTCTACTCTTGCAGTATTTTTGGATGGTCTGAGCAGTAATTTCAACTTCCTGTTTTACAAACAGAAACACCAAAGCACAGACGCATGCATAGCATTTCTGTGCAGACTGGGCAAGAACAACTTGAATTTTCCAGTCTGAACGTGTTCAAACAGTAAGTTAACCCAGCAAAGTCCCCTCAAATACTCTGGTCAGTGGTGCCTTCCACAGAGTATTACAATTCATGATGTGTTCTTTTCATGTATTTGCTATGTCAACACATACACATCTCAATTCCAGCTTCTCAGTGAATACATCAATCTAACACAAAAGGATGGGTTTCATCTGAGCCATCTAAAGAGAACCTTCCTCAATCAGAAGAGGACACGGTTCTCTTTGGAGAGCATCAATTGAGGTGCCCTTCAGGAACCAAACATTACATTAATCAGCCCAGAAAATACTCACTTTATACACGACAGTAACAGAGATATTTGTTCCTTTTTTTTTTTTCTTTTTAACGGTACATCACTTGGTGTTTTGCCTCAGTATCTTCTTTGATGGAGGCATCTGTTTTATGCAGTGTAGGAAGCTGCAGCTGTTTACACTGACAAGCTCTCAAAGTCCTGGGTTCACTAATCTGTATCAGCCACACTGCCCAATCCCAGGTGACAGAAGATTCTAGATCTGCTCATTTGTCTTGAGGCCCAGAGAGGTTCAAGATCATAGCATTACTATGGAAGGATTTGAAACGTTACCTTTATTTTCAGCCTCCTGTAAGTCCTTTTTGTTTGCCAGGAGAATGTCTTCTCTCTGGTCTGTCAGCAAGTCAGCAAGACGATAAATAATCTCTGCTCTCTGAAAGAGAAAACAGTTTCTGAACTGACTTCTTACTCAAAGTCCTTGCTGTTAGACATCTAGTTCCTCTAGTCCATTTACACTGACCACATCCTCTCACTATCTTAACTCTCCTGATACCTGGCCAGCTGATTTTTCCAGTCTGCGTCACATTGAAAAAGAAGACTGAACACTGCTTCAGTCTTTAACTTGCATTTTATTATCTTGCTTTCCTTGCCCAGTCCTCTTCACCACACTCACATGTCCTTCCCTTAAGAGCACCTTCTACCACATCATACCCACCCAGCTGCAGAGCAGTAATTGTCTACATCTCTGCTTTTGTATACATGTTGTATGCTAAACTCCACGTAGGTGTGAATGGAGCAAGTTATTTCAGTCAGTTCTTCAGCAGCTCTGATCACAATTCACTTCTGTGTGTTATCTGATGCTATCAAAATTTTTATAAACCCCATATGAAAGCCCTTACTACTTCACAGCCCCAAGGAACATGATCTTTTTTCTTTTCTCATCTTTAAGCAGGCTACAATACCAACAATGCACCTGGCACAGAAACAACAGATTCTTGTCCCAGAGGGCCCATTTATGTTATAAGTCTGTGTTGTAAAACTTGCCACACATGCACAGTCTTAGTGAGTTGGCCATATTGTTTTGTCACCTGCTCAGGCTGTAGAGCCGCCAAGGTCCTGCCACCAGCTCGAGCCATTTCAGCCTGCTGTTCTACAGTAGGGCCTGCAAAAAAACCCAAAAATATGCTATGCAGACAAAGTGAGCATTAGCCCGTTTGTCTTCCAATTCTTTGTTCAGAGCATGAAAACTGGTACAGGTTTTAACAGACAAATTCAAGAAAAATGCTGTATGCTAACACATAAAAATCTGTACCTGACATAAAAATACTGTAATGGTCCCCACATAAAAAAGTCGTCACAAAGATTCTGTCTCTGTGCCACAGCAAGTGTGCAGTATGTACCAAAAAGACTTGATAAAGGGCCAAAGAACAACAGGATAGCGAAGTCTCCAGGGCATACTAAGCTAACGAACAAAAAGAGGCAAACTTTGAAAAGTTTAAGTATGCAGCTGAGGAACGTATGCATGGGAACACACAAACAATAATGGAAGCCAAAACCCTAGTTAACAGCTTGCAGAAAAATTGCTTTCCCTGTCTTTCCTTGTAACCATTTCAGAAGCAAGGTGCTGAAATGATATAAAACAGATACTGTTTCTGTTTCAAGTCACCATGTTCAGGTAGCATTTGGGCAAGAAATTCACAAGTAGCTCGCTTGGATGGATAAATGGGTAAACTGCCATTTTTAACTCTCCTGAAATAGCCTGTAAACTAGGTGACTTGAACCCAGCTTCCATTTAAGAAGGGTCCCATGGAAATTGCCAGAGTAGAAATTACAGAGAGGTATAGTAGGAAGTGCAAAAAAAGAACTAACGGACAAAAGATTAATTCGACTAATTGAAGACATCTTAAAACAGCTTTTTGAAGTGACATAATACGTTACGAAATATGGCATTTTTTAGTGTTTTTGGAGAAAAATTATGTATGTAAGCAGATATACTTGATTTTTAAAAGTTACTTGAATTTCCAAAGTGTGGGTTTTGGAAGATAGAAGACAAAGAGATGATTGGAGTAAACACCCTAACAGTCCATAGGGATGGACTTCTGCTATTTACCATGTTTGTGACTCAGAATGGTACCACAAGATTAAAAGCTTTACTGCTGAGAGCAACTTATTATAGCGGAGCTAACCAAAAAGGCACTTGACCATAATGACACTGAGTGGGTTCAAAGGATGATCTGACATAGTTATACAAGAAATCCATTAAGGATTATTACACACAAAGAAATTCACTTGGCTTGAAGTGCAAGTCAGAAGTATCACTCCAGTATCTATTCTGCTATGGTCATGGATCTTTGGTCTGATTTTATCCAGCAATCATTACACAGGTCCAGCAATGCAGTGGCAGGAAAACATTTCTAGTTACCATACCAGAAGATTGAGTCGTAAAAGAAATTTATGATAAAAAATAAACCTAGACACTACCTTAGTTCTGCAGCACATTCTATGTCCCTATTTTCACACTGAAATCACGGATACTTGATGACAGCTCCCAAGACTACAAAAGGCAAAATTTCTACTCTACTCATTGCACTCTACAAATGCAAGTCTGATGCACCAGTTTATCAGCTGGAGGGAAGAAGAGGAGGGAATTCAGCAGTTTCTATCCCTACCTTGGAAAATACCGTTCAAAATCCATTTTGCAAGCAGAAGGTGGTTTCTCAGTTATCGCATAGCTCTAGACAAATATTAACTCTAATTTTTCAGGAAATCTCTGCAACTCTCAAGGTACATATTACCTCTATACTCACCTGCAGGTTTTACTTCTGAAAAAAACGTTCCAACTTTTTTCCCTTCTACAATATCTGTGATGACGTGGCCTGAGATCTTTGGGTGGGTTCCATTTGCAATCACTACAGAAGTGCCTCCTTGCAGGGCCCACAGAGCTGCTTTCACCTACAGCAAAGGACAGAGCCAGTTGCAAGAGATTCACTTGTTATTTGGATCACCACTCTCAACAAGACTTCTTGGCCCACTTTGATGTCCAGGTTGATCACTTACACTTTCAAAGAGCATTCAACACACTTCAGAAATTTCTGAACTTCAGTGTCAGAATACTGAAATTTGCTTAGTCCTTCTACAGTAGGTTAAGTTTACATAAGGATTAGCTTATTAGTAAGGGTCCTTTGAAATCCCTGTGTACTGAGTGGTCCTAAGATTAGCCTCTTTCCACATTTTTGAGCAGAACAGGATTTCTCTCAAATCCCATATGCTATTTGCTGAAGAGGTACTGCCAGTGGTTTCCTTCATTTCTTTTCCCAGTCAAGGTTTGGGCAATATTATGCCCTGCTATATTTAAGTCATTTATTTAATTGTGAAAGCTTCTCTGCTTACTCACTTATATGCTTTCCTAATATGGTTCTACAATTTCGTATTACAGTCCATAGTCACTGTGAGATACAAATGTCAGATAGCCCTATCATGTCAAACTCAGGTACCAAAAGACCATCAACTGCTTTGTTGTTGCTCAAATTTCACACTAAAAATCAAGATTTGTTCTTTGAGCTACCATCTGTTTTCTATTATTGATGCTACAGTTTTCCAAAAATGTCACCTACCTTCTCAACTGTATCAAATTTTTGTTACAACACCTGCATCAAGACTTGCCTCTATGTGACTCCAAAGACACCAAATAAATCCAACAGATTATTACTTTTACAATAAAAAGACTCTCTGACCTTAGCAGCTTTACCTTCAATACCTGGAATTGTTTAAACTATCCTAGAAGACAGATAAGGGAAAGTAATTTCTGAATAAGCTTTGTACATCCCATAGTTACAAATGCCTCCTTTTACCACCTTCCAGTCCATGCTGTGATACTTAAGTGTGTGCCTTACCGGATTCTTCAGGAAAGGGAATAATCAATGACATAAATGGTAAAGATTTTTACTTTGGTCTTTTTCTGCTTAGTCAAGATCTACTTTGGTTTTTACAGACAACTTTCCAGATACGTCCCTCGGAAACCTGCAGCGATTAATATTACAGTAGTGCATATCTCAGCCTCATGAGAGACATATACACTGAAATCTCACAACACACCCACGTTTATGTACTCACCGCAATGAATACTGAGACCACCTGACTGTACACAGCACTAAATATAATCCACCTGAACAGCAGCACAAAGCAAAATCATCTCATGTAGCTCCCTTTCCTTCCCGAATATGAAGCAAATTGTGTTCCATATTTCTACCTTGGCTTCCATGCCACCCATTCCCACTCGGGATTTGGTTCCAAATGTTACAGACTGCTGGTCTCCTGGGTAGAATATGTCAATAAGCTTTGCGTCATCAGACCCTGGAGGGCTGTCAAAGAGTCCTGAAATAAATAGTAAAAATCAGTTATATACCCTCATGTCCAAAGTTCACCCATGAAAAAAGAAAAAAAACCAACAAAAACAACCAACATGAGGTTTAAAAGCTGTGTTCCATTTTATAGGATTGAAAACTTCCACTGAACCCTTTTTTTTGTGGAACTGAAAGCACAAAATACTTAACTGGCAGAACCAAAAGGTATAGGTTCATTGAAAGCCTAAAAAATAAGAAAGCAAAAACCCACGTGCGGAATAGCAGCAAGCAAGAACGGAGGTAATGACATTTGGTTGAGGTCTGAGGCAGTTCGCAGCTTTTAGATGCTCAAAGTCACAGCTTACATACACAAACCCACAACTGAACAGGCAAAGAGTAGTCCTCCTCACCAAAGACTCAGATGACATTCTTCAATGGTGGGTTGCACAGTTAGAAAACAGGCAATTCAGAAATATGTAAAAAGGGTAACTATTGAATTCTACTAAGAAGGAACACAACACTACTGAGACATACTCTTATTAATATTTTTTAAAATCAAGTAATTTAATGAAACTATGCTTGGAGTTGAATGACACTTTGGTTTACCTAACATATTAAACTTCAACTCCAACACTATGCTTCCCAGAAATTCTATGTGAACAAATACTGCCACAACAAATTAGAGAGTACAAGTGCAGTCTATCTGTGTCCAGCCTTGATAGCTTGGGAAGTAGAGCACACGTATCTTTCCATAAACAAGTCGTCACTTTGAATGAATAAGCTTGGAGGACAGGTGTGCTGGTTTTGGGGGTTTTTTACAAACTGTTTTGACTATTGCTTTTATGAGTTGCTCTAAGACAGTCATTTTGACTAGAATCAAGCATGAAACCCGGCTATATCTGCTAAAAGAAACTGTGATTATGGAAAGACACCTCATTCCTCCTCAAGGCCTCAAGCATGTGCTGAAGTCCAGGATCTACTGAAAGAAACCCATCTGGAGAAGAAGAAAAGCCTATGTGACTTGGGTAATGTGGACTGCATTGATTTGAAACTGTACCCACTATCTTCCTCTCTCTAGAAAAGGAAGTTCAACATCCATAGGTGACAAGCTTATATCGTAACAGCACAGCTCAGAAGACTCAGAAGCTCAGACAGCTCAGAAGCGTAAGCCAAAAGTAAGGGAGATAGAAAAAGCTCGCAAGACCCAGGTATCTGGAAAGCAAAGGCCAGGACTTGCAATACACCAATAATTCACTGACAGAACTTGCTGCCAGAAGAAACAAACTATTGTAGAACTATTTATTTGATTTCTACTCCTGATTCAACACACATAGCTTTTATCCTGCATACTACTCCTGACTGTCATACAACTCTGAGAAGCTAGGAGAAGTACCACAGTACATGTGGTATTCTGGGCTCTGGAACAGGTCTCAGTTTCACATGCATTCTCACCCATCCAGATTCAACAGTGCGTTAGTCAGTCTTTGGCTAATGCCACAGCGTTAACATTGGGTATAGGCCTTAAGGAGTTACTGCAGTATGTTGCAATTGTCCTTGTAAAAGAGGTGAACTGAAGAGATCAGTAAAACCAGGAAAAGAGGTTGGTATGACAATCTGATGTGCTTCACTAAAAACAGAAATTAAAGAAATTACTCACAAACCTTCTACATCTGAAAGAACAATCAAGAGGTCAGTTTTCATTTCCACAGCCAGTCGCGCTGCCAGACTGTCATTATCCTTCACACTAATAACCTGCAATACACGTGCATATCAGAAGCAGTAAATAGTGTGAGAAACTAAGAAATATTTGGTGCCAACATAAAAAAACAATCTACCTCAGCACTAACAAATCCTTCTCAGCTACTTTTTCCACACCCACTGGAAACTTCAAAAGTGATCTTTGTGTGAAAGTATGCATGCTTTAGTAAAGTGGTATCCAAATAATAAGCTGTGTGCTCTGTACCTGCATTCTCTACCTTAGTGCCCAGTGACAGGGCAAGAGGCATTGCTGGCTTAGATGACCTGCAGAGGCATGCTTGCTTTCAGTAAAGCAGACAATATCTGCCCTGGTTACACCCCACAACACCGTATCATGCCAAATACAGACAAGTCAACACAGTCTTCCAGTACCCTCTGTCCATATCCTAATTCTGTATCTTTGTTTCTCTTCTGTAGACTTCAGAGGTCCCCAGTAATGGCATTAGTCGAGTACACAATAGCCCTGTACCATCTGCAAGCAAAATGCCCCACCCACCCCCTAGCAATACTTTACCCACATTTACCCCCTGCAGATCACTGTTTGGCTCTGGAGGTGGAACAACTGCATCATTAGTGTTAATTATAGGGACAATATTCATCCTTAAAAGCTCATGTAATGTTCCATTTAAATTGCGACGCTTCTGTTCATCATGGAAATCCAGATTGGTGACTAAAATCTAAAAGGAAGAAAGACACTACTTAGCCTACCACCTTTCCTATGAGAACATTATATAAACTTATGTATTAACATGTCATAACAGAGCAGTCATGCTTTTTGGGTCACTAACAAAACAAAAGTCACATTTAAAAGCTAGAGAATACAAGCGACAAATATTCTTTCCAAAACATTATCCATTTTATTCCACTGAAGCCTGTAACAGCCTGTCTCAAGCTGATAGGTCACACACTCCAAGAATGAACTTAGAAAAAAAGATTGTAACCAGAACATAGATGCTGATGATAACTACTAAGACCCTAGACAATTCAGTAGATTGCTCAAGATTTTGCCTTTCCAGTTTTTCCTCCCACTTTAATGTCCCGATTTGTAGCGAGCAGAAGGGATGCGTTATATCAAGACTTTTCTTTTGCTCACTAGAACTCACCTGTTCTTCTGAAACAATCTTGCTTCCCGCATGCAGATAGCACCCCTTTCTTTTGGAGTTTTAAGACAAAAAAACCCCTCAGTGTCTGCTCTGGAGGGACTTTTTTTGTTATTGTTTTTACTCTGTCACTGAACATTTGAGAGCTAAGCAAACAACTCCACCACTCAAATGTTACAGCGGCACTTGGAATCAATGTCTGTGCTAAGTTTTTTGGCATGGGCAATCAGTTCTTTTACATGAAAGGAATGATAGCTGCCTACAGATTTGAATGAGATTACAATCCAGCACGACCTATATAATGATTTTTAGCTATATGATAAACAATTTGGCCATACCAGCTCTATCATATTACAGTAAGAAATTCCTCCTCGAAGACTTCATACTAGGCTCCTAAATTCGTTAAAAGTGTCTAAACAAATAAGGCTTTACAGTAAAAGCAATTCTGTATATCTAACACAAGCAAAGTCTGTTTAAGAGTAGTTCAACTTACACAGTTGCAGCCTTCGGTATAAGACCCAGGCCAGGGATATCATCACCCACAAGTGGGAAAGGTTTGACGTGCAGATCGACAGCAAGTTCTTAAGTGTGGATATGCAGTTCCGTCAGCTTTACAGAATGTGTTGCAATTTAGTCACTTGTGGTTTTTAAACCCCCACTTTGGACCACCAACTTTAGCTTTTGTGAAGAGATCTTAACCGACCCTACCCGCTATAAAAGAGGACACACCTGAACTCCAATAAGAAAAAGCATATTCATTTTACCTTGATGATAGGTAACTCCATTTCAGAAATATTTAACAAGACACTCTCGTGTAAGCTACCATTTATGTCACAATCATAAGCTCCAAAAGTAGCAAGTTAGTCTAGGAAAGAAGGAACACCTTACTTGAGCTGCACAGATGCTGTACTGTGTAAACATGGCCTCATACAGAGCCATTAGTCCACTCTGGCCAGCTGCTGCACAGGCTCGGGCCTCCAAGACTGGAATAGCCTACAAAGACAAGGAGCAGCTGTCAGGCAGTGACTTGAACACTCAAGGAAAAGCAGGAGTGCCACCATCCTCTCACCATGTCTTTTAGCTGACTCTGGCCTGAATGAAGGGCTTGCCTCACACTTTGAGAAAGCAAGATCTCATGACGCAACCGCTGCTTTCCAAAAGCTACAGCCCCACTGGTGACAATCATCATCTCTCGGCCCTGATTCTGCAGCATTGAGACCTGTAAGGACAGAAATAAGAACACACCTTCCAAAAACAATTTACTGAGTTACATGGTTTATAATACTGCAGCATGGGCATTGAAAAGGGAAAGGTTAACACACTGTTTTAAAGAACCATCAATATTTTATGATGGTTGACTACAATCTTCTGTAGCATCCAACAATCACTGAGTACCTGAAGTTAACACAAATGTTCAGTCACAGAATTACCTGCTCTACAATAGAAGCCAGCCTCCCAAGGGCCAAGCCACACTCATCCCCTCGAGTAACAACAGCACTACCCAGCTTTACTACAATCCGCTTTGCATGCTTCAGCTCACTGCGGTGTGCAAATGATTTTCCATGTGCACGGCTGAGTGGCATGGTGATAAATGGAATGTTGCTCCAACAACGGATGGATTCATTCCTTAATCTTTGGTTATGGCAAGGGACATCTGCAGATAAAGAAAAAAAGGAAAGAAAAAGCAGTTTTAAGTGTTTCGTTCAGACTTCACAATACACACATCTCAGTGACTGGGAATGAGAAGCTCTAGCTTTCAAGTCACCAAAGCAAACTGAGCAACAGGAATATCTGAGCAGCACTAACCATACCTAATGTAAGGAAGGCAACAGCCCATGCATCACAGAGCTCTGACTCTGGGAATTTGGAAGACCAAACTGAAAGACACTGTGAAAAAGCCTATATAGCTCACATCTCCAAGTACTAGTTTTGAAAACAATCTCCTTTGCCTTGCCTCATTAGATACAGTTAAGAGAGTTCTCCTGTCTGAAGTAGCACAGAAAGCTTGACTGTTAGAAAAGAAACAGCTTTTACAACATCTCTAAGCCAGGTATTTTTGCACACTGCTCAGCTACAAAGAATTGAAGGGGGAAGACGGACATACGAGCTCAATATCTCATGGTGGTGTTCAAGCCCTGGAACAGGCCTCCTGAAGATGTGTTTGTGCTCCAAGCCTGTCAATGGTCAGGAGTCATTTGGACAATGCCCAGAGTGTGCTTTAGCTTTGGGCAGTCCTGCTGCATCAGGCTGTGGGACTAGGTGACCACTGTAAGAGTCTTTCTTACAACTAACTACTCTATTCTAGTCAATCCTAACCAATGTATCATCTGAAGATGCAGGGGCTTCTTTACAAACCAGTAAACTGAATCCTATGCCATGGTCAGTTACCCGATTTTATTTCATATGTTCAGTATCTCTAATTTTGGTGCTCTATAATACAAAGTGGATTCATTTATAAGTTAAAGTGACTATTTTTTGGTGTTACTTGAGAAAGATAGGAATGAACACTGTGCTACACAAAAGAAAAACTTGTAATTTAACAATGCTTTAATTAAATAAATCTTTTGTTCATTGTACACACAGAAGAAGATTAAGTGACTAATAAATGAAGGCTGCACTAACATGTCCCACATAAAAAAAACCAGAAAATGGAATTTGAAGAAGCGTTTCACTTGCCCCGATTTTCATGAGGGAATACCTGTGAATGCAAATAAGGTCTACAATACATAGGAAAGACTGGGCAAAGGAGTACAATTTGACTGTTGTTTTCAGCCTTACACCTTAGTATTTAGTACTACTATTTAGTATTTGCCTAACCTACACAGTATAACCAGAAAGGAGTTAATTTTCAGTTCTCTTGGCTTCAGGGTTCCAAGAAAGTTCCAAGAAGGTAGGTGTTGAGAAACAACCAGTATCTGAAAAGAAACTGTTTATTTTTTTCCAAAAAATAAGGGAAAAGATAACAGTTCTAGAACAAGCAGAGAATTCAGTTCATCTCCACTGAAGTCCTAATCAGTAATCTTCCTCTATGGAAGCAAATCTATCTTTTTTAGTTATTTCACACGGAACTGAGATGTGAAATCAGCTCCCACATTACACATGCAAAACATTTCTGGAAATGCAAGCCCATTAGCTTGCTCCACATGCAATTAGGGAGGAACTGACAGCCATCCAGTCCAGGTTTTGGACAAGTAGGTGTAAAGGCATTCCAGTCTTTAAATCCCATACCTGTCAACAGTTTCACTTCCTTAATAAAGAAAGGGAAACATATGAAACACGCTTAAGTATTTGGCACTGCAGATCCTTCTACGGAGCCTGCACAAGGCTTGCTTCTCAGGAGTAAAGAAGCAGAATTTCAAAATACACGAGCTGAACAGAACAGAAAAAAAAAACATGGAGAGCAGAAAACAGTGGAGAACAAAAAAAAAATCGCTGTGATAAATGATCACACCATCTTTAGATCAGAACTGATGAAGTGACAAGAGTTTCTCCACTGCTGGATACTGTCAATACTTGGGAACAAAATTCGAATAGTACTGTGAAAATTACTGACTTCAGAAAATGAGGAATATTTAGAAATATTACAAATACAGAAGTCAACAGAGCTGTAGCACATTAAGAATAAGTTTAGAATTTTAAAGATTTTAACATCTAATTCATATAATCATTAATAAAAGAGAACTGATAATACACAGACTAGTGGGAAATCAATCTTGCATGCAATGGTAAATAGCTACTCTCTTGATATAATGGAGTTTATCTGTCCTTGCCTTTTCTATTTCAGACCACTAATCAAGCAGACACTGAATGGTTAAGTTAGGTTTTCGGGGAAGAACTATTTACAGGGCATCTATGTATTTACACTCAGGTTTCCTGCGTGCATCTTTCCACTTGAATCTAATCCACGTAAATTTGAGTTTTGCTCTGTGCTTTACTCAAGACACCTGAAAATGCAGATGGGGGAACAGACATAATCAGATCTTGTTTTCCAGGAATGTACGAGATTGAAATAAAGAACTTTTACAGTACAAGTACTTTTAGATCTTATTTTTTTTTCCTTGAAATGCATGTCAGAATGAAAAACACACGAACTCAGACATCCAGCTGAGCATTACTGAGTTAAGGGAGAAAGTAACATTGAGAAAGTAGAGCTTCAACTGCAGTTCACTTCAGAGGTTGTAAGTTTTGAATGATGTTAATGAGATGATTTTCCTTTCAACAGAGGAAAGAGCATAGGCATGCCCAGACACACACTTGTTGCAAGGATTCGGATTCCCCATTACAACACATACTGACCAACATTTAAGAAATGTGTGCTTTCTCTCATACATACATAAACGGGAAATGGCTGCGATGGCATGTGGCGGTAACACAAAGCACCATCCAGGGGAACGGACAAGAGGGCTCAGAGCAGCTCGACACAACATTTTGAGATGCCTTCTGCAAATCAAGGATATCTGCAAGTTAAAAGGAAGGGGGGGAAGGGGGGAAAACTGGTTAAATATCAATTACTTTCCATCTATATTTCTCTCCTCGCCCACTCCCCCAGTCCAACTCCTCTTTGTCCCATACCATCTTAATACAATTTCCTTGGGTCCACTCTCCATTTCGCAAAATTTTCACAGAGACTATGATATAGAAGAACTGAAGGCCCCTCTTCCCTACCTGCTGCCAGATCTTTATTAAAGGTAAAGAATAAAACATGGCTCCCTGAGAAGGGAAAACCCCATTAGTGAATGTACCTACAATGGATAAAAGTCATAATTTTGTTCACAGAGAAGCCCTGGAAGAAAAAAAAAATATACAGCGAGAGGTTGTATCATCCAGACTTCTCTGTACAGCTCACAACAGAGCATCTACTAATACTTCTCATGAATCTCAGCCCTATTCAATATAGGAAATATGCTCATTCACTTTTCCCTGAGCACTATCAAATTATGAGATCTTATCCATGATTACAAGTAAGAACACAAATTTCCAAGGACATGGCATTAGTTTCCCTTGACTGAACTTGTAAACACCCAGGATTCTTCTAACTGTAAAATTCACTAGAGCAAGTACACAGCAGATAAGTGATACACAATTAGCCATTTCCTATGACAGGTCTAGTAGAAGTAATGCATATAGTCTCACCAAGGAAACAAATGAGATTAAGAGGAATCCAGTTCTCTCAGACAGTATTTAAACCATGAAAACTCTCCTTCCCCTTTTATAAAACTTTGCTTCCTTTACTTGCTTTCAATCCATTTCCCTGCACCACGGAAATAAAGCAAACAAAACTGCCCAAACTATGGTACAGAGAAAGCACTGAAAAGAGGACAAGGAGACCTTAGAGTAACTGCACTGGAAGACTGCTATTACAAATATCAGGACATTTACAGCACTGAAAGTTCTGGCATACGTGTACATGAACACTTGAAGGGGCCTCACTTCCCTGCATAAGTGTATTATTATCCCTCATTATAATCCTTAACAAAATATACACCTCTACATTAGACAGAAGTCACCAGCACCATATGGCAGCTACCAGCACATAATGTTTCTCCTGTTTTGTCTAGTAAAGCTTACATTGCATGGCATTTTAATAATATTAATCTGCAATGTCCCTCCAGTTGTGTATTTCATCTGAAATGGCAATATTGGCAACTGCCAGCATGAGGCAGACAAAGGACTCTAAGCAGATCATGCATCTAAGCAAGTAATCAAAGTTTTCTTCTCATAAATAACATGGTAAACTTAAAGAAGCTGGGGAACAGTACTAACTGGACATTCCCCCGTTGAACCCTTACCAGGCACCTCATGCACCTGCCTCCAGGGTGTTCCCACTGTTCATGTTTCAGCCTTTACCTTGAAGTTCCCCTTGACCTCTACTGTCAGATACTGTCATTTCAAGAGGGTCTTAGCTGTGTCTCAGAGAGATGCTCAAAATCCAGCAGCTCCTGCCAGGAGCTGGCAAACACCAGGTTCTTTATGCAGAACCCCTTTCACCACAAATATCCTGAGTGGAACTCCCATTCCCCTTCGCCTCCCTTTACAGACTCTGCCCCTTAGGGGACAGAAACAGGCACTCTACCTGAAGTTTCACCTCCAGATACTTCCTGTTTACCTCTGCTGTCAGGCCTTCAACTCCTGCTATAGTAATAACCTTTGCTTGGTGCTTCACAGTCACAGAATACAGACCCACACAGGCCAGATCAAGGTGTGCCATCTCCTTGGCTGCTCCTACAGACCGGCTGGAGAACCCCTTCACATTCTTACTACAAGCTGCTTGCAACTAAGAGCAACCTTGTCCTTCTGGAAGACTGTCTCCTGTTTCCCTTTGCCAGACACAACTTTGCTAAAAGAAGACAGATGATGAAGACTGAGAAGTGTCAGACGGTGTGGATCTTTTGAAGGAAAAAGATTAGAAAAAATAGCACGTTTTTGAAACTAGCTTGTCAGAAAAGGCAAGGAGACCAAGTTAACAAGAAAATAGAGAGTTTAATCTATATGTGAAATGGAAACAGATGCAAGCACAGACAGAGCACAGTTTACAGTATAACGTAAACTACAGGCTTTCTTTCAGGCTAATCAAACTCCTTTCTCTACTCTCACTCTAGAATTTAAAGGTAATTGCAATCCTCATTTTCCATTCTACTCACATTTCCACCACTTTCATAGCTGGAATGGTTGTGATATTCAGTGACAAGCATGTTAAAACCAGTATATAATTAAAAATAATAATAACAAAAAGTAAAACTATCCTGCCTTACTTGGAGGAAGCAATGAAAAAAAAAAAAAGCAAAATACATTACTTCTCCTAGCATCAGCTTAAAAAAATTTTGCCACTGCTAGAAAAATCTAATTCTTCCAAACAACTGTCCAAACATGACCTTAAAAATATCCTTTTCCTATTACCTCTTTAAATAATGAAAGTTATCATTGTATTATTGCTCATAGAAAGGGATACCATCACCCAGTTTTCATGTATTTATAATCTTAAAAACAGCTGTGAAGTAGCACAGTACATTTAGATGCTGTTCCAGATCAGTGTAAAGACACTTAAGTTACCTTCCAAAGCAATCAGCGATCTCAAATCATAAAGCTTGTGCCTTGAACACCAACAGTCTGTAACACTGTTTCTTCAGTCTGTTGGCTGCAAAGCCATAGCATGTCCACAATTATTTGCAGTGAGTTGATTAAATTACCCTAAAGAAACTGTTTTCACAGATACAAAGGCAAATACCTGAGTGTTAGAACATTCCACAGGTGAAAAAAACCTAGAAATCAAACTCTGATCGACAGAACTATTTTGCAAAACACTTAAGCACAGAAACAGATAAAAGAAGTTCAAAGGAAATGCACACAATTTCTACGAAGTAAGTCTTTACCACAACCGTAACATTCAGAAGCTTTCACTATTTAAACCGCTTTATTACTTTGCCAACTGAAACTTTTGCAAGGGAAAAATAAAACCGATCTGCAGCTCTTCGTGCAAACCCTAGAAACCTTCCCAGATGGAAAAGAACTGACTAAAATAAAGGAAGACTTCAAATAAACGGTCTTTAGAGCAGGTCGCATATAGGTTCACCTAGGTTCTGCAGATGGTATAAGCACAGAGAAGAGGAAATTCACAGCACTAAGCACAATGCGATTCCTTTCTCTCAAGAACGCATCCTAGCACTACAGTGCGGTCACGGCAGTACTGCCTAGCGCGGCGGAGCAGCACCGTGTCCCTGGCCTCGGAACCCTTCCGAGTGCCCGAGCGCCTTACAGGGGAGTACCTGCAGGAGCTTAGTGTTAGTCCATTTTGTCAGATCCAGTCTATAAATCAGTTCTGCAACACAAGAGGGGCTATACAGCAGCAGCACTGGCGGCAGGGCCGGGCCCTCGGCGGCCTCCCTGCGGAGGGGTAGCCGAGGGGCCTCGCAAGTCTCCCCAGGGCTTTCATACCCCCGCCCGTGCACCGCAAACCCCCTCACCCTCCGCACCTGCCGCGGTCCCGTAGAGCACCACGCGCGGCGAACGCGGGGACAGACGAGCTGCGCTCCCGCCGCCGCGGCCGCCGCTGATGCGCCGCAGCCAATCCCCGCCCGGAGCGGCCTCGGCCGCAACCAATCCGCGACCGCAGCGGCAGCAGCCACGTCACGTCACCGACGGCCGCCTCGCCACCCCCGCATGCGCTCCTTCCCCCCCCCCGCGCTGTCCTGGCAGATGATGTAATTCCACTCCACGTTGCAGCACAAAATCCTGGCCTTTGCAAGTTATAGCATTAACAAATGTTTTTTGTCTAGCTCCAGACTAGTCCAGACAGCCCTACCCACAGCACAGGCAGCTGAGCCATCTCCCACAGCGGCCTCCCTTAACCTGGATCCTCCTTGCTCTCACATGTTTGCAGTCTGGTGCAGACAGCAAATGAAATCCAGTCAGCCAATCTTCTCAGAGTGGCTTTAGCTCCTTAGGCCATTTACATCCTTTCTTTTCTCCACTGCAGCCCCAACTTCTTTACAAGTGCAAGAGTGCTGGCTTTGCTCTCCGCTTACCTCGCACATCCCATTTGAACTCACTTCTAAATTACCAAAATCAGAATAATTTAGACCCATAGAATATACTGAGCTGTAAAAGACCCATAGGGATCATCAAAGTCCAGATCCTGGCCCTGCATAGGACAGCCCCAACCATCACACCACATGCCTGAGACTCTTGTCCAAAAGTGCCCTGAGCTCTGTCAGCCTTGGGGCCATGACCACTGCCCCGGGAAGCCTGTTCCAGTGCCTAACCAACCTCTACGGGAAAAACCTTTTCCTGATGTCCAGCCTAAACCTCCCTTGACACAGCTCCAGCGGTTTCCTCAGGTCCTGTCACTGGTCACAGAGAGCAGAGATCATTGCCTGCCCCTCCACTGCCCCTCAGGAGGAAGCTGCAGAGTGCAATGAAGTCTCCCCTCAGTCTCCTCCAGACTGAACAAGCCATGCCCTCAGCAGCTCCTCGTATGGCTTCCCCTGGAGACCCTTCACCATCTTCGTAGCCCTCTTTTGGATGCTCTCCAATAGCTCTGTACCTTCCTTACGCTACGGCGCCAGAACAGCACACAGTAAGTGTGAACTGCACACATTTAGGTTGGGAAACACCTTCAAGATCATTGAGTCCAACCATAAGCGTAACACCATCAAGTCCACCAATCCCCACACATGGCAGCCTTGGACGCAGCCAATCCGTGGTGGTCCTAATCCACCCCTAAGTGTCACATCTACACAGCCGGGAAGAGCAGTGTCAGCTGCCACGGGCACTGCCTGGTGTTTTAGATCCCTCCAGGGATGGTGACTCTATCACTGCTGTGAGCAGCCTGTGCCAGCGCCTGACCGCCCTTTCTGTGAAGACGTTTTTCCTAATATCCAACCTAAACCTCCCATGGCACTTCTTGAGGCCGTTTCCTCTCATCCTGTCATTGGTTCCTGGGGAACAGAGCCAGACTCTGACCTGGCTGTCTCCTCCCATCAGGGAGTCGTAGAGAGCAAGAAGGTTCCCCCCGAGCCTCCTTTTCTTCAGGCTGAACCCCCTCAGCTACCTCAGCTCCTCCCCAGGAGGCCTGTGCTCCAGATCCTTCCCCAGCTCCATTCCCTTCTCTGGACACACTCTAGTCCCTCAATGTACTTCTTACAGTGAAAGGCCCCAAACTGACTTCAGGATTCAAGCTGCAGCCTCACCAGTACCCAGTAAAGGGGAATGGTCACTACCCTGAGAATGTGGGCACACCATGGCTGATACAAGCCAGGTGCCACTGGTGTTCTTCCCCACCTGGACTCATGGTTCAGCCACTCTTGACTAGCACCCACCTGGTCCTTTCCCACCAGGCACCTTCCTGTCATTCTTCCCCCAGCCTGGAGCACTCCATAGGGTTGTTGTCACCCATGGGCAGGACCCAGCACTTCACCTTGTTGACCCTCATACCTCCAGCCTGTCCAGATCCTTCTGTGGAGCCTTCCTGCACAACAGAAGATAAACACTTCTGCCCAACTCAGCGTCATTTGCAAGCACTCATCATTGCAAGTGGTAGAAACCACAAATCTACAGTGTTTCATCTTTAAAGACACCACAAAATCCACAGCAATCCCCCAGTTAAACTTGGATGCTAGTTACAGTTTTCTGTCCCTACCTATGTAATATTACCACTACTATATTCCTATTAGAATTCAAACAAATTCCAACAGCATCAATTCCCATATGTTTGCAAGGGTGTTCTGTGAACTATTTTTTGTTTGTTTGGGGGGCTGTTTATTTTTTAGTTTTGTTTTGTTTTCTTAAATTGTTAAGACATTACCTTCCAGGATCAGGAAACCATCCTAAATGAAGGTCTCAAAACTTGTGGAGAAAACATCACAAAGAAAGAGTATTCAAGTGGTGGGAAGTGGAGTTCAAGACATTTCGGAAAACTTCAGTGTCTCAAGAATTAACAGAAAATCCAACTGACATTAACATATCACTTTCTCCAAACAAGGGAAACTAAACAACTCCCCCTGCTCCCCCTAAAAAGAAGAGAAAATATCAAAACTACAAGATCCTCCCCATCCTTCACCCCCCCAAAAAATCCCAAACAAACAAAAAAAAAACGTACCCCAAAAATAAGGTCATCACTTTGCTAGAAGACTATTCGGAGATCTTTACTCTGCCAGAAGTGGAATTTGGTTTAATCGTCATAGTGCATGTAAGCCCTGCTCTCCCCTCCTCCCCACTCCAATTATTAGCAATTGCAGAAAAAAAACAATGACAACATCAGAATGCTGGTCACGCACTCATAAAAAAACCACAACAGTGATTAAAGGTATATCACAGCAGTTAATTTTTTTTAAGAAAAGCCTTTTTATATTAAGTCAAGCCTTTCAGGAGGTGGGATTTGATGATCCTTGAGGGTCCCTTCCAACTCAGAATATTCTGTGATTCTGTGATTCATTTTGAATAGCTAACAAGAAATGGAAATGCTCTCATTTTAAGCTCACCGGGCCAATTTTTAGTTTTTTTGAACTGTGCTTCCAAATAAAAAGCAACAGGTTCCCCATAACCATTGCAGATACTGAGGAGCTGCTTTTCTTTTTCAGATACTCAAAAATAGAGGTCAAATTAGTAAGAGAAAGTGCATACAAAATAAATCAGTATTTCATTTGCCACATGAAACCAGTAGTCTCTATGGAAGGATTCTTGTTAGTGGCAGGAAATGCTAGATTTACTACATGGTCAGCAGTTACTTACCTCAGTGCACTTCGCAGGCATAGGAAGAAGTGAGCAATGTGAAAGTGTGGTTTTACACAGTTAAAGGCAGTAAACCTTCAGTAATCCTAAAGAGAGTTCCATGTTCAAGAAAAACCATGGAACCATCCTGATGGTAATAACCATATGTATAGACACACACGCTACAGTCCACTTACCTGCATCCTAGACATAACTGCAAGAAACGCAAGTACATCTCTGTGCAAATACTTTATTCCCCAGCTAATTAAAAAGACATAAAAAGGAAAAAAAAAATCGCACAGAGTAGCTGCTTTAATCAAGCTTTCTAAGTGAGGAACATAAGGACAGGTTAATTTAATCAAGCATGAATCCTCCCTAATAAACCTCAAGGTAGGATTAATTAGCATCTTTCAAGCCTTTCCTTCCTCGTAATATCTCTTTACTCTTGCCTCACTCGAACCTTGCTACTTTCTTCTACCATCTGTTTTGAGCACTGAGAAGCAGAATATCAGGTTCCACCAGCTGTTAAGATGATACACCTAGCATCCCCGTTCTGTTCCAGTTTTTCTACATCCATCAAATGAAGGTTGTACAACTGCCAAACATCACTCAGGAAACAAAATATAACTCATAGGTAGAACAGCGGTCTGTCAGATGCCCACATAAAGTACATGGGTAGGACAAGAAAGCAATCAAAACTAGTTGAATACTCCCCTAGATTCCAGCTCTGTGGAGACTGGGGTTATTCACCTTCATACCACTGATGATTTCACAGACTTGCAGTGCACCTACCACCTCATTCCTTCATCTGCTGTCAAGTTGTCCCTGAACAATTAGAGCACCAGAGGTGCACCACCCCTTCTGCTCAAAGCTGCAATTCCTGTCCCCAGGCAAGACATCTTGATCATGGTAATATTTTGGTCAAAGACTGACCTACCCATCTATACAAGTGAATATTAGCACCAGCAAGAGAGAAGTACAGCAATTCCTTAGACTACACTGCCACTAATACATCAGCATAGGATGTTCCTACTTTCCTTATATCAAGACTATTTCGTATATATATACATATATATAAAAATATATCATGATCTCCATTGCTCTTCCTCCACCCCCCTGACTAGCCCAAACTCAATGGTGCACGCTAGCCAAAGGAGACTCTAGAACTGCATAGAGCACTCAAATTTGGATGAATAAAGGATGAATATACTGGTATAATATGGTCTTTCATTTTTTATTTCATTCCTTAAGTGGTAATTTCTACCATTCTATTTGCTTTTTTTTTCACTACATCTTGAACTACTTTTCAGAGTATCGTGACTCTCAGATGTTTTCTTCCCTGGATGCTGCAGAAAAATGTAAAAATACCATTGCTTCTATAATCCTAGTAACACAACATGAAATATGAACAGCTGGAGAATTACTGAAGCTAAGCCTGAAAGATGCTTACTTTGCTATTGACACAGTTTTTAAAACAACCCTGGCAAAACAGCAGCTTAGAAGACCAAGGAAATAAAGTAAAAAAAAAAACCAGCAAAGCAGTTTACACAACAAGAATTATTCAACGACACAAATATGGAAAAGGTTATACAGTTTCTGAAATGACTAAACATAAGTACTATATAACAGGAAAGAATAAAACTTTATTTTAACCTTTTGCAAATTTCTTCTCAGTGTCTTCAAGAGCAAATCTGGGAAGAGAAAGAAGGCAAATACTCCAAGTATCCATCAGTTTTAGGGTACAGAGTCAGCACAGGTACAAGCACGTGGAAAATTTTTATAAGCATATAGAGATATTTGAATTATTTTTCATTTAAAAAAACAACTCTTCTTGACTTCATAGTATAGAGGCAGTTGTCAAATAATTTTGGTAAACCATGTAAGCTTTGTTTCTTAAGTCTCCATTATCTAGAGTTTGATTACTCTTTTCAGAAGGCTATCAGGTTACTTAAAAAAACCTCTAATCTGATCCTGTTCTGTCTACTGTGAAGAAACGGTATGTGAAGAACACAGGCTTATCACAAAGTCGGGTCAAAACCTAGGGAGTGACTGTTAGCTGTCACGCAAGTGTCAAGAGGGTTTAAATATTTTCTTTGGGCATGGAGAAATCTTGTAAGTAGGCACAAGAGACCAGCAAGTAAAAAGAAACCTCAAGAGGAGCAACAGCTCTGCTCTCACAGATCTCCGGATGGATGAGGCCAGTGCAGCTCTTAGCAGCTCGTCTGGTGCTTGCAAGGGATCAAACTGCGGTTTCACACTGCCGTTAATTCCCCGCAGCAGTAACGTTCTGAGACCGCCGAGAAAAAGTGACCCCGAATACGTACGGCTCTGGGAAGTCTGCGGGTTCCGAGAGACCAGCGATGAGCGGGTGCACCCCGGCCCTTCTAAGGCTGAACTCACTTGTCCTTTTCCTCCCGAGCCCTCAACTTTCCGTCACGAGCGACACAGCAGCTGCTCACCGTTCTCCACGCGAGAGGGGAACGGGCAGCACCGACGGAAGGCGGGAAAAACCCAGCACGGGACGGCCGCTTTGCGAAGCGACTCGCGCGCTCCCCCTGCCACCTCCGCCCGGCCGGGCCGGGCCGGAGCGCAACCTCGCGCCCGCAGCCCACCCCATTTCTCCGTTCCAGGCACGGCCGAGGCTGCTCTAGCCAGCTCAGATGGGCTCTGCCCTACCTGGCTCGGCTCGGCTCGACACGGCGCGTCTCCACTCACCTGCCTGGCTCTGCACGGCGCGGCCGGGCTCCCCGCCGCCTCAGTCACCGCCGCGTCACGTCGCTTCCGGCCCCGCCCCGCCCGCGGCTTCTACAATTGCTCCTGCTTTGAAATCTAAAAATTCGAGGGCTGGGTTTGAAACGGACTTTAAAAATTGTCTAGCAAAGATCGTCTTCACTCGGCCAGTGCAAAAACAGACCTACTGCCTCAAAAAAGAGAAATGTTCCAAAGATGGCTCTAGCTAAAATGCTGGCAGCAGAAAAATTAGTGTTGTCTCAGCCCTTTGACATGGAGTACAAACACTCCATCCTGTACATCTGACATACGAGTCTGCCTTGTGTGTGACACTGTCATAACGTTGCCTGATACTGAACTGCAACACAGACTATTTCAGATCAGGCAGGGGGGGAAAACACAACATGACAAAGTAGACATGAAATTGCAGTGTTACAGGAAACCAGAGATTCTAAAGCCACAAGCATTTACTGCTGCGTAGCTGGAATTTGAACACACCTTAATGTAGGCTGGACCAGGTTATGGACAAGGCTCTTTCCAGCTCTTTTTCTTGCTATGACAAAATGTGAAAGGAGCCAAACATGAGCTAGAAAATAGGACATGTTGGAGGTATGTTAGGGGTATGGCAGATAATACAAGGTGATACATTCTTACAGTAGCACTTCATGCATTTGCAGCCCATAGAGTAAACAGTATTTCTGTGGTCGTACCTAAGTGAATTACCTCAATAATGTAGAAAACAAGGATGCCAGATCCTTTTCATTCGAGCCCTGTCTCGACACATTTGGCATTAACATGTGACAAATGGGACGTTTCTCCAGTCAACCCTTGGTAATTTAGTTACTGTCACCTTAATTTCCTGGCTTCCACAAATTACGGACATGAGAGGACATGGGACTACAAACATGCTCTGATAAAAGCTTTTCAAAGGTATTACAGGCACATCAGAGAAGTCACATCTATCTAAAAATCAAAGGTTGTTGCTGTACTGTGCAACAGTATAGCCCTGTGTAATACTGGAATGCACATGGTTCTCAGCGTTCACACCAGCTTGCTTGGGCCGCCCCGAATAGGAATCAAGGGAAGCAGCAGACACTTGCATGCAATTCATTCCCAGTTAATAAGCCATGCAGACAATCACAATCACAAAGATAAATATGCGACATTATCCCAGAAGATGGGTTGTAGTTTTATTTGTGTTATCTCCTTTGATATCCTGACTAATTACAAGGTTTTCAGTTTATTTTTGCACTCTTTTTCAAGTTTGTAATGAGGAGGAGCAATAGAGTTGCTATGTGCAGTATAGGTACAAAAGAAATAAATACATTTTATTAAATATTTTTTACCCTTATTGATGCCATTAGAGTACTTGGCGTTTCTATCATCTGAAGAATTTAAGATAAATAATAATAAATCTTTTGCTAAAGAAAGATACTTTCATCCAACAGCTTCCTGGAACAATTGAGCAGATTTCCTGTGTGATGGTATGGAGAAGGCTAGATAATCAGAACACCACTTTCAAACTTCAAAAACAATAAACTTATATCCTGGTCCCAGAGACTGAGCCAGAGGTAAGGTATTGCAGCAAGCTTCAGTCTCATAATACATCTACAAATTTTCCTAAAACAATCAATTTTTTAGCTTTAGAACTATTCACAACTCTCTCCGATGTGCCACTAGAATTTTAGTGGTTATCATTTTCAGTTCAGCTCCTATCCGGAGGCACAAGAGAATGTTTCTTGTCTAGAAAAAATTATATTCAGGCCCATTTCTTCAGGGAGGTGGGGGGGGGGAAGATCAAGAAGAAAGATGTTTTGACAAACCACTAAAATTCAACTGTATTTCATGAAAATTTCAACCGAATATCTGTATTTGAAAAGACATAGAAAAGCAAGTTTCAAAAAGTGTCACAGAGGCATGGTTGTCATCACCTAACAAAGAGAGGTTAGGAGGGACTGGCACACATGTCTACACATGTCATAAATAAGAATTCAGGCCACTTGGGTGGGCTCCTGTGTTTTCTATGTTTAGTTAGTTCCAAACAGAAAAATCAGGCGCTTCGCTAACTGAAAGCGGCTCCAAAATGCTTTGATTGAACTCTGCTCCTCTCTCCATACTCCTCGGTTTAGAGAGCATTCTTGGTTTCTGGGAACGTGGACTAATCGTTTTGACATCTTCCTTCTTGTCCCTCATTATTGCAACGTCTTTGGATCCCTACATTTCTCAAGTGTTTCACTGCAGCGACGTTCACAGATGGTACATACGGAGAACAAGGACATGAGAGGACAAGCTGTCTGCACGGCTTAATCTCAGAACAGAAGGCATGCAGATATCACAGACATAGTATAAAAACCTGCATACAAAAGCCCATCATCTGGATTATATCCTGAATACATCAATTCACTCACCAAACTTTAAATACAGGCTCCATCTATTTTCAAAAGCAGAAAATACTAGACATTATTAGAATCAACAAAAAATACCCAGCCAGATCACCTCTGTAGCTTCCTTCAACATTCAGTGCTACCTTGAATGGAAAGAAGACGTCAAATGGGAGTTTCCAGCGCATTTGGGGTTGGCCTCGTGGAGGTTCTGGCCAATCTGTCATGTCAGTGAAGGTAACAACAGTTGTCACAGGCACCATGCTCATGTTTAGAAACTGCAACAAGGGAAACAAAAACAGTTAAGCAGTCTTAATACAAAAGGCATATCCCTCCTCAATTTTCTAATGGGGACTCACTGTAGATGACGGCCACGCAAGATGTTTTTGGGATGGCAGCAGTTAAGTGTCCTAAGTTTTCAGAGGAGTAACCCCTCTTACCCAAAATTGATACTTAGCAGGTAAATTGAGGGTATAGTAAAGATCAGCAGCTACTGTGCATCATACGCTACTGATCTCTAAAATGGCAGCAGTGACTTAAGCTCGGCTACAGTAAGCCTTCTACTCAGAGGAAACACATACCAGCTAGTTAGTAATAAAACAGATGCAAAGTCAGCTTTATTTTTAAAAAAAATCACCTGGCTCTTTGGACAAGTGCTTGCTACCAGAAAGAACTGCCACAAGACGCAATCCTATCAATAAAATATCAATAAATTAAAGCAGGGACCCAATACAATAATAAATGTACTGCTCACATTTTAGGATGTTGTTTCAGGAAGTAGACAGATCTGTGAAGATCAAACAGGAGACTGAACTATTAAAGCCTCAGTTGTTTTCTGTTTTAACAGAATGCTGCAAGAAAACTAATGCACTCAATTTTGGAGTTTCATGGCTACCTTGGGCTGATTTAAGGCCATGCTGCTGCCAAAAGATCAACCTCACTCCCTGCCCCACTTGCCAGCTCTGCATGCTAACATTGAGAGAGAATTTACTGGCAGCATACCTTCTGTGCTTGCACTGGTTTAAGCCAACCTGTGAACTTACCACCTCATTCACTTCCCTGAGAAGAATTTCAAAGATTGCCTTTACAGTGAAGTTCTGTAGGAAGTAGTCAAAAAACTTGCAAGATAGAGTTCATGACTCTTAAGACAAAAATGCTGAGACTCCTATTGGGGAATTTTTGTGATATCCCTCATGGCAAATTAAAAAATACTTCTGTGCTTAAATAAAAAAGAAAAAATAAAATGAACAATGCATTGGGTACAGTCCTACTGCAGCACATGGCCATGAGCAGATTCCTTTTGCACCTTTGCACCAGCAGCACCTATCCTGAGTGCATCAGCATAGGGCACTTCAGCCAGCTGTGGGTCCATCCCCCAGGCCTGCTCTGCTGCCCAAAGGTGAGCAGTTTCTGAGGACCTCTGAGCAGTTCCCATCCCAGAATGACTGCAAGACAATGCTGAGTCTGTTTCTTCTCTCATCACCTGGAAACTTCACTTGCAAGGCATCCTAGCATTCCTGCTTCCAGCGAGTTCAACCCCTTCTTGCTCTCCATGCCAGATCAGCCCTCAGTCACAACCTAGCACTGCTGAGCAATTACAAGTAGAATTTCCCCATCACTTCTGATGGATAGAAGTTTTCCTACCAATGAGTAAACACACAATAGGCCAATCCACTTCAGCCAACAAGAAGCCTAAGGATGATTGATTTAGTGTCTGGACCTTCAAAAACTGCCTTAAAATCAGACAGATTAGAGCAGGGAAAAAAACCCCATACACAACCCCTCCAAGAACAGCTGGGAGAAGGCAACCACCAGCAACTTCCAGCATGCTTCTTGTAGAGCTCTACATCATTTAAAAATGTCCTGTATTTTCAGGAAGTTTAAGTACAACTACAGCTAGATATTGCGGATGGGTGTGGAAATGGGGATGTCTTCCCTGGGTTCTCTGTTTTCAGGTCAGAAACAGAGGCAACTTGCCAGTGATGCAGTGAGCAAAATAAAAAAATGTTTCCCAAAAGAATAATTAAAGGAACTAGAGGATAGTTCTCAGATAGAGAATCTGTAGGCTACAGCTGGGAAGTGACATAATTTGAAAGTAAAGTGCAGTCTTGTATGCTTACAAATAGCTGCAATTCGTAACGGCAGGCTACAGAGCAAGTTGGTCATTTGCTAAAATGTCTTTACCAACAATCCTAATTTGTGGATTGCCACTGATGAAGTCAGTACTGATTTTAATGGCATGGGATTTTTGTGCTGCCTGAAACTTGCTGTCTTATAATTTGTTTTGCAATATACCTTAAAGCTCTAAAGTAATGAGCATCAGTTGCTCAAGCAAATCAAATCTGAATCTCATTCTTCTTGATTAGCTAACTCTTACTGAGGGATTTGCACCATGTGCTTTTACTAGGAATGCAATTCTTCTTCCTCAGACAGAAATTTTGTTAATGAAGCCATGTAACAGGTGATTTAAAAAATATTTTCATGGGGTAGGGGTTTCAGTTTGCCTCAGGGCCATATGAGTTTCACATGGTTAACATTTTCCTATCCTCTTCACGTATTTTGCAAGACGGGAGAACAAAGGGGTACAAAAAGCCGCATTCAAACAAGTGTATAAAACCTCATTTAGACTGAGTTTGAAGTTCAAAGAGTCTTAACAGATCAGATAAATACATTCCATGAAAATGCCCAGGTGGGCGTCAGCTGCTCCCCCTAAAGGCCTTACAGAGAAGCGTAAGCCTTGAAATATATCTGCTGCCCAAAAGACTATGTGACGTCAAAAAAACCCAAACAAAACATCACAATGGGATCCACTGACACAGGCTTGAAAAAGACTAGTCATTGTCCTCTGTGGCTGTGTTAGCTGATACGTTCCTTCTGACATCACAGAATCATAGAATGGTCTGGGCTGAAAAGGGCCTTTAAAGGTCACCTAGTTCAAGCTCTCTGCCATAAGCAAGGATGCCTTCAACTATACCAGGTTGTTCAGAACTTTGTCCTCTGTGGCCGTGTTAGCTGATACGTTCCTTCTGACATCACAGAATCATAGAATGGTCTGGGCTGGAAAGGGCCTTTAAAGGTCACCTAGTTCAAGCTCTCTGCCATAAGCAAGGATGCCTTCAACTATACCAGGTTGTTCAGAACTTTGTCCAACCTGGCCTTGAATACCCCCCTCTTTCTGGCTTATAGCCTTCCTCCCCAGTTCTTCAAATATGCTGCCATCAGCATTAGTCACTTCCTCAGCTACCTGTTGGTGATTTCAGAAGCTCTAGAGGAACAAAAATATCTTCTTGCACAGATTATCAGCACTCTGTGGAGTCTGTGAGACATTACTCAACTAAAATTCCCTATCAAGGCTTTAAGAGGCAACTAAATAAACATGGAGTCACTGAATGTTTGTAACTACAACTTTATACCAACTGTAACTGAAAGTTTAAAGACTGAGCCCTTAAGTGACAGAAAGTGGTTTAGGGTTGGAAAGAAGGTACCTTTTCCAGTTATGCAACTGAGTGAGGACAGTACTGAAAAGACCACAAAACAACATTCCTCTATGGAAGGCTGCCATTGCAGCCAGACAACTTGCTAAAATTCAATAAATCTCAACTTACTTAGTTTCGAGACCATTTGATTCCTTGGTTCTTAAATAACCTGTAAACCCCATTTAATTACCTCAAGTGTGTGAGGGAGGGTTTCTAATTCCATACCTTGAGGGGCTGACACTGGTAAAAGTACCATGCACCCAGTATTTGAGCTTGTGGGTTGGACAGGAGGCCCACTTTAGTCCACAGTATCTGTATCTCCAGGGTCACAGGAACCATACAACAGGAAGTACAATTCACAGCCTGAAAATAAAATATACTCCAATCAACTTAATATAGCATTTTAAAAGTGATAAAGAACCATTACGGCCAAAGTCTAATCTTTTGGATAACATAGGTCACAGAACCCGAATCAATCACTTCAGCACTAACTCCACAGCTTCTGGTCAGGTCAACCACCCATTTTGGAGCTATATCCATCTCACTGTCATCTCATTCCCAATTAGAATTTGTCTCAGCTTTACCACTTGGATTTCACATTTCACTTAGCCACCTCTCCACAGATTAAGAATTATTACAATACAATTGGCTCACAAACTTTAATCTTATTAGGTAATAGAATAGGATATAAATATCCCAATAAAAATATTCCTATTCTGGAAAAGCAAAAAAGGATCATAATAATAATTAATAGGAAGTAAGCAGCTACTATCAGTCCCAAAAGGCTGTCAGAAAACTATGTAATACAACACTGGATTCAGTATTAAACTCTTTTTTTCCCATTTAAATAGCAGGAACAGGATTCAAGGGATAGGAAATCCATCAGGGTTTGTTAGGAGTTTTTTGGGGGTTTGTTTTGTTACCATATTATTAGGGTATTAATGACTGCTTTATAATGACAGATATTAAGACCTCTGAGAGTTACAGGACCATTACACAGAAGAAGTCCAGATACCCCCACCTCCCCAAGGCAGTACAAGGATACGAAAGGAAAAATATTTACAGATGGTCCTTTTGTATCCATATTACCTGCACGCTGCAGTTCTGAATCAGAATGGTCATCCACTCTTCTGCCTGGGTTGAATGAGCACTGCCAATTATAGCAAAGTCTTCTGTTCTGTTCATCCCCTGAAAAGCCTTGTACAACTTCTGCTGCATGTAACTGCAGTTACTGTCTTCCAGTATTGGGGATAGGCTGGAAATGAGAAAATAACATCTTTTCCAAAGTGATTTCCAGGACAAAAAAACCAAACCCCAATCCACTATCAACATCCTTTCCTTGCAGTAAGTATTTCTTCTTCTCCTATAAGGAGTCAACAAGTATTGGTATTAAACAGATGCAATCTCAATCCTCTCTGCAATGAGAAAGGAGAAAAATATGGCAAGGTAATGCATGATAAGGAAAACTGACAGCTCTTTAGCCATCTTACCGCATCAGGGTCTTAAGACTTGCCCTGTCAAAAGGACAATCCAAATCCTCAAAACAACAACTTTTTAAGATTCGCTCCTCAACTCTACTCTTGCCCAAGACATACTGCCAGACTATAGCCTCAAAATGTCCCAGAAGACCTTCACAATGCTCATATTATTCTAGCAGCCTACCATCTTTCCGATATTCAGGTTCTCTTAGGAGTATACAAAAGATCTGTAGAGACCCACTGGTGACCTCAGTGAAGGACCTAGGCTCCACAGCACTACATGAGGGACTACAGAACAACATGCTAAGTGAGACCACAGCTTCTGACTGTCAGGAAGAATGACTGCAGAGTGTGTTGTTACCTGATTTTGCAGGCTGTTCTCATATTCTTTCCAAACTGTACTATGTGTCTGAGGGACCATGAACAACTTCCATCGCTTTCACTCCATAATATGCTCATCTGACAGACTGCACATCAAGAAGTCAAACAAAAGTATAAACAGACGACATACAATACTCATCTTGTATTTAACAATCCACTCACCCCATATTCCTCCTTATTCCTATCAGGGGACAATAAAAGTCCAGACAGTGGAGTACCAGAAATCAAAAAAACCCAGTGATAAACAAAAAGTCATAGCAGAAAAAAGATACATGCTGCATGGCACCACTGTTTGCAATCAACAGTGGTGCTCCACTGATATAGCCAGGGTTTCCACTTCTAGGCAACGTATGAGAAAGAGTCCTGGTCTACAAAGATGCAAACAGAAGAAACAGAAGATGAAAATATTAGCACCAATGACATCCATTCATCTCCAAAGATCAAATTCACATTCTCAAAGATATAAATGTAAGCTGTTTTTTGAATGACTGACTATGATACACCACCTACACTATTTGTTTCCAAGGCCTCTTTCTCACCTGGCCAATTTCATTTGCAGTCCAGGAGGTAAAAAACTAAATGTCAGTATCCTGAAATGTGGATAATACCAGGAAAGCTCTGAATACAGTGAATTGCTATTGCTCAACGTTTGTCTCTGAGGAAGTGAACAGATCAGTCTGGGCAACTCTACAGAAGAACTGCAGAACAAACTCTGCCTTGACCCTGATTCTTAGTGGACCATTCCACTTCTATATGGTTGTATGGCAAGAGCCTCTAGGCTTAACTTCAACAAGGCTGCACTGCACATTTATCAACCCCTGAGGTAACCACTTACCCAATTTTACATTGCCTCTACAGCACCTGATTTACGTGAACTTAACACACATTAGTATTTCCCAGATTTCTATCCCCTCCAAAGTAACTTCCTTTCCTGCTGTGCAGGCAAAGTTAAGCAAGCAATAAATTTAGCAACTTTGTTCACAAACACTGAACACGTCAGATACAGCCCTAGCTTCAACCCTTTCCTTCACAAGGTCATGCTGCTGAGTTATCCTCTTCCATTCTACGCCAACAAACACAACTAAAACCACCCCCCCCCAAAAAAAAAAAAAAAAAACCCAAAACCAAAAAAAAAAAAAAAAATCCAAACAAACAAACAAAAAAATCCCCAAAAACCCACCCTCAAAAAAAATCCACCAAAAACCAAACCAAAACAAAAGCAAAAGTAGTCATATAAAAATAATTAGCTCCTTGAAATTTGTGCAATGAAAGACTGCATGCTTGTGCTGAGCCTGGAATTTTCTACTAGCATGGTTTACTGGAGACGAGAAATGCCTCCCTTCCTATCTTCAACCACCATCTATGCGCACCCCAGGGTTCTGTTACTACTATACCACAGTAACATTGCTCTAATATTTTCAGGTTTCATTTGCACAAAAATGAGTCACAAGCTACAGACTACCAACTTGGTAAAATTCCAGGGAGGATGGGCATACTGACCCAGAAGCGCATGGTGAAGTGCTGCTGCAGAGAGGATCTGGAGTTCCCGGAGATGTTACTCACTTTGAACTGGACAGAAACACTCTGAATCCCACTTGTGCCACTGTATTCTATCTCATAGATCACCTGAAAGTTCAATTTAGAGAATAAGCAGAGACAGAGTAAGGTAATAGGGCAATGACTTTAAGCTTGTGTTAAGCTGCTCTAAAAGGAAAGAAGATTCACATACCTCAGTAACAACATTGGTGCATGTGTTGTCTTTCATGTGGGGAGCTCCAGGTGGTGAGACTGCAGTCACATTTACCTGGAGACAGTAAGAATATTAACAATTAGTAATTGTTTAAAAGGAGTGTACATTTTTTTACTCTTCTTCACTGCTTTTCCATCCAAGTCAGATTTACCTCCCTGCTGCAGCTGTGATCTAGGGGAACATCACACGGCTCCAGATCCCCAATCTTTTTCAAAGAAAATAAGCTACCTGCCTGACTTTACTCCTATCTATGCCCATTCACTTAAAAATACACTCTTATTTATGTCCTTTTTTTTTGCAAAATGTCCTACTTTTGTCAAGAAAAATCTTGTCTGAGACACAGCACATTCCCATTTTCCCTTCAGAAGCAGAAATTCTTTTCATTGGCAACAGAGACTGACCTTCATGGGCTGCAGGATGGTGTCATTAATTGGGACCTGGGGAAAATAAACAAACCGTTTTATAATACCAATAAAAAGCTAAGCAAATTGCTGTGTTTGCAAGTGACTAAAACCATAAAATCATTACAAAAGAGCCTGCATATTACATTGACAAAATTACTTTTTATTCCAGATGTTTATTCCAGATGTGAAAACTTGTCATCATTTTGTAATGTATAAATCACATAGTCCACAGAAGACATTTTATAATACCAAAAGACAAATTTAAGCTTGGGCCTGCTAATGCCCTGCAGAATGCAGGTACTTTTAAGTACCACATCTCTGATCCACTCCTGAAACCCCATCTTCTGCAGTCAAGTAAGTACTTCAGTGTCCAGTTAAGGAAAAACTGATTTGGGGCATCAGTGACAAAAAAAGCCCTGAAAACGTGAATTAAATCTGATCAGTAGAATACTCTCTACTACAGTTATGTAGATTTAGATTTCCAATATAAAGGTAAAATGGGTCATCAGCCTTAGTAAGTGTTCATATTTACAGCATTGTTTTCTCTTGGAAAATCAGAAAAATTCTACAAAGTCAGAGGAGACATTTTCATATAAGCATTCAGTAAGATCGGTAGGATGAACCCAGAACAGTAAATTGGTTACTTTGAAATTATTTTTAGGACAAATAGTAGAGAAATTGATATGGATGTAAATAGAGCTAATATTAATAAGGGGTCTTCAGTATGATTTTAGAGATAACAGTTTATGTAAAAAACCCCACCCTAATTCTTTATAGACAACACGTACTGCTTGGTTGATCAAGCTGACGGAACAGACAGGAACACTCCAATAAGTGTTTGAATTGCAAGAGAGTTTTAGATAAACCATTAGAACTATGAAGTATCAATGAAGTACGTTACACACATTAAGAATTTGCTAATAACAGAAATTTATTGGAACATAGTTTGAATTGAAAGATTATCACATTTTTAACAGGTTTCCCAGCAAGAAGGCCTCAACAACTTGGAGATCAAGGATGACATACCACATGACCTTCAATTTTACAGTTACTGAAGTCCCAGTGGAAGGCAATGCAAAGTCAAACAACTAAGATTTTGAACAAAAGCAAAAAATATGAAATGCACCTTTAGCACAGTGAAGTCACGGTAGTAGGAAGCAGCATCTAAGGCAGGGTCAGTCACACAGCTCTTGCTCAAGTTGGCAAAAATTCGAGTACAGCTTGTGCTTTTACTGTCCAGGAAGCCTGAGTGAGTTAAGACATGACAACAGATAAAACAGAAGCAAACCACCCTAAGATATTCCTCCCCCTTTACTAACCAGCAGGATTTCCATCAACACAAAGTCCACTGGCTGCCATTCTTACTGGCTGTCTGAGCATGCTCAATAAAGATGATGAATCAAAGTAGATTAGGATTGGATCACCAGCCTGAAAAGACAATTTGGAGAAATCACAAAGTTACTGTGGATACTAAGGCAAAGTGCAAGAGACAAATTTGTACTTTGTGCATACCCAGTTTCACCTAAAAATCTCTTAAATACAAGGAAACTGACCAGAAACATTTTATACACTAAGGAATGGAAAGTACTGAGAGATAAACAGTTCTACAGTGTGCCAGGTAACCAGGAGGGCCATCTGTTTCCTGGGGTGCATCTGACTCAGCATCACCAGTTGCCAGAGGGAGGCAATTGTTCTGCTCTGCTCTGCATTCTGTTATGGCCTCACCTTAGCCCTGAGGGCACTTTTGGGATCCACAACATTAAGCCATAAAGCTACTAGAGAGCATCCAGAAGAGGGTTACAAAGACAGTGAAAGGTCACCAGGGGAAGCCATGCAAGGAATGGCTGAAGTCACTTAGCCTGTTCAGTCTGGAGGAGACTGAGGGGAGATCTCATTGCACTCTGCAGCTTCCTCCCGAGGGGCAGACACTGATCTCTGCTCTCTGTGTCAAGGGACAGGACCCAAGCAAATTGCTGGAAGTGTGTCAGGGGAGGCTTAGGCTGGATATCAGGAAAAGGTTCTTCCCCCAGAGAGCGGTGGGACACTACAGAGAATGGTTCTCAGGGAATGGTTACAGTCCCAAGGCTGACAGAGCCCAAGTAGCATTTGGACAACACTCTCAGGCACAGAGTGGGATTGCTGGGGCATCCTGTGCAGGGCCAGTAGCTGGACTTGATCCTTGTGGGTCCCATACTGCTCAGGATACGCTATGATCCTACGATAATATGGCTTCTACGTGCAAAATAAGAATCTTTCCATTTGTTCTCATTAGATGTCATTACAGACAGCTTCAGCAAAAGTATATGTGCAAATTGATTGCTATTTTCTTTCAACTCACACGGTAAAAAGCAGAGAACGATGGCTGGACTTGTGATGGTGCTAAGAAAGAGTGCCTGCCATACTTCTCTAAGAACTTCACAAAATCAGATTCTTTAATATCCTGTGGCTGTTGAAAATAGTTCAGCTTTGCTATATTTTGAAAAGAGAAAAAAAAAGAAATCCACCAATATTAAGTTACTAGAAAAGATAACAGGAAATACTGTGCCAGTATTTTTAAAAGTCATAAAACTTCAGTAATTGTAAGCTAGCTGGTGCCTTATAATAATTAATCCACAGTAACACTTCAATAGGCTAGTATGATCTATGAACAGGATGGTATAATGAGTACTAATTTTTATGATTCATGGGAAACAGATATTAATACACAAAGTGACTTCCCAAAAAGCATGAAGACTCCTTAACAGCTATCATAATATGTGCTGTATTTTCTGTGAGATGCCCAAATTAGACACACATGACATTTTAATTACAAAGCACAGCCTATTTGTGAGTTCACTAAAAACAACATTAAATGGATTCAAAATAATTAAAGTAGGTAATACTCAACATAAGTATGAATAGACAATAGGCATCCTAAAAAAACAGACTTTCTGTTGGTATTCTACAGTATCACTTATACCTTCCTCAGCTGGTGGTATTCAATGATATGGTTATGATGCTAATGCCAAAGCACCGTTATAAAATGGTAAATTATTAAAGGCATGCTACACATACTCATCCTAATATGAATAACTTTTCAATACATCAAAATAAAGCATCTTAGAAGATTCAAGGATTACATACCCTACTGACAACAGGAACAAGAGGCAGTACTCTCGATTATAGTAGTACCAAAAAGAATTTAGGTAATCCAATAGGTTTGGGGGAAAAAAAAAAGAACCTTAAGCTCTCAATGTAATTCTGATGTTCAAGGGCAAAGCAGACGCTCAGAGGTACAGCACAGCTAGCAGAAACAAAAGCTTTTTAATATCCAAATACACCATTAATTAAGCAGTCAAATCTTTCAAGGAAATAAAAATCAAAGGAATATTAAGCTCCTATAAGGTTCACAAAAACAAGTGCGCAGAGCAGCTCGCTTAATAATCACTTGAGGGAGACTGAAAAAGAAAATATTTGCAGTTGTGCTACTCACAGCCATTTAATCGATTTGGGATACAGTTCTTCACATACTCTTCCATTATCAAAGCTGAATTCTTACTACCACAGGTCAACAACATTACATAATGCAAAATATACCTGCGAACTGGAAGGAAATCTGCAGCAAAACTTAAGATATTCAAACTGACTAAGTTTAGATACTAGAGGCTATTTAATCTTGTAGAAAAAGGCAAAATGAAATTTCAGACAATTTAAGGCGCTAGCAATGGTTTCAAGAAGGTGAAGTCAACCTGTGCATCACCTTCACTGGCCATAATTCCTTAGGGTTCGATAATATTTCTGGTGGTGGTAGCTCATCACACCATCCTGGAAAAGCTGCTGCCACAATCAGTTATGAAAATATATGTGTTCCTATATTTCCATGGGAAAGGCCAGTAGAGAGAAGGCTGTTTCTACCAGAAAACTTTATGATCCTTCAGGAGATTCCCAAATAAAGTCTTCCCCAAATGTTCTTCCAACAACGAGCACAGAAAAGGAAAAGGCCATGTAAACAGTGAATTCTGTTCCCAGGTGTGCTACAACTAACATATATACACAGTCAAATGTTTAGTCCTGTTCAGCGGGCCTAATCATGTGATATATACAGGGCCCAAATATTAAATGGCTAAAAAAAGTCTGGTGCCATTAATCTGGAACAGATGATCCTTTTTGTGGCTAACATTTAAAACTCTGAATCTTTCTAATCCTATTTTTAGGATACTATGAGTGGTGTGGGAAAAGGGTAAAATTTAGATTCCAATTTACAGGCTGAAACACCTAGGAGCCTGACAGCACTTTAAGCTGTGGTTAAACCCTCATCTAAATTCATCTTTACTGTGAAATCTGCTGAAAATTGGAATGAGTAAAGTTCTAGCACTACTACCAATTGTACTATACATTATGAGGCTCTCATAATTTCTTTGTTCTTCCCCATGCGCAAAACACTCAGGCAACCTCTGTAAAGAGCTGAAAGCAGGACAAGGCAATAAAAAGCTAACCTTGTTTTGACTATCTGTTGTACCTGTTAACCTCCTGAGCCCCTCCCAACCTAAAATACTCAAAGATTTAGGTCAGAAGCAGATGGAACTGTGGGTCACAACTCCCAGACACATAACTCAAAAGAGAAAACGGTGAGTGTTCAAATGTAAGACCACAGCAATTGCACTGAACTGCACTGCCAGGAACCAGATACCAAATCAGTCAAATGAAGTACAATGTGGAAAGCAGAAAGAGAAAAGAATGTTAGTGGCACATCTTATAAGGATATATCATTACCAGTAAAATAAATCATCACCAGCAGAGAAGAAAGGATGAAAATAAGCATATATTATTAAAGAATCTAAGACACAATAAGAAAACACTTTCTGAAAATTATACTAGTGGGATACTTCAAACATCAACCCTTATCTGCTGCTCTATGTGTAGCAGCTATGTAAGGTATCTCAGATACATAAGCAATTGATAAAGACTTATTTGTGCTCAGTCAGAGACCCTACCCTTAATAAGAGTGCAATAATACCTTTCTTTATATTGTCTTTGGTGATCACACGCTGATTCGCTATGGTCTCTCTAGAACTGTAACAGCCAAAATAATTAGCAACAATTATAACATGTAGTCCAAAAAATATTCCCTAAGCAGCGGCAATCTATGAACAATATATGGGAAAAGAAAGATTGCTTACAGTCATCCAGCCGCACACAGAACAGCAGATCACGCCCACCAGGATCAGAAACGATGTCTGTAGGATAAGGGGTGTTACTCCTGAAAATGAGCGACTTTTCCACACACCCTTGACGCACAGACCTGTAAACACAAAGCCCCGCCCCCACCCGGCAAACTATAGAGTGGACTATACTCGCATAATTTCATATTTTACATTATATAATGCCAACAACACAACACAGTATTACTTTTCATCAGTTTAGGTGAGCTGTTGTACAATTTGCATTGATAATCAATTGCAGAAAGCCTCTCTTGTCATTGTAGTAACTCCGGACACTCTATTAGTGTAATTAGAAATGACTCAGACATTCCCTGAAAAAATGAGTGATTAAAAACAGAATCAGTGCCCATATATTACAGCTCCTCTCGGTCCTCATCCCAAGTGCAGTCTGCAAAGGCAGATTTTACTTTCTATTAGCTGAGACCACCTTCCTCACTGACAGCATCTCGCGGTCCGTACTTGTTTGACCGCCTCCTCAGCGCAGAGAAGTTCCTTTTCCTTAAGCCCAGACTTCCCAGCTCCCACTCCCAGCTGCCTCATCACGGAGTAACCAAGCCTCGCTTCACCTCAGCCATTGCGCTGTCGGCCCCGGGAAGCTTTTCCCAGCCCGCCGCCCACGGCTAAGCTGTCCCGGGGGCGCGGCAACACCACAGCGAAACCTAGGCGGCTAAGCCACAGTTCCGGCCGGGAGCACGGGCCCGGGCCCGGGCCCGGCCCCGGTCTCCTGACTCACCTCGGCCCGGCCCGGCGCCAGCAGCGGCAGAAGCCCATCCCCTACCCACCTGCTGCCGCCGGAGCGACGAGACGCGGCCGCGGGGCTGAGGGCGGGCAGCGGCAGCGGCAGCAGCAGCAACAAAACCACACGCAACCGTCTCATGGCCGCACAGCAACCGCGGAGCGACGGGCGGAGCCACAGCGCCTGCGCGGGCGCTGGGGTCCGGACGGGGCAGGGCAACGCTCCTCTGAAATAGCATGTTTTTTAAAAGAGTTAATTGCAGGTAATTGGAGCTACTCTATGTTAACAGCTACTGAAAATTATCTACTATTAATGAATTCATATTATGGCATTATGATTGCGTTAAGAGCGCTTGTGTCTAACATTCAACATGAGCTATCCTATTCTGCTATCATTTAAATTATATAAATTGAGTGGGTCGCTAAGTAATCACTGCTTTACATTATGTTCGAGTGCATACATTGGTCTGCAGAGCTGTCTAGGTAAAACCACAGTGTTTCGCTCATTCTAGACATTGTATTGCAAGCATTTCCACAGGGTGGACCAGATGGGAAAAGATTCTTAATCTTGACATCATGAAAATTTTTCTCAAAAATTGCCAGAGCTCAGTTAAAATCTCACAGAGCTAAGTCCTGGGAGAGTTTGGCTTTTATAGTTGTATCTTTTAAATAAAAATATTTCTGGAGGTGCTTTTTGTGAGCTTCTTTTTCATGCAATATTTATTTAACATCTGAATCTGACTGGCACAATACAGTGGAGATTAAAAAGTCTGTATGTGTTCAAGGAGTCAAATAAGGCAAATTTATGAGAGGAAGCATGTCAAAGATCATGAAAAATGCAGGTACTGTAGCAAGGCCTGCTCAAGCTTGCTGGTTTTGAGCTGTTGGAAGCTTCGGGGATTCCTTACTCTGGAAATATTGCAATTCCCTGTTCTAAACTCTTCCTTAGCCTTCTACTGCTCATCTCTGTCAAAGGAAAGCTCACTGGCTAGGCTTTTGTTCTGATCCAGTTCTATTCCTGTGTTCATTGTGTACTAGATTTTCACCAGAACTGAGATGGAGAGGAGATGCATTGAGCCATTATTTTTTTGGCAAGTAAGGACAACACAGACAACAGAGGCATTGTGTCATTGGATATTCAGTTATCATTTGCTGTCTTCTGTATAAAATACACCCACTCCTTGGATTACTGCTTCAGTGATTTGGTTGTAAGTGCTTTCTAGGAACAAGTAATTAAAACTTAAATAAAAATAGACTGAGTTTTTATTCATTGAATTGATAATGATAAATAATTTAATAATACAGGTTATATGTTCATTACCAATTTCCAACCAAAGATAATAATATGCCTATAGTGTCTATAGATAGTGTCAATAGATAATACTTCCACTTTGTCTAAATCTCTTTGCCGCCTAGAAATTTTGTTTCTCCCCTTCATTGCACTTTATGTGCATTCATGGCTCTACACTAATATGCAGCTTGGGAATAAATGGAATGTATATGTCTAGCCTCCTCAAGGTCATACGTGAATTCCACGGTATGTAATGAGAAGGGACAGTGCCCACAGTACATATAATGAAGTTGCGTTTAAGCTGCCTTAGCACAGAACAGAAAAAAAGGAGCAACAGGTGAGAAAATGTTATGGAAAACCATTTTTATATTTTCTTACTGTTAGAAAAACACACCATATGAGAAGGACAAACATGTAACACATGAAATAAGATGTTTGAACCTGCAAACCAGAGTGCAAAAGAATCAGGAAGTAATTATAATAAAAAAAAGCATATGGAGAAAACCAATGGTTCCTTTGACATCTATACCATTCTCATTAGAGAGTATTTGGACTGTACTATTTCTCATTCTTTCTTGACTCACCTTGCCTGTAGAAGGAATCATGCATGCTATCTAGTATCTCATCTATTCAAGAAAAATAAAAGAAATCCTATAAAAGGCAACTGGACTGGGAAGTAATCTCCCTGCTGCACTTTCTTTTGACCATTTATAGGAGATGTTCTATTTTTAAAGTTTTTACTATGTTGGTTAACATGACTACTTCAATCTCCTTATTTGTATGGATGGGTGACTTTTAGTGGCAGTAAAGGACACAGACCCTTTAGCAAAAGCTACCAACAATTTGCCACTGGTTTCTAGTTTATAAAGTATCAGGAGATCATAACTGTTGTTGGGTAGCAACTGGGAGGATGAATACCTATTTCTTAGTTTCCAGATTTGAGTACCAGTCATTCTATATTGAGTTACAATTTAAGAAAAGTCAGAAAGTTTAGTGAAGTGATGTATTACCCCCACCCAAATCTACAATTTTTTTAAAAATCAGTTCCTTGATTTAATTACTTTCAGTTCATTTAAAAATTAATTCAAACAGTTGATTTTAACTTGGTCTTGTTTGTTTCCTTTCTATGTTTTCCTCATCATTTTACCATGACATAATTAGTAGATTTTGATAATTACTTTTCTATCACAAACCATGTGATCACTTTTCATTATATAGCAGCCAGTAATTTTCCATTGAAATTGGGGATAATACACCCAGACTCTCAGCACAGGTATTTCATGAGGATGAATAATAAATAGAAAAATTTCAGACGTCTATATTATGGTGGTGCCATTTTGGCTATTATCTACATTACAGAAGCCAGTTGAGTAAGTTGAGTTTTCACATACTCATTTCTATATGAGAAGACACTAGTCTTACCTAAGTCTGGGATTCTGCCAAAAGACATCCAGAAGTGTCTAGGCTGTAGCTGAGAAAGAGTTTCAAAGTTTGGCTACAAACATCATATATGTATATGATGGAAAGCCACAGTGAGCCATTGTTATTATTATTGAATATAATTACACAAGACCAATATATTGCTTTCTGCTTCAGAAATTGACACAGGTTTGCTATAGGGTTTTTTTTCTTGCCCATCCAGTTTCAGATTAGTTTTATTTCTGTTCATCAATATTCATAGAAGTAAGACAGCTACTTAATTTAAATGGGCCCTGTGGCCAGGGAGGGGTTATGCAGTACAGGTAGGGACTGAGTCTACGGAATTCTTTACAGACCCTTGTACTGGAACAGCCTACTGGTATAGAATTGCAGTCCACCTTAAAATGTAAAGGGTTTAGGTTTAATATTGAATTTATGTATGTAAGCCTTTATATTGTCTTCATAACCACAATGCTTTCCCTCAGAGGATCTGGTATGACTCAGTAGTTGAGGGGCAGCGGTGAGGCTCTAAACACTTCATTTGGTACGTCTTGATGTCAGCGCAGTCAGGCAGCTTCTCTTCTCTTCTCTTCTCTTCTCTTCTCTTCTCTTCTCTTCTCTTCTCTTCTCTTCTCTTCTCTTCTCTTCTCTTCTCTTCTCTTCTCTTCTCTTCTCTTCTCTTCTCTTCTCTTCTCTTCTCTTCTCTTCTCTTCTCTTCTCTTCTCTTCTCTTCTCTTCTCTTCTCTTCTCTTCTCTTCTCTTCTCTTCTCTTCTCTTCTCTTCTCTTCTCT
>JACBWW010000010.1:33400264-33515102 GCA_020086605.1 Lanius collurio | reverse complement strand
TTCTCTCTCTTCTCTTCTCTTCTCTTCTCTTCTCTTCTCTTCTCTTCTCTTCTCTTCTCTTCTCTTCTCTTCTCTTCTCTTCTCTTCTCTTTTTTCCCTGAAGGTTTATTTACCCTCACCTATGACTTCTTCCTGCACTGGCAGATATGATCCAAATGTTCTTGGCCGTCTTGTTCTGCTTTAGTCCAAAGGTTCAACCACTGGTGGTGTATGCTTTATTTCAAAAGGTTTTGCGTTAGAAGGTCTCAAGACGGGGACAAAAAATTACTGGTGGGAGCACTGCTTTCATCTGCACCCGCACCCGCCCGCTCTCGGTACCGCCCGTTGCCGCGGCGGTTTCTTAACCGCTTCCCCGCCCCCAACTGCAGATGGGGTTGCAGGGGCGGCTTCCTCCCGGCTCGCGAGGGAAGGCAGCTCCACTTGTGTTGTGGGAACGCTGCCGGGATACGCGCTTGTGTTGTGGGAACCGCGAGCGGCCGAGGGGCCGCCTGCGGGTCTCTGGCGGGTACCTCTGGCAGCCAGTTCCCTCGGCTGTCCGGGCAAGCGTTCGGGACCTCCGGAAAGGCCTCGCGCTCGCGGCTTAGAGCTGCCCCGTGCCCCTCGCGGGGAAGCCTCGTCCAGCGGCGGGATGGAGCTGGCGGTGAGGGATCGGCTGCTCGCGGCGGAGAGCGGAAGAGGTGAGCGGGCGGCCGGCGGGTGCGAACCTTGAGCCCGTTTTTAAAAAGAATTTAAATTAAAATCCCACTTCAGACATGAAAACAGCTTGATCCTAATCTGTTTTCTAAATTCACTTAATAGTGTGCTAACGTTAGTGATTTTAAATAGCAAGAGAATTGTTAATTCTTCGTCTTAGAATTATGCCTGTCTTCGAACGTGTGTGTGACATTATTTTCCTTAGACATTCTTAATTTGTTTCTGCAAAGGAGAGACTGGATATCACGTAGCTCGTTTGAATGCAATCATGTCAGTAGACTTGAAAGCAAAAATTCTTGGTTCCTTTTTTTACTTCAGATGTTCAGGCTTTGAAGAATGCTTACAAGTTGATCAAATCAGCCAGTCAAGCACAATCTGCACTTGACTCATCAGATAACATCAGCACCGACTTGTATGTTTTATGTGCTGAACAAGCACTTCAGGTTTGTAATTTATGTCTTTTAGTTGTATTGAATAAAAACATGCATATGATACACTGTATTTACAGTTACTACTTTAAAAATCTCAGAAGTACCTGAGGAAAGTATAACACTGTTCTGTTTTTGGAGAGCAATTGTTTAAACATGGATTTTCCATTAAAACTCAGCCCTTAAATTATCATTTCCTTACAGTCAGTCAGCAAGGTGTGGTTTCTGAGGTTTGTAATTAGACCAAAATTAGCAAGGCATACCGTAGTATATATAAAAAAAAAAGTTTGCCATGCCTGTTTTTTCTTGTTATGGAAAACTTAACATTAAGCAATTTGGTTATGACTGAAGAAAATATGCTTGTGAGCAGTCACTACCAGGCAAAAGAACCCTAATAAAAGATAATAATAACCTTGGTACATTCTAATTATGAAAGGTTGTTGCTAATTAAAATGACTTCTGTAAAATGTGGTAGAGATTTTTAATTTTTAAGTATTTGTTAATTTTCAATCTATGAACACAAGTGACTAGGTTTTTAGCACACAGAGTTGTAGTTAAATACATTTTTCCCCCCCAAGCTGCAATCCCATCAAAATCTGTCTGTGGTCTGAAAATTGAGGTGTAGCACTGACAAATCCTGCCAGCTAATATCCCTCCTTAAAAAAAAAAAGCCCAAAATTCAGTTAAGAATTTTGTTTTTATGTTAACAATTGTGTTTAAAAAGGAAACACTTTTTTGGGTACTGTAAGCAGTTCTATGACTGACTGAGGATTTTTGTTAAATAAAGAAGCTATCTTTTTACATACATTTGGAATGATAAAACTATGCCTTTAATAAATTGTAATGGACTTATACCACAACTGGTATGCATCTCTATGGAATATTGCTTGCATGCTGTTATGGAGTTAGATGTTACCCTTGATTAGGCATACATTTTTAAAAGCTAACAATTCCTAGTTATTAATTGCATTTTTAAAAAATATTAAAATGCCTTTTTTGTGTTTTAGCTGGGATATCTCGAAATTAGCAGTGACTGTCTACAGATGTATTTTAAAGGAAGATTTCCTGTGAACCAGTTTCTTGGCAGAGCATACTTGTGCCAAGGCCAGTTGCATGCTCCACACTCTACAGATAATTTGGTGAGAAATTATGAAGGTTGCTTTATATTAAGCCTGTTTTTATGAGTATTTATGCCTAGGTTTTCATGTGTTGCTTTCAGTCATTTAAAATACACAAGGATAATCAGGACTGTGGGAAAAATCCAAAGAAAATATATTAACAAGTAGTTTGTGAGTAAACAAAACTTATCATCTGAATCAGACTAATATTTCAAATATTTTGGAAAAGACAATAAAATTTTTACAGCTTGTAAAAATTTTCAGGTGGTCGATTGTTTTAAGTCACCCATCTAACTTTTTACTTAAATATGATAACTTTCAGACCAAATTAGCTGTAACTGTTAAAATAATTACCAGTTTTATTTGGGAAGCATTTCATAGGCTTGTGGGAAGTGGTGGACTGAAGAAGCCCTCAGTGAGGTTGTACAGTTCATTTCTGTGGCAGTGTACTTCCAGCATTCATCAATAATATTTCCACGTAGTACTTGGATGTGGCTTTTTGTAATGAGAGCTGGTAGCAGCTCAGCAGGATACTTCTGCTTCTGTGTGTTGCTTTTAGGTGTTACAATTCCCTATATATGAAAAGTTTGCTGATTTTAAAATGGAGTGGGATCTGTTTTCTGTCTTCAGTATTTCACTTGTCGTTGTACTGTGGTCAGTCAGCTTTGATCATCTATTAATGGTATCTAGCCCTCCAAAATAGCCCTAACAGATGTTTAGAATCAGAGAGTATTTTGAGTTGGAGGGGACCCACAAAGATCATCAGAGTCCAACTCCTGGCCCTGCATAGGACAACCCTAAAAATCCCACCCTATGCCTGAGACAGTTGGCAAAATGCCCCTTGAGCTCTGTCAGCCTTGGTGTGATGAACGTTGCCCTGGGGAGCCTGTTCCAGTGCCCAACCACCCTGTGGGAAAGGAACCTTTTCCTTATGTCCAGCCTAAACCTCCTTGACACGCCTCCAGCAGTTCCCCCAGATCCTGTTCGTGGTTATGGAGAGCAGAGGTCGGTGCTGCCCCTCCACTGCCTCTCGGAAGGAAGTTGCAGAGTGCAGTGAGGTCTTCCCTCAGACTCCTCCAGGCTGAATAAACCAAGGGACCTCAGCCAGGCCTCGTATGGCCTCCTCACTAGGCCTTCACCATCTTTGTAATTCATAGTTTGTGTCACTTGTGTTAACAAATATGCCTGGCAGAGGTTTTAGTAGTTTCTTTGAATAATATTTGAACTAACTTTCAAGCTAGAATCTTTTCTCTGTTACATTTTCTTTCTTCTATGAGTACACATGCAGAAAAACTGGTCAATGGTCACTTTAAGACTTCATGAATGTTTGAAATGTCCATATGTTTCTAAATTAACAAACTATTCTGTGGTGTTCTTTGAATCTCAAACAAAATTTGCTGTTTTCTTCTTTACTCTTACTAACTTTTTAGAAGTTAACAATGGCCCCAGATAGTGTAGTCCTGTCTTAGTTCCTTGTGTCATGTGTTGTAATAGTCTTTTAAGATACACTTTGCATCAGTTGTAAAGCTTTTTTGCTGCTGTGTTCCTAGATAATTTATGAAAAAAGGAGTGGTGCAACATCTCATGCTGTGCAGCTGAGTAATTATCATTCACTTAAAAAAGATAAATTTGTCCTTATTTCGGTTTCCATCCTAAGGAATCCTTCTTAATTGATTAAGATGCTCGTGTTTTTGATTTTAAAATGCTTGTGTTCTTAAGGGTCAAGTGCGACTTCCTTAGTGCATATTTTATCTCTGGTTTTCTCTGTGTCTAGGCAGTTCACACTTATTGTTCAGTACCCTTCTTACGCCATTCCAGAACTCAGTAAGTCAGTCCCAATTCTCTTGGAGATTTTCATTTCTCTTTCCTAGCATAGTGTAGAGACCCCATCTGGTATCATCCCATTCCTGCTCATCCAGCTCCACCTTGGCTTCGCTATTTGCACTGCATCCTTCTCCTACACTTTCAAAAATCCCTTTTTACTCTCTCACTCATCTTCTTTACACCCTCCTTTCAGGAATTTGTACATACTGATGAGGCCTTCCCTGAGCTGCATTCTTCAGGCTCAACAGTCTCAGCTCTGTCTTTCCACATAAGAGAAACACTACAGTTCTTTCTTGAACTTTGCAGCCCTGTATTGGACTCTCCACAGCATCCATGTCTCTCTCATAATGAGGAGCCCAGAACTGGGAACAGTGCTCCTGGTGTGGCCTCACCAATGCTGAGTAGAAGGATCCCATCCCTCAACCAACTTGCCACACTCCTCCTAATGAATTCCTGGACACTGTCAGCAACCTTTGCAGCAAGGGCATGCTGCTGGCTGATATTCTTCAACTTGGTGTCCACTGGGATGCCTAGTTCCTCCTCTAAAGAGCTGATTCCCAGATCCTTTAATGATAAAAAGGGCATGCCTGACACATCATTCAGTTGAAAAATTCTTGTTGGAGCTTTTTTGAAGACAATTACTCCTCAAGATTTTTAATGGGACAGACGACTATAACTTTTTTCCTCTGGATTTGCTCTTGGATATTTCTGAACTTCATTTGCTGAAAGCTTAAAAAGTATTGCAGCTTTGTTTGTTTGGAAAATTTCAGTCCCGTAATTAATATCTGGCAGAAATGAAATAAGCTGAAAATACCCTCTTAAAATTAGAAATCAGAAAAACATTAATAGGCTATCAACCAGTTTTTAGTTATTCTGTTTCTATAGCAATGAGTTACTATGGCAGTATGTTTTAGCTGAGATTGGTCTGAAAATAAAATTTATGAAATATGAACATACTAAAATAGGAAAAAAATGTACTGATTGATACAAGCCATATTCAAATTGCACTAGCTTTTCTTTTTTCTATTCTAGGAAGAGTTTGAAAAGTTTGTGCTCTTTTTTATGAAGGCAATAGATTTTGCAACCCATGACAGAAGGTAAGCCCTACTGATAGGATTAACTCTAAATCCCAGGAAATGCTACTGATCTGGCTTTTCAATTGAGTGTCTTGATTTTCATTAGGTAGTATGGAGTTGTGTTGTTTGGGATTTTTCTTTAGATCTTTCCTTCCATTTTGTAACTTCTGTTACTGCTGTGTGTGCTGTAACAATGCAATACTGAAGTCTTACATTGACAGGATGAATAATCCTGTTTAAAGCAGGCAAATATCTCAGCATTTCTTACCCTTTTATAGTTATGATTTATAGAATCAGAGCACCATGTTAGCTTATTTTTAAGTGGTTAATTATTGGGTATAGTTACCATATTCTTCTTGTCTTCTGTACTTGTCTTCTCAGTTCTTAGTCAGGATTGCTTCCAATGAAAACAAAAGTTGCACTTTTTAACTTCTTAGATATGTTTTACAGTACTCAAGCTGTAATTTTATGTTTATTCAAGTTCATGAAATACTAAACTTTCGATTCTTATTTTTCAGGTATTTTTTTTTGATATACAATGCCTCAGTTCTTTATTGGAAACTTGTGAGGCCATTTCTTAAGCCTGGATTCCGCTGTTGCCTCATTCCCAGCCTTTCGCAGATTGTTACAGCATTAAACCAAATTGAAGAGCAAGACAATGAATGGCGAGCAGAACTCATGATGTAAGTTTAACTGTATTTTTTTATATGGACATTCTGTAGTCCTTTTGGGACTGTTATCTGAGGTAGTCTTTAATAAGGTATATTTCACTGGTAATGTTGTAGATGTATTTATAGTGAGAAGCTTAAATAATAACTTTTAAAATAGATATAAATGTACTGAACATAAAAGGTGCTTCATTTCAGTATTTACTTTAAGTATGAAGTTTTAGTGGCACAGACAGCTGTGACCTAGATCAGATCTGAAGTTTCACAGTCATTTTGGATGTAATGTTTGAGTCATTGATAGTAATTGGAAATACATGATGTATAAATATCAATGTATTATCATTCTCACATTTCCTGAGCAAAGCTGGAGCATAAACCTTGAAATAATTGTACTGAGGGAAATAGTTTTATGTTCAAAAGGTAATTTTTCAAGGTCCCACAACCATTTCTCAGAGATGTTTTGATCTGCTATTCTACAGACTGATTCCAGTTCCTCTTGCACTTCTACCACAGCTTTTTCCCTTTATCTTTGTGAACTTTTCTATTTCTTTAGTCTATGGCTGTGGTTTATTGCTATGTAGCATTGTCTTTATAAGCTGAAACTGGAGGGAAGTAACAAAACATTCCAAGGGGTATGCTAAGGACTATCTAGAATACCATGCATGCAGTTTCTTGGTACCAAACATACTCTTGCTGAGGTGTTGATGAGAACAGACAAATGCTCACAGTGAGTTTGTGTTATAAAACTAATGGTTGCATTTTCTTCTTAAAGTTGTACTTATTTTTAAAATATTTCTTATTATGATCATCACTGTTGTTGTTAATTTATGTCATGGAGTCACAGGCTCTTTTTCAGTTAAATCAGATAAAGTATAGAAAATCCAGCAGATATATTGCAGTTTCCAATATGAATAGTTTTCTTTTGCTAAATGGCTTTGAAATACTAGCCTTTCTGGTAGTTAAGGGAGAATCTTAGAATACATCTGTTGTGGTTTGACACAACTGAGCGTCAAGCATCGAGAATACCAATTATTTATACGGAAAACAAAATAAGAAAATATTGAGGAAAACTAGATAGCTGCGAGGCAAAAAACAGGTTCACACTTAAACAGTTGCAGTACCAAGAGAAAAAAGTTTATTACTAACAGAATTAAAAGTTAAAAGATATAACAAGAAAACACACACACACCCTCCCCTCTGCTCTCCTCCTCTAAGTGCTTTACTCTTCTTTTTTAACTAGCACAAAAGATAACACAACATAGGATTCCAGTCAGTGTTACAGTTCTTAAAAAAAAAAAGTCTCTTTCTTATGCTTAAGGAAAAAAGGGTTTCTTCTTCTTGCTTCACATTGTTTCTCAAGCTGCCCCCAGCAACAGACCCACCCGGAAAGAAACAATCTGCTGTGGTGTAATTCATCTCTTCTATGAAAAAATATAATTTTTTTCACACTGCCACACACATGGGCCATGACATGGGGTTATCAACCTTTCTAAGGGTGGATCACTTTGGCCTGAACACAAAGGCTTTTTCTGCTACAAATCGTTAAAAGCCTCTCACTGCTTCTATGTATATCTTGGCATAAGCACTCTCTCTTCACAAACTTCAAGGGCCACGCATAAGTCTTCCATCCCCCCATATACTTCAAATGGATTGAAGAGACAAACAGTTTGAGGTATTACAGATTCTTACCACCGCATGCAAGAAGTATTTTTAAGCTCCGCGCGAAGAACGCGGCACCGCCCCTTTTCTCCGCCGCCACTTCAGCTCCGTCTCACATGGCTCACTCTCGCTGACTCTGAAACCTCTATGTTGAAAAATGGTGTTATGCAAGATTTATAGTGAAGAAAAGCTCGCTCTTTTTGTGCTGCTGGCTGCATGGTGGTTCAGCTCGAAGTGTGCTGGCTGCAGAAAGGAGGCTCCTCCCGGCTCCCGCCGGCTCCATGTGGAGAAAGGAGGGGGGGGGAACCCGCCGGTCCCAAGAAACCGCTCTGTAAAGATCCCAGCTGCGCAGCAGTTCATGGCTGGGTCCGGCTGTCTGGCAGTCTATGACAGGGTTTAGCAATCCATGGCTGAGTTTAGCTGCCTGGGCTCTGGGATGGCTCCTTCCCTAGCGGCCCAAGGTCCGTGCTGCGGCATCAGGAAGAAGAGAAGGGGTCGGGGCTTCGGCCCGGTGGGGCCCAGAGGCTCCGAGGCCTCTCCACCTCCCTCAGGCGGGCTGGAACTAGGGGACGTCCCACCTTTCTGTGCGGGTTAAATATGTAAATTTTGAGAAGCGCCATTGGTCTAAAAATCTGTCTATCAACTCAGATTCAACCCACTACAACATCACAGAGAAATGTTTTTCTCATACACTTTTAAATAATTAATATTTTTAATTCCAGATATCTTATTAAGAAAAGTTTTCACAAAAAACCTGCAAATTTCCAAAGATTCTTATTGCACTCTGCATTAAATGATGTGTTAACAGCTGCATATATCTGGAAAAAGCAAAAATGTAGAAATTAGAGGATCTCTTTTGTGTTGAGTCAATGCATTATAGCCCTAATCGCTTGTACTGCACTTAAAAGTGGTACCTTAAATACAAAGAGTGTTAAAAAAAAAAAAATTGTTTTGGGAAGTGTTAATAAATATTTAATACACGCATTCTTTTGATCTGCAGAAATCTACTTGAGTGCTTCCTTGATGCCACAGAACTGGAAGAAGCAAAAGAGTTTTCATCTACTGCAGCAGTCTTTATTAAGGAAAATGTTCCAGATAAATACTCTCAAATATTTTCTTTAATGGTAATGCTGAAAAATATTTTAAACTCCCATTAAAACAGGACATTTGCCTACCATTCATAAGAGCATACTTATAATTGTTATATAAGCTGTTTTCTTAATTTAAATTTTGTGAGCTACCAAACAATTCAGTAGATATGCAGAGATTTTCAAAAATTGTATATTTTTGGTATTATAAGCTAAAGAAATCCCTACTGCTCCATGTTCTTTTAACACTTCATAATATAACGTGGTTAACTGTGGCTAACCCTAACAATTCTGTTTCAGTTTAATTACTATTGAAAGAGAAGGTGTAGTGAGAGCAATTTTACCTGACATGCCACAGAGGGCATATTTAGTATCTGTTGACTTTTCTCATGCTGATAAATACTTAAGTGATCCAGCTTGAACCCTATAAATAATTCTGCAAATTGGAGGATCTGGCAATAGATCACATTTCTTGCATGCCCTTAATTTGAGAAATAAGAGGGTGAAGACAATTGTGGCAAAAGCAGAAAGAGGCCAACAAAACTTGGAAGCCGAGTGCAGGCATATTTTCTTTCATTCTACCACACTGTCCGTTGTCTTTTCCTGTCCACCCCCCAATCAGTGCATTTCAAAAGTGTATGTTTATATTTAAAATTTCTCTAACATTTGAATTAAGAGAACCAATATACAGTGTTCCAGAGGTGTGATAATAATGAAGCAATCACACTGGGGCAAGCTTGAAATTCCTTTTGTATTTTTTAGAAGAATTATTGAGCAAAGCTGTTTGACAGCATCCTTAAAGAGGAGAATTAAGCCATTCTAAAATTGTGCTTGGCTACAAAAGCATGATCCAAACTATTGATTGCTTTAGTAGCAGCCTACTGAAGTCCTGCAAAACTTAGTGTTCCAGTACAGCTTACGTAATCAGTAGTGATAGTTGTGGGCAGTCAGTGTGAGAGTCAGAAGAAATTATTTGCACACTATTAATGTGTAACTCTACACTTAAGTGGAAGTAACTGCAGTTTATTTTAGTGTCTTCATAGTATTTCTTTTCCTGCCTAAAATCTATAGGTACAGATAAAATTTAATTGGGCTTGTTTCTTACAGCTGGATGAGATGATGAAATCATGATGAAATCATCTCATCCAGCCCACGGCAAGCAGTAAGGGAGTGCCCGGGATGGGGTCCTGTCTTCCCTACCGGGATATGGGAGCTGGGCTGGGATGTTCGAGGTGCAGCTCCCTGCGGGCACCTTAAATCCAGACTGAGTTCTATCAAAAGGTGTTAAAAATGCATTTATTAGAATTCTAACTCAGATGGTAGCTCCACGTTTATATTTCTGCTAATAATTCTGATCCTGACTATGGGAAAGCTCTGCTAGGTGATCTTTGTATTATCTATGCAGAACAACATAGATTATCATAGTAGCCACCTTGCCCTTAAGGTCCATGAAAACAGTCAACATACCTGCTTTATTTTAGCCCCGTTGAGTGTTTGTGCTTTGCTTATTTAATCAAATAATAATTAAATTGTTATTTTATAGGTGTACCACCAATTAATAGATACTTCCCAGGCAGAGAAGGAAATACAAAATTCCATCCATCTTTCAGTTATTTATAAAATGCAGATGTTAAAGTTGTAAGTATGAAAATGTATCCTTCCACCTGTACTTTGATGCTGCATATTACGGAGTTACAATCAGGTTCTGGGATCCCACATGCTTGGAGAAAAAACTACTGCAGAGATTAATTCCTCAAAAGGAAAATAACAGTTTGGGTAGTAACTGTCAGGTCTGTCTAGAGAACAGCCTCATCTAAAAAGTGAGCTAGCTCTCTGGGAATGTAGGGATTAGTGTGTTGTACAGATGTTGTTAGGAGAAAGAATTTAGGAGTCTGAAAGACATTGTACTATCAAATGGACTGCAGTTCCATCCCCAAGCTGTGTACAAGAAAGTAAAGATGAAGTGAGGAAATCACCTAAAATGCAATTTACAAACCATGGAGTGTAATGCTTTTTAAACTCTTCAAATTTTAAAGTCATAAAAAAATTTTGAAAATCAGTCTTCACAGCAAAATCTCATGTACTTTTTTTCAGTGTCTCAAGGTTTCCACATTTTAAAAATACTGATTCTTTTCTTAGTGGATTAATTTATACTGACAATATATTATTATGGGAAAGGAGTCTTGCACATATTTTTTTTTTTTTTTTGTGGAATAAAATTTACTGTCTGAAAAATTAATTAGCATACTGAAGTTAGGCTTTATTTATTTATTTTCTTGGTATTTCAAAATCCAGGTATCCCACTGATCCCTTGTAATAAGAGCCATCCATTCTGAAGTTAAGAGAGTTATTTCAGATTTTTAATGCAGTAATATTTGTCATGAAAAATTATGACCCAATTCCTCATATGTTGCAGGCAGTGGGACACAAATGTATTTCCAAGGGATGCCACCACAAATCTGAATTCTTTATATGCGCTTTTGAAACAATATGATGTACCTCCGGCGTCTGTTCTCAATGTGAAGTGAGTTTTGTTTGTCATAGCCCCATGGAAGTTGATGATAAAGCTGATCCTGCTTCCATTGAAGTCTGTCAAAACTCCTGATGATCTTGCAGAGACTGAACTCATACTTAGTTGTTTGTGTTGTGTTAACACATAGGTCATCTGAAAGAGAAGACAAAGCTCTATTAGGCTTTGTTACAGAAACCAAGATTAAATATCTTCTTCCATACAGCTGTTTGTATAACACAATTAAATCTTTCCATAATAATTTCTTATTGATAAAATGAGATTTTTAAAAGGTCTTAAAATCGACATGTGCTTTTCAGACTGTAGTTAATTTTTAACTCTTCCTGTGGCCCCTTCTAACTCTTCAGCATAAGTTTGAAAGACTAAACTGACCGCTATTTCAGTAGTTATATCGCAGCTGTTGCATATGGAAGTAATTGTACATTTTTACTCATTAAGGTAAACCCTCTTTGACAATATTCAGGTATCTTATTACTTCTCCTGTTCCAGACGGTAGACTATGCTCATTTGGTTATTTACAGACACCCCGTTAGAACAGTCTCCATGTGTGCATCTGTGTTCTTTGTTCCTAGGTAGCAGACTGATGCATTTAACTGCTTTGTGTGCCATTCATTGAATTGTATTTCCAAAATTTTCTGCAGTCTTTCTGCAATCTGAGGTTTCTTAGTTCACCATGTCTGTGCTTCATGCATTTCTTTCTGTATTTTTTGTCTTCAGGAACTGTTTGTGCAGACTGCATAGGAGTATGCTAATTCTTTTCCATAAACAGATTGACTTTTGTATTTTTCATGTAGCCAACTTCGAGCTCTTTCCTTTTTCCTTGTTAACTGTGAAATTACTAGTATAATTATAATAACAATTATAATGATAATAATACTTAGCATCATAATAATAATTCCTCTAATGTTCATATGACTTCAAGTTTTTCAGATACATTGCACTGTTACTTTCAAATAGTGTTTTTTTAATTCCACGAAAGAGCAATATCAAATCCTCTGAGTGATGTTTTTGTGTTTTTGAAGGATTCCTTTGATTCTGGAATTAGCTCATTTTTCTCTGAAAGTAAACTGCACTGAGCTCGCAGCTCATTGTATACTTGATTTGAAGAGTGCTCGGATTACTGTAAGTTTTAATTATGTGGGTTTGGGATTTTTTTTTTGTACACACACTCTCACACCCCTTTTGTGTTTATATTTAAAAAATAGTACTAATGGTTCTATGGTATTCTGCCTGTATATTGTTTATGTAATAATTGATATAAATAATTATTTGGATACTTGATCTATTCCTAAACTAGAGAAGTAGATGCGAAGTCAGAAGGTAGGATGTGGGTAGGCCAGAGTGATTAGCAGTGCAGTTTGTTTTGGCAAATAAATATTAACTTTAAATTTTTGCTTGTTTTTAAAATGTGAGCTGTGCAAGAGTTTGATTGGAAGTTAAATTCAGATTTCAATTATAATGATCTTGCTTTGCGTTACTTATAAAATTGAACTTATCCTCACAGAATTTTTTTTATTCCAGGTGTCTGATTCAGGCCCATCATTCTGAACATTTCCTGAAAGTCTAAAATCATATACAAATCCATAGCATTCCACTGGATGATGAATTTAAATCCCCTAGATCAAAGATTCACAAGGATTTAATCTGAGTATTTGTGTAGACAGTAGTAGCAAATATCTGTTGTGTTGCAGCAACAGAGAAACTTTGCTTCAATTTCAACCTCTCCATTGGAGTTAATGTGTTATTAAGTGACCATCTTCAGATTGCCCAGCATCATTTGACATGATTTCTTCATAGTAAAGCAAGAGAGATCTATGTCAAAGTTTCACTTCCTTAGCTTTTGCCAAGTACTGATAAATTTGTTTATCATAACGTGAATTCCATTTCTGTGTCTATTTGTCATTAAGTTTTTCACAATCTCTTTTCCAGTCATGGGGATGTTAAATTACCAAAGGTCATGCTGAGTGACTTGATAATAGCTCATAATGAATTAGGAATGTAGAGGCTGTCTGAATTTCCTCACTACACCAATTTAACCCAGATAGATAGTATCTTAGATGTTTCTATGATCAGTACAGATAATGTATATGATTTTATAGTCTGCTCATTCCTAAGATGTTAAAAGTCTAACCTCATTTTTCTCTTAAAGTTTCACTACTCATCAAGCTGAATCCTTTCTGTCTTGGCTAGCACTTGTTTATTCCAAGCATGTGCCTTTTAAATAATATTAATGAGTAAATGGAAGAGGGCAGATTTAAATCAGATATTGTGAAAATATACTTCCTTGTGAGAGTGGTGAGGCCCTGGCACAGGTTGCCCAGAAAAGCTGTGGCTGCTCCATGCCTGGAAGTGTTCAAGGCCAGGTTGGACAGAGTTTGGGGCATATTAGGATAGTGGAAGGTGTCCCGACACATGGCAGGATGTTGGAACTGGATGGGATTTAAGGCCCCTTCCAACCCAAACCATTCTGTGGTTCTGTGATTCTATTAGAACTGAAATCAAATTATGGTATAGGAGGAATCAGGCGTACACTGGTTTTCTTACTGCAAAGTCTGGCAATGAACAACTTAAAAGGTATTTTGCAGCCTCCGGTTAGTAAGAAGTGTCTGCAGTTCAAACAACAAATTCTGTTCCCTTTGTATCATTTCAGTTAATTAGCTAGGATAGTGGGATTCTTAGTAGGGGAGTGCAGTGCTGTGTTACTGTAATTGCATGGCTGTAATCTTTATCCTATTTCTTTTTAATTATTAAAATTAGCATTTTGTGGATTTATACTTCATAGGATCAAGGGAAACTTATTGAGATAGAATGTCTGGTATGTGAATATGAAATGAAGAAAAATAGCACTGAAATTGTGAATTATAACAAAGGAGTTGTTGAGGTATGTTTTTTAACTTTGAGAGCAAAGTAGAAGTTTTAATTTGTTAAATGTGGAACATTGCATTTGACTATGTGTCTTAATTACATAATACTGCTCAGGAATTCTTTAAATCTTTCTATTCTTTTAAATTGGACTTCCAAGAAGGAAACAGAGAAAAATAAACCACAGTTGTGTGTTCATCCTTTAAGTCTTCTGTCTGATCATATAGGTTCATAATATATTACTTTCCAAGAGCAAAGATTGGTAGCATTGAGGCATGAGAGGGCAACACTGTCACATTTTCACATTTTGCCTTTATGGGAGGTGTTTTCATGGAATATCTTGAGTTGGAAAGGACTAAGGATCATTGAGTCCATCTCAGCTGTGATTGCATATTATGGTCAATCTCATACAAATTCTTATGTCAGAGAAATGCAGATTGTTGCTGATAAATTGTCACACTAGGCAGGATTTTCTTGAATTTCTGTCAGCTGGTCAGTTGGCTTGGTTATAATTCAGACCATCAAAGTAAGAAGTCTAAATATCAATACTATCAAAGGGATTAGAGAAATGCCTACAGTGAGCACTTTACACCAGCTATTAAAGTGACCTTAAGTTCCTGTGGTGGGAAGTAGCAATGTGTTTAATGGAAATTGGTTGTGCAAAAACTTACTCCTATCTAGGGCTGCTCATTTCGGAGTTCAGAAACACCACTCACCATTTGTGAAAAAAAACCCCTTGTTAACGAATTCCTCATAATATGAAACACTACTAATACTAAAATGTAAACATTTAGTTATTTCTAAACTTCGGGTCTACAGTGTATGCAGTTGGAGAGGTTTTTTGTTTGATTTTTTGTGTTTTTTTTTTTTTTTTTTTTTACTAGCATAACCTCTAAAAATAGTGTAATAAATGGCATGTCTGTTACTCTAGGTAACACTTGCTTTTAGATTCAGTAAGAACTATGTTTAATTGATGGTATGGCAAATTCCATTAATAATACTTTTTTTTTTTCTCTTCTGTACTGCATCTGTAGCTGAATGTGAAAAAAAACTCTAAAACCTGCATCTGTAGCAAAATGTGAAAAAACCAGCCAAGCCTTCTGAATTCACAGTTATCAATTAAAGTATTCACAGTTACCAATTTTTCTTTATTCTAAGAATGGGGAATAGCTGACAGACTTCTGCCAGTAATATGTAGTAGCAGCCTGGAGTACTGAACAGAAATACTCCTTAGTTATTGATGCCTGTTTACAAAAAAAAAAATTATGAGAGGAATTATTAAGCAAAAAGTTTCTAAAGTCTGCTGGCTGAGGGACTGCTTTCTACTGAAAACAGTCCTAAGATTAAAATTTGGAGGAACACTTAAGTAATTCAATTTATTAAATGGAGTAGTGCTAATTATTTCTTTGTCTATATAGGCTCAGCTGAAATTGATAAAAAATCTTGAATTAGTGTTGAAACATGCAGTTCATTTGGGACATCCTGGTGTGATTCAGGTTGTTTGTGCAACCCAGTGGAATCTGTGCTTACCATTACTACAACACAATTTGCATCAACGTGTGCGAAAGCCATTGATCTCAGTTGCTGATGTCCTTGAAGAGATTGACAGGTAATTTTCAATGCTATGTACTTTTTTGGAAGGTCTCAACGCATCACACTCATTTAAAAGCTCAAGTTCTGTGACATCAAGTGTCTTTGAAAATTTTCCACTAGTTTGTAATAAATGTATGTCTATATGTTGCATACATTTCCCTATTAATCATTTAAATATAGGTTCCTTTCAGGCAAAATCTCTCACTATTTATTGACCTGTAACAAATATTGAAATATTTTAGGAACTTAAAAATACTCTAGGCAATCAAAATTATGTGAGAAAATTCCAAAGCTGCCGTATGTGTCGGACTGTGGTTTAGAGTCTTGTGTTAACATCACTTTTGTTGGTTAAGAAATTAAAATTCAAAAAATTACTTTTAAAAACACATCGTGGCTTCTGTGTAATATGTTAAATAAGACATTTATTGCAAGATACTCTTTTTGTATCTTTGGTGATACTTCTTTTTAATTGAAAAACCTACTGCATTAAGAAAATTTATAATTTTTTAAAGTGTATTCTTCTTTTTATTATGGTTACTTAATGCTAAGCACCTAAATATTTTCACTTTTTTCATTAATTTGAGTCAGACAAGTAAACCTTACTATTTGGTGCTTGCTCGAGTTTGGACCTATATACATCATCTGACTGCTGAGAACAGGGATCAGAACTTTAGCAGTCAAGTGAGTTGCAATCGACACAGTCTGCTATTTGAGCAGGGCAGTAGGTGGTTTCTGATGCAAGTACTGCAGAGGAAAGTGAGAAATCTAGTTTCAGTGGTTTTAAAATGCTTTTTAGTTGCATAAAGAGTGGATATACGCATGCATGAAAGCACTATATTGTATTACTGTCCTGTTATTCAAGCATTTCTTATGCTTTTCGTATACAGTGTGCAAGATAAGCACAGGCAACTTTGAAATTTGTACTAAATGTTAGTAATGACAATTTTTCTCTAAAAGCTTGCAGGGGAGATTTCGGGGGGATTAGGGATTTTGGAGTTGGTCACATGTATATTCTTAATAATCCAGTAGACTCAGCCTCAACTCTGATGTGGTACTGTTAGCAGAGATTTAAGTCACTTGTCTCTTTTAATTTGCCTGTCTCAATTTTTCTTTTGATTGCAGCATTTATTGTGGCTACTTTGGTCCATAGGAAAAGGGTGATACTTCCTCAGTCAGGCTGGCTCTGATGTGGACATATATTAGTTCTGGGGCCTGACATTTGATAGGCTTGAAAACCTTTCTTCTCTGTCTTTTTCATAACATTGCTTTAATTTATCTGATTTTTTGCTTTTCTTCCTGAAAATAATCTGAAGCAGTATGTAGAACTTTGAGCTAGCTGGGGCAGGTAATGGATAGGGAGCCAAGTATACCTGAGACTGGAGAACATGCAGTTTTCGGTGAAAACATGCCGGCTCCATAGAGTGGTGTCAACCACAATTGCGTAGAGAGAGTAATTGAGATGAATGTGTATGCCTGAGGTGAGCCAAATCTTTAAAAGAGCTGAGCTAATGCAAGTAGCGCTAGACTTGTAGGAGTATTAGCTTCTACATAAATGTTAGGAACAGAGAGTGAACTTTTGTCAAAAGTCATCATTCAATACATTATCCTTTCTCTGGCAGTTGACTACTTTTGAAAACTCCTTGACTTGCGCAACTAAGTGGTACTGAAAAAGAGTTCTACAAATATATAATGATCAGTTAGTCTACAAGATGTGTTGCTTTCTCCTGCAGGGTTAATGAAAGTAATATGCAGTTAAATGTTCTTATTAATTTCAATTTAAAAGCTATGATAGTGAGAATTAAAGAAACAAGTCAATTAAAAAGGGAATATCAATTTTAATACTTTTAAATAATGAGTTTCACCTTTGGGTGAGTTTTAGGTCTAAGAATTTTAGTGTGCCTTTTTTTAACAGTTTACACTTAAATTTGTAACCCTTAGCATGTTGATTTTGTTGCGCTGCCAAGTTCATATGGAGATAGCTCGTATTGAAGAAGATGGGGATAGACTAGAGGCTGCATTGGAACATTTGCAAAAAGCTATGCACCTGAACAACAGTGGGCAGTATCAAGAGCATCTAAGACTGAGTTTTAACCGCCTTCGTTTGAGTGCTATGTTGTATGAATCACCTGAGCATCTAGAGGATCAGGCAGTAATGTTGATTGAACAGGTAAGCATGAAGAATAAGGTCTGTAGCTGAAATAGGCTTGCTTATTACATTCCAGCAGAGGAGAGACACCTCTTTAGTAGAACTGCATATTAGTAGAGCCAGCATCAGCTTGTTGTCAGCAAACTGTCTTTGCTTTATTGCCTTGAAGTGGTTGTGCTACTTCACAGTCTGAAGATTGTAATAGAGGATTTTTTTCCAAGTTATTTCAAAGCTTATTTCTTGGGGAAGGCAGGGAGTTGTTAATTAGCAGAAATATCAGCAAAAAAGAGAAGCTTTTTAGCAGTTGCCAGTAATTAGGATTTCATTGCATGAAACAGTGTTTTATTTAATGAGAGGCACAGTGTCCAAATTGCTAAACATCCCAGCTAGCTAAGAAATAAATCAATATTATGTGACATTTACAAATGCCACTAAATAATATATTTTACAGTCACAGTGTAGTCATTGTCAGGAGTTACTGCATCTAATTCTGTTGTGCTGCCTTAGCACCTGAACAAAAATCATACTAGCAACTGATTGTTTTTTCTGGTATCAATGCTTTTCCATGCAAATTTACTCTGTTTAAATGTTGCTTTAAAAAAACCCAGAGCTCTTCTGACTTTGGTTAGTTCTTTGCAGACCAGGATATTTTTAATATTTTGTAGCAATTCCTAGTTACTACACACTGGATATGTTACTATTGGTTATAAATAAATACGTTCTTTCTTTGAGAAGGTATAACATAATGTCAGGTTATATACTGAGGAATGTACTGTAAAGATTCATGAGAAGCATGAATAGTACTTTATATTAAATTATCCTTGGTGTAAGCATGTGAATATCAACAGAAGTTCCTCAGTCACCTTCAAGAACATTAATACCGTAGAATGATGTCTTAAGATAGCTAAAGATACGCAATTCCTATAGGTATTTTTTTGGTAGTAGCAAGTTACATGATATGTATTCTGTTACGTTTAGTAAATAAGATCTAATTGGAATATAAAATTAACCTTATAACAATGAGTTCTTTTCTTTATGTAGGCTAAAAGGGGAAAACAAAAGGATAATGTGAGGAAAAAGAGATCCCTTTTGGTAAAGGCAGGTCTTGCATTAGCTCCCGACACATTTCAAATAGTCCTTGACAGTGAAAAAGAAGCTAAAGGTAAAGTATGTGTGTGTGACTAGAAGTTACTACACTTAGCTTTGCACACTCTTAAAGGCTATACTTAGCATCTAGTGGCAACATACAGGGAATATTGCAATACAGACAAAGTGAAAGTTCTGTGGAATTCTGTGGCAGACTTCCTATCATTTTCATTAGGGATCTATAAGTTCTGTGGTGATACTGGAAAAGGTGTTGATTTCACCTCCAAAGTCATCTTAATCTTACTGTTGTGCACTGTAAGTAGTTCTGTTTTCACTATGTACAACTCTGGAGTGTTTTTAACCAAGGTCATTTCTAAGTGTCGTTTTCAGAAATTTCACCCAGTAATACCCTGTGTTAATTACATTAGGTATTCTTTCTATATTGTAATTATCTTTCTCTTCTAAAATCTTGCTTTTGAGAGCTCTAGTTTTGCACAGAGATTTAGGTGTGAATTCATTATTTACTTTCTAAAACATGGAACATAAATAGGCACATTCCTTACACCCTAAACAGCTTCAGTTTTTAATTATACAGCCTCTGGTTGAAGAAAAGTGGTCAGGGAACAGACTTTCCAGATTGCTTAATTTGTTTTATTTTGGCAATAAAACAAGTGTGTGTGTGAAAAATTTTACTAACTCTGAGTAGACGCAGTGTACTCCCTCAGTAGAGATTGTGCTGGAGGAAGGGGATGCTACAGATGGAGTCCTGTTGCTTCCAAAGCAGCCTGTTTGTGCTGTGGAAGACTGTGCAGTTCTCTCATGCCATCTCTTCAGCCAGGCCGCAAAGTTTACCTTGCATATCCCTTTTTCAAACTTGATCAGCTAATCACTTCCAAGCCAGAGTCTTGCTTACAGATCAGTTATTCCATTCCATGCAGTTCTTTTAAAAATGTGAAAACTATGTTGCTGGAAAACATTTTCATACATTATTTAAAGTTATAAAATGCATTGTATTTGTGAAATTAAGAGAATTAAAATCATGGACATCTCTTTGATTTTAAATTTTTACTTGACAACTGTACAATTACTTTTGAAGTTCCTCAAAATAAATCTTAGCGCACATTAGCTTTCCAGGCTGAGTCATTAAAAAATGAGTGAGTTTATTACAACGTTGAAGCTATCAAAAGACTTGATTTGACACCACATTTTATAAAATTTTGTTCTGAAAAATTCCCATTGTTTCTGAGGCTGTCATCCAAGCAATGAGTTTTTTGCTTTTTCTATGACTTAAGCTGACACAAGGAGCAAGAAAATATATATGCAAATTTATTATATAAAATGTACATAGGACAGAACATCAGATTTATAGGGTTATATTTTCTTTTTGGTTGCATAAAAAACTTTCATTCTGTTTTGACGAACATGCTTGACTTATTTAGTGAGAATTGTACTCACAGATCCGAAGAACAATGTCCTCCGTTATACCACAATTCTTTTCAACCTTACGTGATACAACTGTCGTTGTGCATTATACTAGACAATTTCTGTGAGTTGCTCTAGTTACACAGAGGTATCATATGCTGGACAATGCATTGCAAAATATATTTAGCAAGAATGGTAAGATGCTGTGCCGCCTTCTTTTTGTTGTAAATGAACCTGCTTATATGTTTCTTTTAAAGTCAGAAGTACTTTATATGTATTTGCTGATACTGTTTGGCAGAATTTTTGGGGATCAAGTTAAAACCTGTTTTCCCTGCATTATGTTAGGGACGCTTGCTTACATTCTGGTGAATGCATAAACTCATTGGATTTTCCAATCATGTCAAATTACTTATATTCTAATGCAAACCGTGTCTTCTCTGTTATTACACTACAGAAAAAAATATATCTCTTTTTGATGTATTTGTACGGTTGGAGTAATTTTTTCCTCAGGAGCCAGCTTCTTTCTCCCTTGCATTGCTTTTCTGTGCTGGTTATTTATTTATTAATATTTCTGCCTAATACCTTGTTGACTAAGTAAAATGAAAGTCAGTATTCTCAAAACAAAACAAGTTGATGAAAAATGTGTTTGATTAGATAAACGTTACTAAAATTCAATATAAATATGTACTTTACATATTACATTGTCCACTTGCTCTTGAATGAACCTAACTACAACTCTACATGTCCTGTCAGAAAAGATGTGTACTTGAGATATTTGGGTACTAAACAAGCATAGATCAGTTATGGATGGGACAACTGTATCTCATGGTACATAAAAAAACCAAAATAGATGCTGGTGGGGTATGGTTTTTTTCATGTTGGTTGGTTGGTGTGGGGAAAGCTTGAAGAAATGAGAAAAGAGCTGGAGTTTGAGTGTTTCAGCAAGGAATCATGAATCAAATTGTTTGCCTTTCATGTGGATTTTTAAATCTCTACTCTATAAAAACTACCTTTAATTTTTATTTCTTTGCCAAGTTTCCTCAGGTAAAAGTAATAGTCAAATAAGCTACCTCTGTGCAAAAGCCCAACATCATACTAAAAGTGTGGAGAAAGTTGATGAACATTTAGAACACTTAAGAAACGAAAATGGCAGAGAGAGGTAATTGCTGTAGACCAGAAGTGTCTCTTTCATCTTTTGTAGAAGTCTGTAAGAGGAAAGGTTCTGTCTCTGTGGTTAAGTTACTGGATGGTACCTTGTGAGAGGCTGAATATTTCAGCCTCTGGTAACGCATTGAGTGTGTGTATAATTTCTTGTCCAAAAACTCTGTTACATTAACATGCTATGCAGAATTTTAGTCTTTCCCTGTTTCTAATCTTCTTTCTCACATGCACACTTAAACTCACCTGTTCTATTGATATGAGCCAAACATATAGAGGGATGACTGGATTAAGGCTTGTAATTGATGTAGAATTGAAACTTGGAAGTGTCTTTTTAGGTCCTTGTACCACATCATGTGCTGCAACTTTTTTGGTAAAAGAACTAAGTACTTCATTCTGAGAGTCAGAAAGATTAATCTGTAGAAAAATTACAGGCTTCATTCTGACTATATTTCGTCACTCTTTATTTAAAAGGATGTTTCTACTTTTTTCTGCATTAAAAGTTCCTGTGAAGAAATTTAAAGGCAGTTCTTTTCTATCAGTTTCTAAATCCAAACTTGTTTTCAAGGCTTATTTTTACATTCTCAACATTAGTTTTGAAATATTTAGTTTACTTTATGAGATAGAGAATGAAGGTTGTCACACACATTTTGAAACTTCAGTATAATTACTATCCAAGACAAGAATTTTGTTTATTGATATGCTGAGGAGAATTTTTTTTTAATTAATAAAGTAATAGTGTTATCTTTGCTACTGACAAGAAGTCTTCCATTTATTAATTTTGATTAGATGTAATTTTTTTTCCTGATAGTTGTCATTACTTGACATGATTTTTTTGGTCGATCCTGAACTCTGGAACCTAATCCTGTTTATTAACTAATTTTATTTATACTTTTTCTTTGGTAGAATTATTCTTTGGGCAGATTTGGCAAAAGTTGCCTGCAAACTGGAAGTTTGGGATGTCTGCCGTGCAGCATGTAGATTTTGCCTCTTGTATGATGATATTTTGTTCAGGGAGGCAACAAAGCATAAAATAAGTAAGTGACAAATTATTTTGAATGTTGTAAGGAACTATTTCGTCATTTATTAAAGTTACTAAAAGGAGTCAGACAATATTGTTTTCTTTCCTCCCATTCCCAAAGTTCCCTGAGTGTCTTTTCTGTCACTGCATGTTGGCATACATGGAATATTCTTTTTACTTCCAAATATAGAAATCAGTCATGTTTTTTCGTAGAAACCGTCAGAAGTGTTTCACCAGTGCTGTAGAGGAGCACTTCTGTGAAATACATTTACCTGTCTTAAGAACTCAGGAAAATTCCCTGTCGGTTCTCTAGGTCCATATCGTTCATGCCGCAGGGAGCTGTAGAAAAATGGGTTATTAGTCACATTATATGAGGCTCACTTGTTAACATTTTTTACCATTTAATCCCTTGTTAGTGAGTGGTTCATCTGAGGTGTCCAACATTGTACCTTATTCCTTGAGGACCTGCTGGAAACCTACCACACATGAAGAGTTTTTAACTTGGGGGAAAAGCACTTTGAAATCACTCTCTGCTTGCTGGCTTTTAAAGTTGGTTTTGTCAGGGAGTTCACAAAACTTGCATTTAAGAATAGATTAAATGATTTTTCTTCTCGCTAGCCAATGTTAGTTGAACCTATTTTATATTGTTTCCAAGGTCCATTTAATATAGGACATTAATTTGCCAGTTTTCTTTTGGAATATTTGCTTCTTCTGACTAGCCATGTTTAATCTTTTGTCTCTTTTCCAAACTAAAGGGAAAAATAAGTACACTTACCAGAAACTGAAGGCAACAGTGTGCCAAAAGAGTAATGAATAGAAACTGGTGTGTTCTTACAAACTTTGTGTTTGTGTTAAAATAATCTAGTCCTTTCTCTTTGTTATTAAACTGAATTTTCAAATGATTATTATTACTAAACCGAATTATTAAAAAGAATTCTGTTTTTTATCATTACTGATGTGCATGTTACCAGAAAGTCAGCCCATTCCATGATTCAAACACAAAGACTTTAGCCCCTGCATAATTCAGTTCTATGCTCCACTTCCATTAATACAACAAAATTGAATTAGAGGCCATGGAGTCTATTAATACTGTAATTTCAGTATGTATATTATGACTGGAACAAGTTGTTTGCTGCAAATTTTAAAGGTTATGCACAAATGCAGCAAAACCACAGGTAACATGCCTCAGCACTGCTTGAGAACAGGTTTTGAGTGCAATAAATGGTACTAATGAAAAAATAAGTTGCTTGAAATAGTTAGAAATCTTTTCTTGCTAACTATTCTTTGTGAATTTTAAGAATATGTAGGGATTTGTAAATTTAAAAATGAAGATGATGATTTGCATGGAAATAACAATGGGTTTATTTATTCTTAGTACAGGAGAACAAAGCTAATGCACCTATGACTGTTGATGGTCAAAGTGACAACTTACCAGGAGAATCATTGCTACCTGCTAAGTCCTTCTCTTTTGAAGCAGATTTACTCAGAATACTAGCAGAAATAAGATTTATTAATGCAGAGGTAAAGAAATTACGCAACTGTCATTCATATTTGTTTAGTTTTGTTTTATATATATATCTTGAAGCATTGGAATTTTGAGTTTAGTTATTTTTTGTCTCCCTAGGAAGTAAAAGAAGTGGCTTCATGAAGCAACTTTATTAAAATACTGTTTGAAATTAACTATAGTGATAGTTTTACTGCAGGTGCTAGTAACACTTTCTTACAAGAGATTCTTCTGTAAATTTTTGACATCTGACATTACATTTCTGGATCCATAAAGTTCCAGCATGATTTAAAAACTTACTCATATAAAATTATGGTTATTTCTCCATGTAATTATTTAGTAATATTATCTCTAGACAATTTTAAGATTATGAAGTACTAAGCATTGTATTTCATATAGTTGTACATGCCTGTACAACATTTCAAAAAGCATTCAGTATTTTTTAAATTTTGAAGAGGTGACAGCACGAACATAAAGTCATACTCTGTTTTTACAATGGTAACCTCGGTAGATAATTTATTTCTCTGTGTGTTTTCAGGCAACTGTTCATTTATTAAGATTGCAGGGAATCGAACTGAATGATCATGCTGTACCTCCAGAAGCTACAAACCAGTGTTGTCCAGGATGTGTTTCATATCTTCATGAAAGTGATCCAGAATGGAAAACATACAGGTATTTTTCCATAATATATATCAAGACCTAGAAACTCTTAACAGATCACTATTATCAGATACAGATGGTAATTGCAAAAGCTATTTGCCTTCGTACAATTAATTGTCACTAGATTCTTCAGGTTTGTAGGTAGTCATGGGAAATGGGAAAAGGATCTAAAATGTAGCTTGACATATTTTTCCTTAGGTTTCCTTTCATTCTGGGGTATGGATTTAATTTTTCATTTAACATTTATTTCTCTGAAACTAGAAGCTGGTATTCCAAGCTGAAAAACTATTAAATCGTTGAAGATTGACACTTAGATCATTAAAATCTGTACTTGAAAATGTGTCCACAAAGCAAAAAGCTCTTTGTCTTGCTTTATAGCTCCTATACCTATAATGGTTTCATAGCACTGAATGCATATGATGACTTATTTCAGTTTGCAAATCTACTGTGTTCCATCCAATCAACTGAAATGAATTTGGGAGAGTAGAATATGTTTTTTATTGGTCTGACATGATTATTTCTTGCGAAGGAGAAGAGGGAGGAGAGAGATTTCTGAAGATGATGATTAGAGTCTCTGCTGTTCACATTCATAGTAATATTAGCCTTACTGTTAGAGTGGTCATGTCCTGAGACAGCAGGATGGCAGAGTTGTGTGCCTAGGTCTGTTCATTAAGTCTGAAAATTAAGTAAAGTTTCTCACACTGTCTGCTTGCAAATATTCAGTAGAATGAGAAAAATTATAAGCTGATCTGGGCCAAGAGGCAAAGAAGATGAGAATTCTGTTCCAAAATTTGCTACTAGCTATTTTTGAGTTTACCTAGTTATATTAAAAACCCATAGGAATAAAAGCACTTTGGTCTTCTGTGTCCTGTACCATTGTTGACATGGTAACACCCAGTGTGAGTTTGTACTTTTGACTTCATGACTTTGTAACCATGGCCATTCTGTATGATCATTTAAGACTGTATTGTTAGTATTGTTTTTTCTTAGCAATAGTACATTTTAATAACTAAGAAAGAAAGAAAATAAAGTTGTCGCATAGACTGTGAAAAAAATGATATTCTATTTAAAATGAATACAGCATTTCAGAGCACCTGGAAATGTCTCTGAGTGCAAGAACACATGCAGCTTTAAGTAAAAAAGACATGGCCTTAACTCTCAGATGGCATGCCTCACTTACCTGTCTATTCAAGTAGAGCCTTGACATGGTCATTTAATGATTTCTGGCACTGATGGGTGGATTCACGTGCAGTTAAAAAACCCAAATGTGGATGAAACATGAACCACAGAGAATATCTTTTAAGCTAATAGCTTTTTCAGTGTCAGAGACTACTCATTTCATGTTGATACCACTTCTTTTTCTGAACCGTCTTCTCATCCAAGTAAAATATAAGTCAGTGGATGAGGACTTAATAAATGCAACTGAAAAGTAATCAAATTTTTGTTCTTATTGTTGATTGAGATATAGTACTGCATATTTAACCTTACAATATAATTCCTTCTAGTGTTGAAGCTTTGGTATAACAGCTTCTTTATACTAATTTTATAGTTTATGGATAGACAACTTATCTCGGTATGCTATGGAAAACTTCCAGCGTGCAGCTGAAATAGGAGAAGAATTGAATGAAGCCTGGATTGTTCACAATGCTGTGGTGTATATCTTAAATTATAACAGACATCTGATTTCATCAGGAAGACAGAGGGACATTGTTGAGTATCTGCAGACTCTTCTTGGAGCCATCAAGACTGTTGGGCATGATGGGTAAATTTAGATATTTGGATATGAATATGATCTTTTTTTCTAAAACATAAAAAATATTATTGCAAACATTGAAAGTCACTCGTGCTGTGAAATATTTGTTGCTGGCTTTCATTGGTAATGAAAGAGTCTTGGTATATATAGAGTAGCTCAGGAGGTAAATTGTGAAAACTAAATGTTTATCCTTTCTGTTTGTTCTTTGTTACTATACACTGTAAGCCCCGCTAACTTGCGACCAATCAGTATTACTTTCTCTTCATTGTGGAATAGCAACATTCCACAATAGCACGCGAATAGCATATTGTTAAGTTAGTCAGAAAATTGGGAAAATTCTCGTAGACTCTGAATGTGCACAGCAGCTCAAAATGCGTTTGCTTGCTGTCAGTTTGCTGAACTTGAATTATACTGTAAATATAGTTCATTGCAAATATTTCTAACAAGCAAAAGGTGATTACTAGTGGTTCTGAAATAAGAGAAAACAAAAAACAAAATAAAGAAAGGGAATGTGCACATTAGTAGACCATGAAAATGGGAATGTAGATTCCACACTGGTTTAGAAAAATCCTGACATGCAGTAAATGCAATGGGAGAATGATTGACTATTGAGGAGTACATACTTCAGTCAAAGTCTGACTGTGGGACAAAGTCCTAGATATTTTTGCACTCCATTGACAGTGACCTCATCACAAGGTAGAGTAAGGACCAGCAGCAAAAAAGTCTCTTTTAACAGCACTGGGTAATAAAATCTGTATTTCAGTTTGTGCAGAGATGAAGACTGGTAATACCTGCTTATTAATTTTGACGCTTACATTGGTATGTACCAGTAATAATCTCTTAGATGTAATTAAATTCATGTTTTCTCAAAAAAAAAAAAAAAAAGGGAATTCCAGCTTGGCAGTGGATTGGCATGATAACCATAAAAATATGTGAAGGGCTTGGCTTAGGGTACTTTTGTGTTGCATATAGGTAATACCTTATAAAATAAATGTTGCCTTTGTAAAATCATGGCTCAGGCCTGTTACTTCGACTACCTAGAAGAGGACTGTGGGAAAGAGACACAGCTGAATTAACGGTAGAAACACATGCTGCGTGACCATCGTGTGTTCACATTGTGGTGTGAGGTGGTTGGTTGAATTATGTTTATTATGCCTGAAAACTGTGTAAACTGATAACCGGCTAACTGCTTAAAAAGGCTGTGTTTTTGCCATAAAAGTGGCTCTCCTTTGCACCTGCCTGGGGACTCTTCATTATGTCGTATCACAACACTTTTTCAGAAAATAGTTACTCTTTTCATATATAGCAACTCACCAATAAAAGGTTGTTTTTAATGTGGGTGTGACATATATTTTTTTTTTTTTTCTGTGATGAAAGGGAAGCTTCAGTTACACAAAGAGTGAAAAAGTTGATGTCAACTGATTCTGGGTTTTGTAGTTTTAATCATTAAACTGCTTTACCAATGGGCAGATTTTTGGTAATATCCATAATTTTGCTTTTGAAAAAAACCCTAGATTTCCAAGTAATGCGTACTTCTTGAAATAAATAACTTTATTCTTGCCCTTTATTTTCATCTGATGCAGTATGCACTTCTGATTTTTGTTTCCTTCTACAGAAGTGTTGAAATTTTAGTGATGTTATGTAATGCTTTGGCTCGAGGCCTAATTATTTCTTGGATTCCAAAGCCAAAACCTGCTGAGAAGAAAGAAGATAGAGCAATAGACAGTAGCAGAAAAGCTGCAGCAAAGAAACAGGAAAAAGAAAATATCATCCAGTCTTTTTCAATAGATCCTAGTGGACTTCCTGACATCAAAGCTGCCTTAGAGGTACAAACTCCTGGTTTTTTAGTAGTCCCTTTCGTTCTGCTGTCATATATTGCAAGTCCTATAAATTAAATAGTAGAAATTTTTGGAAAAAAAGAGCTACCTTCTTTTACAGTTTCTGCCATCACTGATCCACCCCAGATGAACACTGGAGCTCCTTACTGACTTGGGGCTGAGGACTGCAACTTCTGTTTGCCTTGTGGGTTGACTTAAAGGAGATGTTAGGCTTAGAGAAGCATGTGCAATAATTTAAAAATAACTAATGGATAGTATGCGCCATACAAGAAACTTTCCACATTTCTCCTCTGTTTCACATTTATTTTTTCTCTTCTTGATGTTTAGATTTGTGAATTTGCCCTAAATGCAATGACTGGAACCATACCTAAGGAAAAAGTCTCTGTTGCCGCACAACAACAGATCATTGCTACCTGGGTTAAAACAATGCAGTTAAATCAGCAGCAGATCACACATCAGCTTGGGACTCAGGAGGAGGTATGATTTCCCCGAAATCCTGCATAATGTTGAAACTTTTACAAAGAAAAGTTAAATTCATAATTCCATTTAATAATGACTGAAATTATCAAGGTATGTTTTCTTCTGTATATTTGATTAGAATGTGAAAACAAATTTGGTCTGTAGTTCCTTACAGAGCATAGCAAATTTTTCACATTGGGTATAGCAGTTGAGTCTACATTTGTTAACCGTTCCTTCTCGTTAGCTACCATGGTGATGTTTGTCATATGATGACTGTTGAGCAAAATTGTTTTGAATTCACAAATGTAAAATAATAAAATCACTGCATTAAAAGTGTAAGAAAAATCAGCTATATTTATGTCAACATATACTATGACCTCTTTATATATATAGATTGTAGACGTTATAGACCTATTCGCTTAATGTGAATTATTTATTTTTGCTTAGAATAATGACGAAGCACAAAATTCTCTGGCAAGAATTCTTGTTGGTCTGGAAATGTATTCATGTAATGGCTTGGGTCTCATGGATTTCACTGTTCCTAGCTTATCTCAGGTATTTTGTATTTTTTATAAGCTCCCGAGTTTTAAGAAATTGCATACTGTGAATTTGATTTCAGATTCAATTTTAAATGGAAGTTAAATTATTTTTGAAACTTTTATTGTACCATTATTTTGTTTAGCCAAGAGATTAAATATTTATGACAGGAAGGAGATTTTTGTGACAAAATAATTTTATTTACCCAAAGATGAGATAGCATTGGAATATAAATATTAGGTTTATGCTTGTGTTGCTCTAACAGATTTTTTCAGTAACCGTCAGATGAGCATAATGGGTTCAGGTGAATGCTGTAGAGAACCATACTTCTAACCTTTCATTTTTCATGTGGAGAAAACTTAATACAAGCATAAAGTTGTTTAGGTTGGAAAAGCCCTCCAAGATCATGGAGTCTAACTGTTCCCCCAGCACTGCCAAGGCCACTGCTAACCTACGTCCCCAAGTGCCACATCCACACGGCTTTTAAATTCATCCAGGAATGGGAACTCTGCCACTGCCCTGGGCAGCCCTTTCAGTGAAGGAATTTTCCCAATATGCCACCTAAACCTCCCCTGGTGCAACTTGAGACTGTTTCCTCTTGTCCTGTCATTTGTTACCTGGGAGAAGAGACTGACCCCTCTCTGGCTCTAGCCTCATTTCAGGTAGTTACAGGGACATTTAGGGTTTGTATTAGAAGCATTCAGCATTTCAACAGTAAACTTCATATTATAGTGAATTACTTTTGACAATTGCAAGGTAGAACACAACTACACTTGGTTTCTATTTATTGACTGTGTGCATTGAAACAAGCAGGTTGCCAGGACAACCATGAAACTACTGCTGACAGCTAGGATCTGGGTCCTTATAAATATATTGGTAGCTAATTCTAGTTAGTATACAGATTTATGTCAAATATTATGAATTAACTTCAGCTGTCACTTCACTGGCTTACTTCTGTATAGCAGTGTTGTAGTATCTTCATTTGGATGAAATCATTAACAATAACCGCTATCCTAAAAAGATGACACTTTGACATGTTCAAAAGAAATGAAATGAAAATGTTTAGGTCCTATAATGAAACTATATATAACTATATCTATGTATATATGTTGAGGTTGGAAAAGACATCTAAGATGGAGCACAAGCTCTCCCAAGCTGCCATATATATAATAGTATACATAGCAACTACTTATTACAATTACTGGTTGTTGCAAAAACAGTTCTATGTCCATTCTTACTTTTGGCTTAACTAAAGTTCTGGGTTCTGAATTTTGAAAGTCCTGTTTTGCTGATTTTTGAAAGATATCTGAGGACATAGAATAAGTCCTGGCAGATACTTCTGGCCAAAAGGCATTCACAATTAAAGCTGGATTTGCACGTACTATGGTAATATTTACTAAACAGTGACTGAGGCCTTTCTATTGTATATTTTAATTATACTTGTAGCTCTTTCATTTTCTAGATGGCTTTATCACACTTTTTTTTTTAATTTTTTTTAAAATCCTAGTTAGTGAAATTGGCTATAGAATGCAATTGGTCAGATTCCTTAGTGGAATTGCAAGCACTGACGCGACTTACATATTTTGCGTATGTATCACAAGACTATGAAAGAGTGATGACTTGTTCCAAAAGGATCTTGGAATCCGATGAGAATTTTGTCCACAATGGAAATATTATGAAATACGGCATGTAAGTACATAGAATTTTGTATAATGTGGTAATATACTTGCACTAAGTTTGGAAGAAAGTAAATAGGGTAGATGTCTCTGGTCACATAATCAAAAATGAAGGAATCTTTTTTACGAAGAAATTGTGCAGTTGGACATGTAAATGAAAGTAAAAGGCAGTGGGAGATCCAGATTGTGGCTCTGGACCCCATTCCAAAAGACAGATGAAGCTTGCTATCCAAGCGAGTCAGCAGCTTGCAAATCTATGTGTTTGGGTGTCTTCCCAGGGAGCACTGCTTTTCTGAAATGATCTCTGGCAATCACAGTATTTTGACACTTTTATCATCTCCAAGCAGAAAATAGCTGTTTCTACTTCTTTTGCTGGTGCAAATTGCTTTCAATGCTTATCTGGCTCTAGCTCACTGAAGGGCTACACAGTTCATGGACCAAGCTGGAGCTGGGGGTGATGAAAGATATGAGCAGCTTCTGTATTCCAGGCTCTGCTGTCAGGTAGTCTTTATAGTCTTTTTTGCCACCTATGCGTATGGGTGCAATAAAAATGTAACTAATTCCTAAGCCCAGTCTATTAGTTAACTGATATTTTGAAACTTGGATTAAAAAAAAAACCCCACCCAAAGAACGATATATAAATGGACCTATTGGTGGAGTCCTTTATTATAAAAAAGGTGATACCCTTTGAGCCCTCTATGTTTTTTAAATAATTTCTTCCAAAAGCAGAATTAAATTCTATCCAAAGAGGAAAGAATGAACTCCATTTAATATCAGTTTTTTGGAAGATAGGAAGTTTGAAATAAACATGTGAAAGATTTCAGATACAATATATTGTTCATTTTTCTCCTCTGCAAAATAATTGAACTTCTAAAAACAGTATTCTATTCCTTGAAACTCATAGTTGCTTTCTAGATGGGTTTAAAAACACGTAAAACCAAGTAAGTTAATCTTAGACAGTTTCAGAACTTCACAGAAATTCACAGAATACTTGCTGCACATCTAGAAATCTGCAAACAATGAAAGAGAAAATGTTTGATTTTGTAGTCATGAATTGTCATGCTATTTCCAGAGAATGGACGACAGTCTTTCCATGGTAAAGTACAGGCTGGGGACAAGGAGGTTAAATACTTAATTTTAACGTGTTAGCTTATACTGTGGTGCCCTCTCGTGGACACAAATCATGACTGCATGGCAGGTCTCACCGCAGGGTAGGAACAAGCCAGTTGCAATGGTGGCACTTTATAACGAAGACACTAAAACCGCCTGCAAATTGTATTTATTCTTTTCTTAATAAACTTCTATTAATCAGTAGTATTAACCAATGGTATCAATCTATTTATGTATTAATTTTTAACTGATTAGCTCTGGGAAATCTACATTGTCTTCTTCTACATATAGTAGAATAAGATCCATATCAATTTCTCCAGAACCCTGAGCATACTTTTCCAGACACAAGTATGACAAACTCCAAAACAAAGTACCAAAAATTGTATAAATGTCCTGATTTCCGTTTTTAATTGCTTGGTGTGTAAGTTCGATATTGGACCAATCATTTTTTTTTTATGTACAATAGTGAAAAATAGGGAGAAAATTACAAATCTATTTTCTTTCCTTGCTAAATACATAAAATAGATTTTTTAAATCTGATTTCACAGTTATTTTCATTAGAAGTGTGAAAAAGATATTTTAGTCTATCTTTTCACAAAATATTCAGTTTTAGAAATGTTTTCTAATTTTAAATGAAAACTCAATAGAAGGATTTTTAACTTCCAAAGCAAGGGACATCTATACAGTAGCAACTTGAATACATCATTAATAGGAATTGGTGTGCTCTTAGCCTGTAAGACTAAGCAATTCCTTGAAGTATTTGTTTTTATGCAGGCTTGGTAACAGGGTGAGACAAGAAATGTTAAGCACTATAGCCTGTATACGAGGAAAGAGCATAATGGAAAATTTGTCTGGAAGAAAACATCTGCGCATAGCAGCATCAAAAACCTTTGTTCAGAGTGCCAGGTATGTTTTATGTTGAAAAAAAACTAATATAAAACAGATCTAAAATTCAATTATGGTTTTGGGGATCATCATATTTTCTCCCAAGACTGATAAAAGTCAACATAGTTGTGAGTTGAAATGTTTAACAAAGAATTTGACAGATTTTTGCACTTCAGTAAATTTCTCAACTACTTTTTGCATAGCTGACCTTGTAGTGTCATAGGATCATCCCATCCTCATGTGAAGAATGACATTCACTTATGAAATTTAGGAAAAGTTTAATAAAATAAAATAAAATAGGACAAATGGGGAGACAACCACAAAAAGTTATTATGCGTCTGGATGCTTCTGGTGAAGAACCACAAGCACACCTCTACATCCAAAGGATAACCTTTAAGAATACATCTCTGATTGCATATTCATCACAGTCAGGCATTATATAAATTCCTTGAAGTTTCTGTGGATCATTCCATCAGATTTACAGTCTTCAGCTCTCCTCGGTGTCTGCTTTTCTTCCATAAATTCTTCTCTCCGGTTTCTGGTTTTTCTTCTTCTCTGATAAGATAATCTAGGAATGGGAAGACTTTTTCTTCTTACCTTTTTTTTTTTTAAATTGACTACTTAAACTGTAGACATTCTCTATCATTATAAAACCTAGATATAAATTTCTAACATGCGACAAAGCCAACGCCAATATATTTATAACACTCAGAAGGGATCTAGTTCAGACTCCTGCTTAAAGCAAGGCCAGCCCAGGGCTTTATCCAATCTGACTGTGAAAACCTCAAGGAATGGAAACACTCAGCCTCTGTGAGTAACCCGCTCCACTGCGTAGCTGTACCCATGGGGGACATTTGTGAACCTTTCTTATTTTAACTTATTAAAGTTTTTGCTTGTCCCGCCATTCGCTGTTAAGAGCCAGACTGTTGCTTTTCAATAACTTTGTTAGGTTAATGAGAAACTTCTCCTTGTTAGGTCTCCCAAAGCCACCTCTTCAACTAGCCCTCTTCTCAAGGCAAGTGTGGTCCACTCCCTGGCTCATCTCGGTCGCCCTTCACTGAGTTCCTTGTGATCTGTCCATGTCTGGCATGTATTGGGTGGCTTAGAAGCAGCAGTCTAAATGTGATCTTAACAGTGCTGCCTAGATGGTGATCACATTGCCAGTTTCAAAAAACTGCTTTTTTAAGAACAGTAACACTATTCAACTGGTGATTACATTACACCAATGCAGAATTTTTCACTAAAATGCCAAGCTTTTTCTCACTCAGGTGAGTACTGTGTTGTATCACAATCTGGAGGATTATTAAATGTTATTAATTCAAAGTATCATTTTCATGAAATATGCTCAATGCAATTTGAATGCAGCTAGAGGCATTTGGGCCATATTCTTGTGTTACAGTGGTATTGTAGTAAGGAAAATCCATAGTATGGTAATAATTACTGTGCCCTATTTTTTAATGTTTTTTAGAATGAGAAATTAACACAATAGGAAGGCAAAAAAATTACATTATTCCAATGAGAACATCTTGAGGGGGTTTCTGCTATTTTTTTAATGAATGCTCTTGAGCTAAAATTATGCAGCAATACAGTAAAGTCATTAATATGCTACTTACTTATTCCTAGTTCTGCTGAATGTGTGAAGTTGTTTGGAGAAAATAGCTTTTCTATGACGCACTCCTACTAAGTCCTCATTGCTGAGGTTACATATGGTGATCCATAGATCAACTAAACCCAAATGTTCATAGAAGTAAAATTCTTTATTAAAGCTGAAGTGTGGTTGTTTTTCTGTATTAAGTTCTATTTCCCTTTCTTCAGATATGCAGGTCAAGCTGGAAATTATTCCCTTGTAATGTTTGCAGCTAGGCACTTTTGGAATGTGTGTCTACCTTTGCTAGGCTCACCGTATGACAGAGAACAGTTTAAAGAACCTACTGAAATAATTCTTAAGAATATAATGAAAGCAGAATTTAAAAACAAACAGGTAAGAATTTCTAATAGGTATTGCTTGTTTTTAGTGATTGGTGCTGATGGTAAAGAAACTTCAAGATACATCTCCTAAGAGGCAAAAGTGACTTATTTGTCATAAACATATTTATGGTTTCTCACCTGAAGTCACATACTCTTTTATTCCATTTGATCATTCTTACGGTTTTAGGCAATTGTCAAACTCACAACAGTTTTCTGCAAAGTAATTTGCTATCTGATTTTCACTTTAGCATTTCACTTCATGAAGCTTACAGAAAAGAATGTTTAGAAAATATTCAAAACCCAGAAAATAAGCCACTTCTGGCAAGTATGGTAATAGATCTGGAGAATACGGTAATAGATTCTAAAACATTAACTCAGAAAAAAAAATGTTACCAAGTTAAGTTTTCTCCCACCTGCAGACTCAAATTTCTTCTACCTGCAAAAGGAATGTTTTACTTTTTATAACTTCAGGATTTTAACAGACTGTTTAGGACTTAGGCAGTAGGAAGGAGTTAAAATTTAGACTGTGCTGGGAGTTGTGATAAAATACTACTTGTTGATTATGAACAGCACATTTAATCCAAATAAGTCATCCCCTTGAAACAGTATGCAGGTGATATGTGTCATACAACACATCTCCCCATGTGGAATTTCTTCTGCACACTGAAACTTCCATGCACATTTACCACTTTTCTTACTTCAAAACTCCATGGAGATGAGCCATTTCTAGATTTGATTTACACGTCAATGAAGCTGCTGTGAGTTTTTCTGTACATTTCCATGGGCACTTGAATGAGCACTTGAAGAGATTGTTGATGACTTTTGCATCCAAGCTTAATGGTACAAATAGGAGTCTGCATCTCAGATCATCAAGCTGGATAGTATAAGAATAGAAAGCTTTATTTTGATTTCTCATCAAGCCATGTATAAATCACAAATAATCAGAGATAGTGACTGGTCTGCTTATTCTGGGTGTGTAGAAACTGATGAGCACAATGTGTACTTGGAAGCACAGTGATAATTGTAAGTTTAATAGAACTTTGACAGTGTTTAGATACATAATAGTAATTGCCCATAGACACAGTCCTAAAGTTTCTTACGTGTAGAGATATGTTTAAAACCACTAAAAAGGAATAGTTCATTATGTGTATATAGTTAACTCTCTACTACAGCATAATTTCAGAGTGCATCCTGGATAAGTGGTATTAAAAAGCAGAACTTTAATGTAGATAATGAAAATTTACAGTTATAGGTAGCATAGGTGTTTTTATGTCTGAAAATGTTAGTAATTCTTATGAATTAGAAGTGAGTAACTTCTGATAGTAGTTAGAAAAAAAAATTCCTGTTAACAGAGTGCTCTGGAGTTACCGAGTTTTTTAATAGGTATACACTGTAGTAACCACAGTAAGAAGCAGGAACTGGTCTCCAGTGATCCTTGACCAGGTTAACTAGGCAATTTTTAAATGCAGTCACATCTGGAGAAGCATATAACAGCAGATGTCCAGATTCTTATCTACCAGTACTCCCAAATCCTTCACTACAGGACTGCTCTCATTTCATCCCCAAGGCTGCACTGATACTGGGGTTTGCCCTGACACAGGTGGAGAACCTTGCACTTGATCTTGTTGAACCTATCAGGGTTGCCTTGGGCCCCTTCCTCAAGCCTGTCAAGGTCCCTCTGGGTGACATCCCTTCCCTCTCATCAATCAACCACACCATTCACCTCGTTGTCATCAGATTTGATGGGAGTGCACTCAATCCCCTTGACCACATCAGCAGTGAAGATACTGAACAGTACTGGTTCCAGTATCCCTGGTAACCACTTGTTACTGGTTTCCCCTGGATATTGAGTCATTTGGACATTGAGCCAGTGACTGCAACTCTTATCCATATAACAGTCCATCCATCTTCTTTATCCACCTAACAGTCCATCCATCAAAGTTCTATCTGTCCAATATGGTAGCAACAAAGTTACAGGCCACCATATCAAAGGCCTTACAGAAATCCAAGTGGATGACATCCACAGTTCTTGTCCATTGATGCAGCCACTCCACTGTAGAAGGCCACTAATTTAGACAGACTTTGTGCCTTCATGGAAGTAAATGCTGATTGGACCAAATCTGATAAAACTTTGATGATGGTAATGTGATATTTACCCAAAAGTTGTGGCTATAGCTCAGTTACATCATCCTACATGCATTCAATGGTTAGTGTGTCATATTGAGAGGGACCAATCTGATTTTTATTTATGCCTCAACATGTGTTTTATTCTTATAGGGGCTATACATGTGCCGACAGCCCTGGCCCCGGGGAGGCTTCCCCTGGTAGGCAATCAGGGCAGAGAACGCTTCCCCAATTAGTCTGTGAGCAAACCCCCCACCACTGGCTGGTGGGGCAAATGCCGAGATGGCCGCGAATGCCCGCGAATAAAATGCCCGCGAAGTCGGGCTGTGGGAGGAGCCGTAGCACATAAAAGCAGCTAGCTGCGACACAAAGGGAGCAATCCGCTTTGGGGTATTTTTGGAGGGAGTGGGGGCTCGCCTGTAGGGTTAGCTCGGGCCCCCTTCGCTTTTTTCCTCCCTGTGCTCCTGATTCCCTGCCCATATTTGCCTTGCCCTGCTTCACGCTTCCCACGAGCCAGCTCATCACCGCGACGACTTCGTGTTCCGCTGCCTCCCCGATGGAGGGGGAGCCGCTGCAGCCGGCCGCCTCCGCTGTGTTTGCCGGCCGCAACCGCCGCCGCTGAGTTTTCTGCGCTGCCCGCCGCACCGACCTGCTGTAGCACGAGCCTGCGGCACCCAACTTGCAGCCACCGCGCCCCGACCCTGAGAGTCTGCAGCTGTTCCAGGAGCGCGCCCGGAGCCACAGCAGCCGGTTCTCTGTTGACGGAAGAAACAAGCAGCCTGTTGCTGTTGGGAAATCGCGCCCAGCCCGCCACAGTCGCTACGCAAACGCACCGCGGCTCACAGTACGCACGCTCCGTCTGCTGAGCTGACACCGACTAAGCGCCTGGGATTCCTGGAGTAACGTTGTCCTTGTCTTTCTTTCTGTATTTTTCTCTTTCCCCTCTCTACTCTCTTTTCTACTCCCCTGCGGTAAGAACCCTTACCCTTTTCTATCAGTAAACGATTCTCAGATATAATATTGCCGCGTTTGCGCTTTATTTTTGTCTGAGAAATCTATCAAAAAAGATCCTTCCCTTTTACAGTGGAACGGGATACATATATGTATCTGTTTGAGAAACAAGGTAGTGAATTTATCTTTGAAGACGCAAAACTGCTGTAGAGGAGAGGGAAACCTTTGGGTGAGAATTGGGATAGTCAGATTTTCACAGGTAATGAGTGGAGCCTGCTTTAGGCAGGGGTGTAGGCAGAGAGCTCTATAAGGTCTCTGACAAACTCAGCTGCTCTGTGACTCTCTGAGAGTACTTCAGGATTTCATATTGTGAGTGTGACTGAGTATTACTAAGTCTGGTTATTTTTGTATTGGGTTTGTATTACAGAACTCTGGACAGATGCCTGTGCCTTTCTTTTAGTCAAGCAACTATTTAAGCCACAGGCTACTATTCATATTAATGATATGGATTGGATCACAGACGAAACAAAACTTCAGAATACTTCAAGATACATGTTAACTGAAAGATAAAGGGCTTTTTCCTCTCTCTCTCTTTTTTTTTTTTTTTTAGGAAAAGAAAGGTACATGTCCTTTGCATCAGTGGATTACAAAGGATTTTCAAAATACTGGGTTATCGGTTGGATGCTTTCTCCCAGGCATGTTCTTCCTTCTGTTGGTCTAGTAATAAAAGAAACCACAGTATTTTCTAATCATTATTCTAATTCTGCAGTATGTTAATAAATAATTTGAATATACTTCAAAGGTGCTGAGGAAGATCTGACGTTAAGAACTTCCTTATATGGTCTGTTATTCCACATCTATGCTGATAAAGCTGATTGGGAGACGGCACTAAAACTCCTGGATGAAGCTGTTCAAGTTTTGCCTCAGACAAGACACAAGCTGTAAGTTGGTTGACTTATTTTTATTAAAATAAGTATTTTGATTCTTGAGAAGTATAAAATTCTTTGAGTATTTTTTTTTAAATTTTTGCATTGGGAAGGTATTATGATTACTTTTTAGCAGCCTGTCCTTACAACACAAAACACTGTTACGTCTTTTCCATGAAAAAGACATACATAGGCAGTGCTACCTATCATAGATCTGTTAATAATATTGGTAAATTTAATTTTTAAAAAGCTTGTATACAAGTAGTATCTTACTTCTCAAGCAAATAGATGTATGAAGTGTGGCTATATGGCAGAAACTTTAATTTTCTAAACTGCAAACCCATCTTCATTAAATGGAAACTAAATTATCTAGGATGTTGTTTACATGATCTGACCCGAGTTGAAGGTTTTATGCGCTTTTGTGCCAGTTTATAAGATTTGCATCTTTGTACTGTACTGGTATGAATTAGTATATGTGTGGAGAGGCACCTCCACAACAACATATATGTGTCTTTCTCACAAAGTTATTTTACAGGTACAGATGCAAGTAATTTGTTTGATTTTTTTTCTAGCCTGATTTTCAAACTTATGGCTACACTGAGGGCAGGATCGGGATGCAATTTTATGATGGCCATTCAGAAAATCAGTCATGAAAGTGAAGATTATTTGCCACATATGTGGCATCACTTGGTAACAGTCTCCAGAAGTATTGTTGGACAGTTGAGCTGTTTTCAAAATGCGATCATTGCTTTAGAGGTTTGTCAGTTCTTACTGTTTGTTCCCATGCTGATAGAATGATGTTTCTGAAGTGATTCATAAGACTGCAAGTTCCTGAATGGGTTGTTGGGAGGCCATATACTTGACCATTACTTTTTATAACTTTGAGATTACTCTTCATTAGGAAAACTGTGTATGGTTGAATCTTTATATCCAGAAAAATTTTAGTTGCGTTAAGCCAAAGAAAAATGTCTAAGAGTAGCAAGTGGTTTTAATAAAATGAAGTTTTAGCTGGTGGTGGAGTTTTCTGTTACGTTCTGTTTATCATAATTCTGATTATGTGATGCCAATGAAACTGCTTGATGTCAAATTATTTTTTGCTTTTGTTAAGATGACATGAAACTTTAGAATATAATTTTGATGGTTTACATAAACAAATACAGTTTAACTCCTTCTTTATTACTTTTATAGAAACGAGAAGATGAATGGCAGAGAGTTGATTACCTGATGGAACTTGCTGAATGCTTATATTGTAATCAGTTTCCCCTCACTGATGCTATTAAACCTCTGGAGTGGGCAGTAGATCTCCTGCTATGTATGAAATTCCCTATGCAATCCTCACAAGAGGAAGGTATGTAATATGTGTATCTCCTTCAGAGGAATTTCTCTGCAGGAAGCACAAAGAAGATTTTAAATGTACAGCTTAGTTATGGAAAAGAATGGCATAAGCTTGTCTATATTTTCTCGTGTGTTTACTGTCATTTATTCAATGCAACTTCAATTTATCTGTAAATTCTGTGTTACGCTGTAGAGACTTACCCTCAGTCTTTTGGTATAGTAAGATACTGCTCCCCTCTGACATAGGGATTCCTAAGTTGTGAGATGCTACCAGAAAGCAAAGCTGGACAGTTTGTTTCGAGTGAGTTCTCATGGAGGGATGGATGAAACTGAAGGAAATAGTTCATGTGCCAAGATTTGGGTACCTAAGTCCATTGCCCTTTCCTTGGCTTTATCTTAGCATTAATTTTTCAAAAATTACTTTTAAAGGTATGTATGCTTTCAACTACTTCTGTAACTGGAAAAATTCTTTGATTCTTTAACACAAATATCTACTTGTACTGGTATGACCTTAGTGCCCTGTTCTGGTAGGATACCCCAACATTTGGGAAAAGAAGTATCTGATTTCTGGAACTATACTGTACTGTTTGGCGTTGATGAGCATCTACTCTGCTGTTCTTTTTTGTGTGGATAGATGACATGGATCAGACAAGTACTTCTGGTGTTTTCATTGAGAAAGTAAATATTCAGTGTCTCTACTGTCACACTGTTTATTAGTAACAGTAGCAATATTCTGTTCATACTTTTCTGTTAGTGGTTTTGTTGGGATTGTTTCACAATTCTATGGTGATTTAAGTTTTGTATTAGTTCTGTAATGATCCTCCCACCCAGTTTCACCTGGTTGCTTATGATTACTGTCCTTCTTACACCACTTAAGTTTCAAGAAAGTTTTTGCAAAGCTCTTAATGGAAACTCAAATAATATAATAAGGAAAATTAGATTTAAATGTAAAATAGCCCAGGTTGGAAGGAACCTCAAAAGATCATTTGGTCCAGCCTTTTGTGGATTTCATTTCTCTGTCAGGCTTCCATCATTTATTATACAGAACTGTATAACTGTACAGAACTTTTTATTGATTAAAAACACGGTACAAGTAGCGTTGTACAAGAACATGTTTAGTAAATAGATTTCCATTTTTCCTTTTTTCACCTAAATATTTTCATTTTCAGTTCAGAAATTTTAACTTTTAATACATTTTTACAATGCTGTCACTGTGAGCATGTGTTCTGTTTTGGTTTTTTTCTTTAACAGAAAAAAATGCTATACCAAAATCGTTGCCTACAGAAAATGCTGAGATGGACAGTGGAGCAAATGGTACCATGCCCCAAATTAATTTGGAAGATTTGAATAATATTAAACAATTGGAAGCTTTTTTTAGAGCGCAGACATTAATGGCTTTATTTTCTGGTCTTAGTTCTTCTTTTCATCAGCAGCACTGTTTGATGGCGTATGCCTGTATCGTCCGTATCTGGCAGGTGAGATCATATGAAATTATATGTTGTGTTATTATAATGTGGCCAGTATATTTCACATCTTTTTGTGTAATTATGGTACCAGCTATTCATTTGGTGTTTAACTTTGTCCTTAGAGTTTTCTGTTATATGATGCAGTTGGTATATTTTCTCAGGTTTAAGGATTAAACAAGAAAATTGTTTCAGGAAAATGGAGAAGAGACACTAAGGATAAAAGTAGGGGGCCATTGTTCCTCTGGAGTCCTTTCATATGTTTTGTGCAATAGGTTCTGAAATTTTGTATTTTTAATTTGTTAAAGAATCTCAGTATAGGCAGAATACATACTGAAGCCATTTCTGGCAGTTCTGAAGAATGGTGATTTCAGATGGAGCTTCATGAAATTGAATCAAAAAGGCTGTCATTTGACTTAAAGGAGCTGTGTAGGCTAGCAGCGTTCAATGATTAATTTCTCAAATTACTTTTTTTATAGTTAGAGCATTTCAAATGAATCAGATCAACTTCATTTCTCGTAGATATGTCCAATTGAAATGGCGGTTCAGAATCACAGCAGTGATCATAGGAAAACAATTATATGTTTGGTAAATAAATATTTGAAGGGACTAAATCTGTACTTGATAATAGTAATGCAACAAATTATTATAGGAACAGTCTCAATTGGGATGTACCAACTAGATTGGTAAGCTGTAGCTTGTGTTTAATTTTATTCCAGTTAGATGTAAAAGCCTGAAATTTGTTACCACTTAATTGTGGTAATTATGGCGAAGAATTCACTGTGAAATCAGTTTAACATGTGATGTGGGACAGGAATTTGCAAAACAAAAATTGAATATTGATAATTTTCACAAACATAACTTTTAATATCCAACACTTGACTGAATGTCTTACTTGAGAAAAAACTACCTGAAGAGAGTGCTACTGTTTGAATAAAGATTTTAAAACTTACAGAGTTGATTCTGCTGTCAGTGCCACTTGTAGGTTAATGACAGTAATTCTAAGAATCATATTTACAGCTGAACAGCATTGTGAGAAAAAGAATAACCATGTGGTATTAAAGGAATTAAAGTACTACAGGACACCTTGTTTTGGTGTAGAAAGTAAAGCAGACCTGACTGGAGACATCTGCTTTAAAGCAGGCTCTTTAGTGTTCGGACTCCATAAATAGCTCAGTAGAAGGTATTAAAACATTCTCTAAAAAAAATCAGCTGCCTCTGACTTTTTAAAACATGTGTTACCTTTAATTTGAAATTTTCATTTGTCGTGAATATCCAGCATTATTTTTTGATTGGTATTTTGTATTCTACTCTTGATTCCTCCAGCAAAACATATTAATCTCCTCAAATTAATGAAATTAATGTGTTTTTTGTTTTTGGTTTGTTTTTTTTTTTGTTGTGGTTGGTTTGGTTGGGTTTTGTTTGTTGGTTTTGGTTGGTGTTTGGTTTTTGGTTTTGTTTTTTTTTAAATTTTAGGTAAGATCAGAATCTGCTCTTGCTTGTACAGAGAAAATTTCAATTAACTCTTTTGTATGCTTAAATGTTTGGAAATTTATATAATATTCATTAGTAGCATTGTAAAAGATTTAACTCAGAAAGAGGACAGAGTGACTCTTTGCCATCTTGCAGATTACTTCCTTATAAAATTCATCCCTTGTAGAAAATTAAGCTAGTTAGACAAGTGGTTTGAAAATAAAAGAATTGAATTTGTAACCATATAGGTTGAAAAAAGGTAGCAGTAGTAGTTAACACAGCGATGATCTTGTCTTTTGATAGTTCTGCTGCTTAATCACATTGTCATGGTTGTCGGAAATGCTTGTACAAATAATGCAAACATCCAGGAGTCTCTGAAATTGTTATTTTCTGAAGAAATCTATTGTACAAGCAGAATATGATATGTGACAATTGTTAATAGCTGTAGATAGTGACTTGCAGTGGATAATAACTATTACTAGAACAGACATTATTATTATTATTATTATTATTATTATTATTATTATTGCTGCTGCTGCAAATTGAAAATAATTAACTGTAACTGTTTGATTGTATAGGTGTCATTGTCAGCATCAAGGACTATTATAAAAACATTAAAGACTTCGCAACCTACAAGTCCTCAGAAACTACAGTCAAAAACTTCTAAAAAAGACGAGGACAAAAAGAAAGAGAAACAAGTAAGAACCACTTCTCTGTGGAATTAAAACAAACCTCTCTTTCTAAGAGATGTTTCGCTGGGCTCATTTGGTAAATCCTTCAGATGCTTTCTTGTACCAGCTCTCAGAACTTCTCTGTGAATCTGTGTATCCTACTTTCACTCTTGATCACACAGTCTTGACAGCTCACGAATTTACAAATACTTTTTCTTTTGTTTGTTGCCTTGGTCAAGATACTGCTGTTTTGTAAAACCCGTGGTCTAGAAATCCAAAAAACCCCCCAAATCTGACATAACTTTAAAGGATATTGAGCAATTATGTTCATTATTTTTAGCTGAATATCTAATACCAATAGAATTGTTAATTTGATCTCATAAGTGTCTTTGTTTTTAATACAGGTTGAAGTTTCTGTTGCAAAGGAGAAGCCTAAAGTGAAAGAATCAATTGATACCTTACCAGCAAATGTGGAAGAATGGGCCCAGTATGACTGTCCCAGTGAAATCAGAGATACTTTTAAACAGAAAACAAATATTTACGGTATTAACTGGGATAATTTCCCAAAACCTGTAAGTATATTTCTCAAAATTCTAGAGCATTTACTATTCAGGAGAAAATTACAAAATGGTTGTATTTTAGTTTTTCTCTCTGTGAATGTTCAGACAGCTATCCCAAATACTTTTATATTTTAGTATTCATTAATATTTCAAGAGGTTTTAGCCTGTACTTTGCAGGCTGAAGTGATCTTAGAGAAGACTTTACCAGCTTTCTATGTGTCTTGCTGCTCTTTCAGTTAGAAAGTTTCTTTGTGTCTTTTTTGAGGTTTATTTTGGATCTGAAGATGTAATCATTAATTTAAAATTTATTTTCTATAAAACTATGTTTATACTGACTGAATTTTTAAAAATTCCTTTTCAGACTTGCACTTTGTATTTTATGGACCTTTTAGCTAAAGAACTACAGAAAATTTTTTGCCCTCACTTGATTCTTCCAATCTTTCAGCTAGCTGAAGTTATTGCTAGTGAAGTTCTAGAGTGTAGAAGTCTGTCTGATCTCTATCACCTTCGGTTTGTATCCTTTATTTATTTTAAATAAAAGAGAAAGTGAATGCAGTGGACCATCCATTAATATTTCACCAAATAACAAGACTTTTTGTGACTTACTGTTTTATGTTTGTGATAGTTTTTAAGTAATTTTCATTTATTTTTCATGCATTTTAATAGAATTTTAACAGTTAGGTTTGTGGCATTAAAGCCACTGAGTTTATTTGTTACTTAATATGATCTCCACATGGAAAGCATGCAAGATTATGAAGCCAGGCCACTTTCATGTGAAAAATTTTTGAAATGCGTTATTGTAATTAACTGAAAAAACAAAAATCAAAAAAAGTTTCTATAAAAGTCTTATTTATTAAGTATTGAAAAGGCAGACTCCCTACTTGCATCAAAAATATATTCTTCACCTTAAGAGGACAAAGGAGTTACCCTAATAAGTGCACTTTTAGAGAGATTTGTCTTTGTGACCAAAATGATACTGTTTTTTATGGATGATAACCCCAAAAAGTTTTGATTTAAAAATATTAAATATATATGCAGTGGAAAATTCTTGCTGTTTTAGTTAAAGCCTTTTATCATGCTTTTTTGATAGATATTAAATAATGTTTGCTTAATAAGTTACAGTAGTAAGCAATTTTTTGTCTTATTTTTCGTTTGTGAAATACCACGTAATGAATCTTGAAAATGCCTGAAACTAGTCTCACTGAGCAGAATAGGTATTTGTGTATACAAATGTTGATTACTGAGTTACTTTCTTACAAGACTAAAAGAGACTTTCTGATAGGAAATTAATTTCAGCCAAGATTTGCCAGACAAATCTTTTTTGTTGATTCCTCAAAATTTGTGTTTATTTTGTGGCATTGTATTTATATTTAATACCTGATGTCTATATATGATTAGATAGATGTATAGAAATATATTACTCTTTACTCAGGACAGAAAAGTAGGTTAGCACATACACACCGAAGGGGCAGGGGGTGGTGGTTGCATGCTATGGTGAGACCATATAAATATTTTTATACTTTTAGTGCATAATTTTTGCCGTTAAGTTGGAGTGGTACAGGTTGGATTGACAAGACTGGGCCTCCTGGTGGATGTCTCATCCCTGGAAGTGTTCAAGGTCAGATTGGATGGAGTTTGGGGCAACCTGGACTTGTAAAAGATGCCCTTGCCCATACCTTTAAATATCTTTAGAAATTCCTTCCAGCCTGAACCATTCTATTATTCTGTGACCACTGTCAATGGGCAATTTCTCCTGTTTTTATTTACAGTCTTTGTTTTTGCCAGTGTTAATCAAGACATGAGAAGGAAGGATTAACAAATGTGGAATATGTGCTATTTATAAATAATGTGCTTATAAGAAGGAACATATGAATGATCTGGATTGTTTTTTAAACATTTTTCTTTTTATTTTTAGAATTGCCCTGATATGCTCAGATTTAAAACTGACTCAGGCATCTGTGTATCATGAGAAAGCTGCCGGAGAAGTGTACATTAGTGAATTAGAACAAGCAATGTATGTATTTTCACTGCTGAGGCAGTATTTAGTTGGGACTGTTTTCCCTAAAGCTGATAAGTGTTATTGGGCGAAAATGGTGAAAAATATGATCTCGGAACACACCTTTGATACATTAGCTATGCCCTAAAATTCTGTGCGTGTTTGGTTAGTGTCTCTCTACCTGCTTTACCGTGTATGGTAAAGATTTCTAACACACTAATACTTCGTTATGAAGAGCTTTTTGAACTATACTTGAGTTTACTTTTTCTTTCTTGTGATTTAGGTGTAGGCAAGCGATTGCACTGAAAAAAGAAAAAACTGTGTGTGTGAAGACAGAAGAAAGAAAAAATGCTCAGCTTAATGGTAGTAGGAATGAGAATATCCTTACTTCAAGTGAAAAGGTTTTATTTCTACTTGTTTCTATACTAAATTACACTTCTGGTTTTTTTTTAGTACACTTGCTAGCTTGTTTTTAGGTAATCCCTGAGAAATACATGAACACAAATATCATTAAAATGCATGCTACCTAAGTTCTGCTAGCAAGCATCAGCTGGAGCTGAGCTGGGTTTGCTAGGCATATTATTTATATTGAGGAAGAACAAGATTGGAATTCTTGTTGAAGCAAAGAAAAATATTTTCCTGCAGAGATTTGGGGACTAATGTAAATCAATTAAAAGACTAGGAAGCAAAAAAAGATACTGTATTCACTCTTGGTCTTGTTTTTTCTCTTCTTTCTCTCTCCCCATTACATTAGCATGTACTGTTTTGCGTCCTCTTACGTACTGTTTTAAGAGCATGCAAGTATTCCTGTTCTGATTTTTACGGTCTCTTCTTTAGGAAGGTATTTGCCTTTCTGATTTTTTTAATGCTTGCCTCCATTCTGCCCGTTATTATGGCGGTGCTGTCTGGATTGTCATCATGCCATTGCTTTGTATATTTTTTGCGTAATTCTGCATATAACATACCTGGGTTTTCTGATTATTAATCCCTCTCAAGTCACCTCTTTTAACGCTTGTAGATAATATTCCTCTTTGAGTTTTAGGTATTACCAAAAATCAACTTCTTTGTGGCAGCTACATATCTGAAGTAGTTATCTGTCATACAGTTAGTTTAAATAGTGTATACTTAACGAGTTTAATGCCTTTTGAGAATAGTAAAATCCAGATCTCATAATAAACTTGTTGTTCCTGTAATATAATGTTAAATTTTGAAGTTAGAAAATACAGCTGACCTGTGGGATATCATAGTTAATGACAACTTGTATTCTGTGTAGTTTCATTTTGAAATTTATGAAAGTGGAATACTTTTTTGATTTTTCAGGGTTTTGAGTTAAATGCGGTAACAGGAAAAGGACTGAGTGTGCTTTCTTTCCCTCGCTTGTGGATTGAAAAAGCTGAAGTTCTTATTCAGCTAGGCTTGTATCAACCAGCAAGACTTCTGCTTTCAGAGGCCCATGCTGCAACTCAGGTACAATAAAAATTAAATAGAAAAAGAAGCACTAATAAAATGTGTAGGGAAAATCTTCATTTTGATGCAATTATTCCTCAGAATAATAATAATCAAACTGCAAAGTCAGTCCCACCACCCCAAAACAATTCATATTTAAATATATGGCATTTCAGTCTAACTTTATGGGAGTTGTCTGAAGGCTATATGCATTTCTGAAGTAGCGTCAACATCTCTGTCTGCTTTGCAGTAGCCTTGGAAGATACAGGTGTATTTCAACCTTTTTGTGTTTAAATAGGTGGGAAGTGTTCAGAGTTTGTTCAGAAGAGAGAGAATTTAGCTCCATCCTCTCAATATTTTGATCATTTGAAAGTCTGATTATTTCATTTTGAGCTTCGTTATGGATTTAGTGCTGTGTTTTGTTAAAACTGAAGTTATATTTTAGAATTCTGGCAGATCTGAAATGAGTGTCCATATGTTTCACCAACATCCGCATCATCTCATTATTATGAAGGATTATACATTATAGATATTTTACCTATGCCCACCATTTTCCACTATAGCCCTGTGCTTTGTTATACAATTTATTGAAATATAATTATTGCAGTAAATCCTTTACTTTAAAAAAACCATAATTAATGTCCTTTTGTGTAATATTTTTTCTCGTGTAAATAAAAACTACCTATGTAAATTTAGCATAATCATTAATACTTTGATACTCATGAATAATACATGCCCCTTTATAAAGCAATAATTACTCATTGTATATTGAGGAAAGTTCAAAATACATTAGGGACGACAGTATTTTTAATAATATAATTTGTTACTACTATTCTGTATGTCTCTCTGCTAGTATACAAATATTATACAATATTTGTCCCTTTTACAGTACTAGTTACATAGCTTATAACCAGTGTAAATTAGCATTGTGAGTTCACTGGGCTTCTAGCGTATCTGTACAGTTCACAAAAAAAGTCTTTCGTCACCACATTTCTTCATCAGATGCTGACAAATACCTAGCAGATATGTACATACTAAATAATAGCAGAAAAATAGTTTATATGTCTTGTGAGATAGGAGGTAGAGGAACATAAATATGAAGTAGATGTAATATAAAGAGTAACTAAGAAAGTCAGCAGGTACTTGGGGGAATACCATTTGCTTTTTATTTCTGTGAGGTTAATCTAAAATTTGGAATGACATAAATACAAATACTTGTAGTGGATTTTTGGTATATACATCACATCTCTTTCTTTCTAGGAATTGAGGGCCCTATCTGATATGTCAAGGTGCTTGTATTTACTTGCTGTATTGGCTAACCTGGAAAGAAACCACAGACAAGCTAAAGCACTCCTTGAGAAAGCACAGCTTCTGGGAGGCAATGAACAGTTTTGGTATAACAGTACTCTTAGCCTAATAGAAGCAATTCTAGAGGAAGAAGGGGAAGGAAAACAGGGCACGGTAAGGAAATATTTTGAGTTTGGAGGTTGTGGTTTGGGGTTTTTTTCAGCAGTGGTCTCTCTCAGTGAAATACTATACCCTTTGCATTTCAATAAAAGCAAAATTAGGTGTTAAATGCAGTTAGTGCTTTTTTTCTCTGAGCATTCAGCAGACATCAATTACACATTCCAAGCAAGTGCAGGCCACTAGGAATGAAATTCTACCCACAGAAGTTTAGAATGGTTTTATAAACTGTATATTCTTTTATTGGAATAAAACCAGTTATAATCTAATGTATCTGGTAATCTGACTAAATCCCAGAGATCTGATTCTCTTGATTAAAATTCTTTTGTATTCAGACAGTTCTGTTAACACTGTTGTATTTATTTTCCATATTTAATAAAAATCATGCGTTTCGGTGTTATTTTATCTTTTTCCTTCTCGGGTATTTCAAATAGTTTTATAAATATTATTTCTAGATTCTGGAAAATACTACTATAATGCTTTTTTTTTTTTTTTACTAAAACCCTGTAACATCAAATATTCATTTACTGTTAAACCCATAACTTTCATGTGTTTCAGCATAAACAGAGTCTTATGTCTGTGATGATGTAATCTGTCTTGATAAACTATGCAAGTCTGTGTTGTGTAGAGGCATTATTTTGATTTTGACTGAACTCATATATACTGTCTTGCTACATACCTCCAAGATGAATCTGGCTTCATCTTCTCGGATGTATGTGCACCATTCATGTAATCATCAAAGTATCTAAGTATGATGATAACTGAAACTTTCTAGACTTACAGTTATCAAGAGCCAGCTATCCTGGGGATAATTAACATGTTCTGTACAAAATCAAAGCTTTCTAAATGAATGATTATTATTTATCCATAGACATTTAAAATAGAACTATGAAAATTCTGCTGTTACCTGCAGGCTTGTGAGATACTGGAATATACTGTAAATGTGCTTCAGTCTACTTTACTGAAGAGACCTAGCAGGCAGTCGGAATTGGGTTTTATGATTGCATCCCTTGAAGCCAGGTAACTGTCTCTTCTCTAAAATATGCCCAGCTTCTAATATGCAGCTACATTGCAAATAAATATAATTTTTACAGTGCTGCCTTATTTTATGGCAAATTCAATGGATTCTCAAATATTTTTGTTCCAAGTCATTTATGTAGTGGTTTGGTTGTTTAAAATTTAAATTTCCTTCCAAATTTCTGTATTTCCTTCCCTACATCTTGTATGTAGCCCTACTGCCTGTTACATTGGTAAACCAGATACCAAGATGTATTGTGCATAGTTTGCAGCGTAGGCTACCTGGATGTGCCACATATATTTGCCTATACAGAGGTATCTGTCTGAACACTCCCACAACACTACTGCAGTCTACAGTATGGACTCTACAGCACTACAGTATTGGTTCTGTTCTCACCATGAACCAAGAAGCCTATTTATGGTGAAACTAAACAATGAGGTAGGTTCCACTGAAATCCAAGCACAGAGGCCTTAAAATGTGTTGGTAAAGGGAGAGAAGTATACAACATTTACACACCTGTCTCTTTCCATAAATAGGAAGTTTTTCAGTTAGAAAAGGAAGTCTAGTATCAGTCTTCTTAGTTCATCTGTATTTAGAAGACTGATTAGGCCTAGTAAGATGGAATAATCAGATACATGGAACAAGTGACACCTCATCTCTAATCTCAAAATATAATATTTGGATTTTTTCAAAACTACTGTGATTTGTAAAACACATGAGTCTTCTTGTAGATTTCTTAGAATTTAAAGGAAAGCAGAGAGAAATGTGTATGTTCTCCAAAATAGACTGTGCTTTCTGACTGCTGTCTTGTATTTAATTTTTATTTCTAGAAAAACACTTATTCAGATAAATTTTGCCCAGGATCATATGACAGTTAATGCCAAGTCTGCTCAGTGGCCACATGTGCTACAGGAATCCTACAGTAAATTAGCTCAAGTTGAGAAGGACTTTTTTCGTCATGGGCATAAAAACTACAGCGCTGAAATACTGCTGGAATGTGCAAATATTCGTAGGTAAAACTATACCTCTGTTGAACAATTTTATTTAGGTTGAACTAGGCCATGAATTGTATTGTTTACTTTTTGTAGTCTAATGAAAATAGAAAAGAGCAGATAACATTGTTAGATTTTATATATTGGTATTACATATCTGTTTGCGTTCTTCATGTGTTCTGTATTCAAAAAAGTACTGTAGAATCAAAAATTGTATTCACTGAAGGCAGAGTTCTTTTGTTCTCTTTCGAGGTCAAAACAAAGTGTCAGGGTCTCTTTAGTCAGCTTTTTGACTTCCCATTTGTAGACATATTTTAGTAGCCACACCAATCATTCTCAGGTATTTACAGGCTTTTACAAATCTTACTGTTGAAATGTTTCTTTAGAAACTGCTGCAATAGTAAAAGTGCAAAATATGGTATGCTTGGAAGATGCCTGTTTGCAAGATATCCCCTTAATACTGTGATACATTTTGTACCTGGTATACTGCCATTGTGTTCCTGGTAAATACAAACTCTAGAATATTATCTGCCTTTCTTCTCTGAGTTTTGGCATCTTCTTGCATTGCATCAGTACAGTTCTACAGAAAAGGACCTTGGAAAAATAACTTGAAAGCGTTCACTTCTCCTATTTGTACATTTCAAAAACACATATACACAATTAATCCTTTTATCTGTAATTAATCTTGAATCTGTTAGTTAATAGATTAATTATTTTATTATATATGTTTAACAGTGCTGATACCGTAAAAATAAGCAGTTTATTATGTTAGTTCTTTGGCGTTTATGGTGTGTTTTTTTTCTTTCAGGATGATTGCCAAGCAGGAAAAAAACAAAAAAGACAAACATAGTCACTATCTACATGCTTATAACTTAGCTCAGAGAGCAGTATCCAAAACAGAGGAAGTATTTCATAGTGTTTGTAGTTTATTTGCATTTAATGAGGTATGGACTTTTTTTTTACATAATTGTGGAAAAGAAACCTAGTCTAGTTGTAATATTCACTCATTCTTGGATAATCTCGTTGGGGCTTCCAGGAATTAGATAAGCATTCTTTGTATGTAGAAGGAAATATTGGATGCCAAAAGAATTTACAGCTGAAAGAGGGATGAAGAAAGGATTTTTTTGGTGTTTGTCAAGCTTATTTAGTTCTGACGCTTATCTAATAGCTACAAAAAAAAAAGGATAAGCTTGGAGGTATTTTTGATTTCTCTAAATACCTCAAAAGTTTAAAATTCTTCAAACTGTGCTTCTTCTCAAGAGAAACAGAAATTCTTCACAAAACATTATTGTAAATAAAGAATGTCTACCTTCAAAATAGCATATTTTGAGTAATGACAGCCTGCAGCCTACTTTGCTAGTGTGTATGTACCATTATTGATACTACATATTTGTAGAGGTACATAAAACATAAAAAGCAAAAATCCAACTGCTCTTATTCTATGCCTTGTAATATATTTCACATTGAATTTTTTCTTTTAAATTACTTAAATTTCTTCATTGCAGTATTTCTGCTCTATGGAGGTGATAATGCTAGAATGTTTGCTTCCTTCATTAAAAGACGTACAACGTTCTAACTTCTTATCAGATAAATTTGAAAAAATATTTGTAAATAGAATTCTTTCTTTTATATTTCAGAATAAAAATATTAGTATTCCATTAATGAGACAACTAGCTCTTAGAAAAATAAATCTTGTAGAAATTCTTTTGGATATTTTTCATCTTGCCATTACTGAGAAAAAGCTTAAAAATGTAGGAGAAGCATCACTTCGTGAATTTGTGGAGGAATTCATCATTGAAGATGATGCAACAGGACAGGTAATACAAAATATTTAGTCCTATGATTTGCATAAAAGGTGTAACAGAGTTTTCCATAGCATAACTTCTGCTGCTGCTGAGGAAATGGGTTCCCAGACCTGTCATGTCACTTTGTAGCAACCAATGTTGAAGTGTGTGGTTTTGGTCTTGCGAGTGGTTTACTGGGCACTCTCCCCTTATCCCATGTTTTCCTTGGCACTAGTTGAACTTTGCTAATGGATATTACTTTGAACTTTTTTGTCCGAATCAGTTGTTAATGAAATTGTGTAATCTATTAAAGACAGCTCATTTGTAGTTGAAAGTATAATCGCAGTTAACATATGTATTTTGTGTGTAAATATATGTTACATTTTTCAAAAATATGTATTTTTGCCTTTGTGGGGATATATGAGCAAATAAACATAAATATCTATTTTACCAGGACTGGAAGTACATGAAACTCACCGTGGCTCATATTACACTGGCTCAGTTAGCTAACATACGGAATCTTTGTAAAGGCTGTCCCAACATCACATCCAAATGCCTGTATCTAACTGGAAAAACTCTTCATTTACTTGCCATTAATGTAGATCCTGTATATTCAGAGATTTACTGGAAGCCAAATGTTATGGTATGCATTCTTTTCTGCAGTTAAATTTTTTTTTCTGTGTAAAGTTTATCTGCTCTAATATTTTTTCTATATACATTTGTATAGAAGTTGCTCTTTGTGTAGAACTAGGTTTTATATACTGCATGCAAGCCATAATAAAAATGGATAGCAAAATGAGTAATTTCGAAAACATGCTTCTGCCTACATGCTATCCTCATGTAGCTAATTTTTGGTTTGTTTGTGAGATATGCTAATTACAATATTTTCAAAAGAGAGAGAAAAATTCCTTGAATGCCTTAAAAGATGAGCGAGGTATGGTCTCTGAATCCATGTGATCAAGAAGTACTGACTTGTAGGTTAAAAGCTTGGATTTGTAAGTTCCTTTTGTGTTGTAGTAAGAACTCCATGTAAAAAAAGGAGAGTTGATGGAGGCATTATAAACTCAGTGATGAATTAAAGTGTTCAGAACAAATTAGTGGAGGACAAATATGAGAAAGTCAAACTCTTAGAGGTTGTATGGGGCATCTTTTTAGTTTATGTTGGTCTTATTGTCTTCATAACACTAAGAAATTTTGATGGTGGATAGTATTACTAAATCTTTCACTATGATTTCTTTTAAGAAGCATTCCATTTTCACATAAACTTTCACAAAAGAAATTAAGCCTGTCTTAATGGAATGATTAATAGTTCTTTTTTTTTTATTCTGTGATGGGTAGGAAGACGCTAAATCAGACATCAGAAAATCTTCGCTGACTTCAGCAGAATGCAGTGAACAGGACATGACAGAGAGCGGTTTATCAACTAATAAATGTCAGAATAAGTATAGGAGGAAAATACAGGAATTAATGGTATATTATTTTATGAGCTTGCATTAGACTTGGAGTGCTTTCTTTTTATGGAATAATAGTTAATTTACCTTGTCAGTTCTGTTTAAACTGATAATGGAAATGTTTGTAAGACAAACTTGATCTTACATGGAGCATGTAGCAATCAGGACTAGATAAGCAGGCAGTTTCTTTCTGCCTCAGAAATATGACTTTTTAAGGGAGCACAACTTTGTGCAGACTGGGACCAAAGAAAGAAATTACTTATATCATAAAACATTTGTGAAATTCGTTGAACTGTTCTCTGTTAATTATTGTATTTGAAAGCACACTAGGAATTGGGAATGTATAGTTTGTGTTGCTAGTAAAATCAATAAATTCCTGAAGTAAGAGATTTGTGGGTTAATTTGGAATAAATATGGTTAACTGTCCACAGAAACAATTGTATTGATCCTTGGTTCTGAACTGCTCAAATTGCCTGGAATTTAAAGTCTGTTCTGCTAAGAACATTTTATATTAGAAGAAATTTCTGTGTTAAACCAAATATATTTTAGTGTTGTGTAACAGATTGTAATGTCTGCTAGAAAATTAATCTGTATTTGCATATTTTGATCATACATGAAGTGCCTTAAAAAGAAAATGCATTAAAATTACTTACTAAAAAGCAATATTTATCTTCTCTAACATGCTGTAATTGGTGTATATATAACAAATACTTAATATTAGCCAATTTTTATGTAAAGCTTTTTATCATCTAGACAGAACACAGGATGGCTCAGAAGTATCTTTCTCAGTCCAGTGAGGCTTTGCTACAGTCTATGGCTAATGCGTTCAGTCATAATGTTACCGATGTTCTGGCTCTTGCTAGTTTGGAAATGGCAGAATGCTTTAGACAATTTGATCCAAGTTCAACTAGCCAGTTTTTGGCACTTCATCAGGTAAGGCAACTAATGTTTGTGCTGCTTTTCACTATGAGGATGTTTGAAGTTGCATAAACTCAACTGTATTTGCATAGCCTGAAAATTGGTCATACGGAACACATGTAGGGTTCCATGTTAGAACTAGTGTGTAATACAGGTCATCAAATATATGACGTATTTGGTAAGTTCAGAACATTGTTTTTTAACAATTCTATTATCTGTTGTGTTTGACCTGACATTTTCATTGGTGATTGCATACGTGAAAAAATTTTAGTAGGAATAAATGACTGTATTGTAATTAGCAAAGATAAGATATTGCCACGAAATACAGTTTCATCCCTCCCTAATCAATAATTAAAAAAATGTTTCTCTGAATTTGTTTATTTGTTATTTTGAGGTGGATAATTCAGTTTACATTCAGTTTGTGAGATTGATACCTGCACAGCATGGTCCCGTAGATGTCTTGAAGGTGTGTATGCATGTGAATATGTGCCTCCATCAAAGAGAAGATGCAGAACGGCTGTAGGGTTTATATTCCCTGCATCAGGAACAAATCACCCATAGTTCCTACACCAGCATCTGTATTATAGAAATACAAAAAAGCACTTTATACTACTTTCCTTCCTGCCATATCAATGCAACTAAAGGAAGTTATGACAAGCAGAAAGCACCTGACTCTGTCTGGTGTCTGTCAACACTTAAATTTGCAAATACCTGCACTCATGGGTGGAATGTACTAGCTGGGTCTTCTGGTATATTAGAATCGGCTAATACTGGGTCTGGTGGTTTTACTCTTTATCACTCCTGTACTCCTGCAGCACACCGTATTATTTATGCTGTGCTGTCATACTTTTTAGTGAACAATCTAATGTGATATATTATCAAGGCACCAAAACCATGAGTTGTCATGTCTTTTACTGGGCAAAAATTTCTCCTGATTCAGTTGTTACTGCCCAGAAATATTTGTATTAAGCCTTCCTTTGGAATTTTTGGTTAGATGAACCAATTGAATTGCCTTTTTTTTTTTATGTGACAGCTGCATTAAAAAAAATGGTTTAGCTCTTAGCTAGCATTAATTCAAAGGACAGGATTAGTATGTTTGCTGAAAGAAGTTTATATAGTCTTACCCATTATTTTACTCTTTGTAGAAGTCTGTTGTGTGATGTGATGTCTGTCCATTAAAGCACAGAAACAGAAAAGACTCAGCTTATTGAAGGGCTAAGCTAACAACACAGTATTTACCATTTCATGTAGACCTTAGATGACTGAATGCAGGAACCTTGATGATGAATGTAGACAAAGAAATCAATTCAAGCTATTTGTATTTAAGAAATCTTTCTTAGTTATTGTCAGACTGTTTACATTAATCTGTAAGAACAAACAGCAGTCTTCTGCTAGTTCATCTCACCTTTTAAGCAAGAGAACTTTTCTTCAACATAGATTTATGTTATAACTAACATAGTGTATATATTTATTTATTTTTGTGAAGGAAAATAAATAGATGTAAAAATTTTACAGAGTTGTTCAGTGTCTGTGATGATGAAGAGTATCCTTCTAACCGCTACATCCAACACCAGCAGCTCTCAGCTGGCAGCATTGCTGCATCTTCAGAATCATTTAAAACAAAACAGAAACACAAGTGATCTTCTAAAATGTGTGGAACAGCAACTGACTGCTATTTCAATGGTAACTTCCCGAGCTACTTACTAGGGGTTTATATATATGTCATATAAGTGCACACAGACATTTGTGTGTATACAAGATGTGGGTTGGTGGTGGGTTGGCAGTGCTGAGAGAACAGTTGGACTCGATGGTCTCTGAAGCCTTTTCCAACCTGAACAATTCTGAGATTCTAAGAGCCACCCCTGCACCTTTCCCTGCTATCAAAATCTTGCCACATAAACCAAATACAATTTTATATAGTACTTGTTGGTGAAGTATCTCTAGCAAATTATTTTTCAAATATAAGTGTTACTGTGAATTGTTCTACGCATATCCTTTGCTAATACTCTGCTACTACTTGATAGCATTTTAACTTCAGAAATAGTGTAGCAGCTGTAAAAGTCATGTTGTTATGAAGAGTGAACTAAGCTACAGTATTTGTAATTTGTTTTAAATAATATTTAGATGTACTTCTTCCTTGCACAAGAGTTGCATGATCATAGAATGATTGAGGTTAGAAAAGAATCTCTGAAAGTCATCTTGTAAAAACCCCCAGTTTGGTTGTTACTGCCCAGAAATGTTTGTATTAAGACTTCCTTTGGAATTTTTGGTTAGATGAACCTGAATTGCCTTTTTTTTTGTTTGTTTGTTTTTTTTAATGTGACAGCTGCATTAAAAAAAAAAAAAGGTTTAGCTCTTAGCTAGCATTGATTCAAAGAATGGAGGCTCCACAGCCTCCTTGGACAGCTTGTGCCAGTGGTTGCTTCCCTCACAGGGGAAGCAGTATTTCCTGTTCTTTGGACAGAGCTTACTGTCCTGGACACATCTGCTGGGTGTTTGGGCCTTTTAGTACGCTCTTTCCTAGAATTACCATCAATTTTTTAATGAAAGAACTGAGAATGGGGTTTATAAAGTATATGAAAATACTACTTTTGAATTACTGTACAGGTGTGGAGAAACCTCTGTATTCCTGTTGAACATTTTAATATAGTGGATGAATTGCCATCCAGTTTCTACATAGTTATTCTCCAGCATTCAGAAGACAGGTAAAAAATTTCATCATTTTGATTTAGCACTTTTTGTTATGAATGTAATCTTTTTTTACCTGGTTGATTATTGCCTTTCACTTCTCATTTTGATGGACTTGAATTTTAGGATAACAAACTAATTAATATATAAATAAAACTGCCTGCAGCTCAGTTGTATGGTTTCTGTTCTTTCGATTTCCCTAATTATCTCTTACATCTCCAGAGGTCACTTGAAAGGTTTCAGGCCATTCTTGATATGTGTTCTAAGTTCTCTTAACAGTTCCCTGCTTTTATTGCTTATGCTCTTGGAAATGTTAGGAGGGGTCATATTTAGCTTTATAAAGGCTCTGATTATCTAATTATTGCAGCCTAATTGTCTGCAATAAATTAGCTTATAAATTGAGCTATAGCAACTGACTCTGAGTGCATTCACCAATTTAAAAAGTCTTGAACACTTGTCATGGAACAAATAGAAATCTACCTTACTGGTTGTACAGTAATAAAAGAATTTACTTTAGAACTCTGTTTGTTCCAGCTAGAATTTGCAGGTTTTTGTACCCAAGGTGAGGGTAATTACTGCATCATGAGAGTATTTGTGAGCACATGAAATCAGATGGTAATAATTACTTATCTAATAAATATGAGTCATATAAACAAGGCTAGACAGATAAACTGTTCAGCACTTACCTGCTTTCTACAGATCACATTTGTACAGTTCATTGATTGAGATTCCCCACAGAAGTACTGCACAGAAAAAAGGAAAACTCACTCAGCGGCTGGGTAAGTATCTCTTACATTTAAGAGATAAAAAATCATTGCACAGATGTTATCTTTCCCTGTTGCAGTTAATAAAATTTTAAAATACTTTTTCAAATAGTTTTAACTCTTCTTAATTACCAAGAAACATAAACTCATAAGTATGTTCCGTTATCAGATGCAATGTATTTAGTCACAATTATTTTTGTTTACATTTGAAGGCTGAAGTTGTTATAGATAAATAGTAGTAGAGTTTTTTCATTTTACATTTCTGTATATATTTTGCATTTATATATATATTTTTTTTTTTAAATTATTATTATTTTCAAAGAATACCATGGCTAGAAACTGATGGTGTTAAGTACAAATATATCTCAAAAAGACTCTTAAGAGGGTGTTATCCTCCTTCTAATAGTGCAGGCAAAAGTTTCTCGATTTCCTGTGAATCCTGATGCGTTTCATGTTTTGTTGGACAAAATGCGTCTTTACAAGCAGCAAAAGATGAAGAGTCATCTTAAACAAACCGTTATTCAGAACTTGCAAGAATGTGTCTCCAAAACTGATGTGGTAAAATATTTTATTACCTTATATTTAAAATTGGATGGAAAAGTACTGAAAATATGATAGACATTCTTTATGCAGAATTTTTCAGTTCATTCCAAGTGTAGCATCCCTAGTCTTCACGGTTACCTAAATGCTTTGTACTCTACTTCAAAATTTAATCTTACTGTGCTATTGTTGCTGTATTTGTCATTCGGGAGCTTTGTAATGTTCAGCAGTTTATCAGAATTGAAGTGGTGCAGTTGAGATCAGAAAATGTGCCGTATTTCTGAGATTTGTATTTGCAAATGTACACTGCCTTTCATATCACATGAAAGTCCCTTCTGTTCCAAGGAAAAAACCAGGATCATAGCTTGTAACCCTTTAATTAAAATAGAACTATCTTAGACAGAGATTTATTGCTGATTTCCAACATAGAAAGCAGTAATAAATCTTCTTCTCGAGCATACAGTATCTTCTGCACTGTAGCTCTTTATTTGGTTGCGGTTGATCCAGGTCTGTTAGTCACAAAATTTGGCTTCGAGGACACATTTTGTTAGAGTCAAAGTTTGTAGAACACTATCAAATTCTAGATGATAGAAGTTTTCTGTAACTGCAGAAAGGCTCGGTTCTATGAGAACATTGTCAAACCCAAGTGAGCACAAGTTGTGTAACGTGAAGGTACTGAAAAAACCTTCAGCTTTCACACTGTCAGTCTCCAAGGTGACAGAAAATTTTATACATATGAAATGTAAAAGCCTATATTCTAGCATTTTACTTTCAGTTTTGGCTTCATTAGATAAAACTTAGGTTTTTCAATTCTGAAGAAAATTCACTGTTAAATACAGCATTAACAAAAGCTGGTATAGGCCTATTTCCATTATTAATATAAAGGTAAAAAATGTAGATACTATTGAACTTTCTGTACAGGTTTTCATTGTTTTAATAACACTAATTTGACTGTTTTGGTCTAAAACAGTTTCAAGGGGTGGACACTAAAATGAGTTAGATTTAACCAATCCCTTTCCACCAGTAAGTAGAAACAAGTAGGAGTAGATATAAATGAAAAAATAACAGTTTACTAAAAAAAAAGAAATAGGAATAGGCAAAAATAATAGTCATTAGTTACAATGTTGCTGAAATCTCATGGACTCCCTGGGAACAAAGAGAAACTCTCAATGACGGAGAGACCCTTTCCCCAGTATGGCACCCTCCATGGGCAACTGCATGTAGGGAGACAAAGGGAAAATGGCATCAACCCCCCCAGTCTCTCCACCAGTGGCATCTCTGTCAACAAAGGCAGCTGGCACACTCTGGTGACTGCTGTTTGATCAAGGGCTAGAACTTGGGACTTCGCCTTCCTCTCAAGAGGAGATGACAGGGCAGTTGGCTGGGGCAACTTGGTGCCTTCTCACCTCAGCCGGACACTGCTGCCAGGCAGGTAAGTGTCCGGTTGAACAGATGATAAAAACAAGTGATGTAGGTTTTTAAAAAGCATATGCGTTACAACTCCCAGAACTTAGGCATGCAGCCTGTACTGAGCCACACAAGCCTTGTGGGAGAAGTTCATTCATTAATACCAACATTCTTCACCATTTGGTTGAGCTTGTTTGTCCAATTAATGGTTTTGTGTCAATCTATGCTGGATTTTACAAGCTTCAGTTTTCAGTGTCTTTCTCTCCTACATGATTCTCTTTTCCCCTTATTTAGTTTCTTCATTCTGATTGGGGATTTTTTCCGTAAACTAGCTCCACTGATCTCTCCATTTGCTTTCATTTGCTTCTTCTATGTTCACCATGCTGTTTTTGTTCACTTCTCAAAGTTGTCCTTACACAATTTCTTCTCAGTATTTGGAGGAACACATCATAATTTCTTTCTGCTGTACTTTTCTGCCATTCCCCATTGAAATTGCTGAAGTATATCAGTTGTTTAAATAATAAGTACTGACATGTTCTAGTGATTCTTTTGTTAGAATATTTTGCAAAATGCTGGTATAAAATTTTGAAATAAAGTAGTTTTGAAACAGACTTCTAATATTTATATTTTCCATTTTGTGATCTTTCACATTATTTTATTTAGTCACTGATTTAGCATATTGCAAAATTAAATATGTAATGGTATTTAACAAGGATGGAGATTGAAAGTATTTTAATTTTTGTTTCTATGTGTGTGATAGACTCCAACAGAGAAAATAGATGATAATGAGCTTGATTTGACATGCAATTTCTCTGAAATAATAGAAATTATGGAAGACTATCTGAAACCAACACTGTCACTGTTTGATTTTTCTGCCATCAGGTAAAATATATTGATTTTGATTATCATTTGTGAAAACAAGAGCTGTGACTCAAGTCCCCCAAATAAAGGAATGGATTTAGCAAGGATACCCTGTTGAATGAATGTTTCATGTCTTGAAAGGGAGTATATTCAGGATATGTCAGACTAAGAGACTGAGCAGTATGATAGACTAATGGCCATTTCTGACAAGCACTGTTCTCCAGCTTAAGTTATACTTGAGTTGAAGCTCAAGATGCAACATTATAATTAAACTGTTAGGATTTCTAAAGGACAGGAACTCCGAAGGGAGTACGTCCTTCGTGTAAAATTTCACTGAAATTGAAGCAGGTAATATTTCCACTGAAATTCCTCTTCCCAGAGAATCCCAGCGCATCTCAGTTTCAGTGGCTGAAGCAGGAAAAAGTAAAGTGAAAGATAAGGACACCAAACAAGTTGGAATGCAGGGTATGTGCTCCCTTGAGTATTCTGTGTGTGTGTTTATGGACAGATACCAAAATTCAGTCATTTTAATTTTATTTAACATAGGGAGAGGACAAATGCTTTAGCATTGTTTCTGTCTGTTTTATTTCCTATATCAAGTCAGATATTTCAATATTCCTTCAAAGACAATTTTAGTTGCTGAGTGGAATCATGCTCTTGCATTTTTTTAGAGTCTTCCAAACCATACAGTCTGTAGACATCTAAATGAAACAGCTTTATCACAAGCCAGTTTTTCAGGAGAAAAACTGGAATAAAGAACTTTCTTAAGTCAGTAGAGCTCTTTGTTTTGTCATTATTTTGCTTTTAACTTCATGGACTCCCACAGGTTGTTAGCTTGCGTGCAAGCCTAATGCTATAGTATGTCTCTAAACACATCTCAAGAGTAGTTCTGCAGAAATTGGGTGAATTGTTTTCCATACATCTGCTCTTTCTCTGTAGAAGGGGAATGTTGTCATAATAATATTTTGTACTTTTTTCCTAAATAACAGAAGCAAATTTTTTTTATAGAACAACACAGTTAGTATTGGGTAAGAGTTCCTTTACAACTCTGTTCTGTTTAGTCAATCACTGCTGGGACAATTTCGCACTTCCAAACATTATTTTCCTGTATGTATTGCGTACACCTGGGCTTGGACCTGAGATACTTGGTTATTAATACAGGAATATTTTTCCCTCTGAAGAATTGGTGCTAACAAGTGCATAGAAATTTGAGTACATCTTAAGTGTAATGGTATCAAAAGAAATATTTTTTCTTGATGTACTTAATCCGCAGTACAATGAAGTTCATAGGTCATAAAATAGAGGAAATTTAGGTTTTATACATCTAACTGCAATTACTTATATACAAACTGAGAACTAAATCTCGATCATGTTCTGTCACATCTCTTTAGATACAGCAATGGATTTAGGATTGTGTGTGGTATTACTAGGGGATGCATTATTTATGGAACTGCCTCTGGAAGCTCTGAGAATATTTAATGAAGAAGGAATATGTTCTGTTTCCAGAGATTTCTCTCTACAGATTCTCTACAATCGACTACATTGGACTGAGTCAGGTACTAATAGATAAACATTTTTTCCTTTAGCATAATGATGCATTAAAAAAATACTTAAAAATTTAAATATGAATGGTGGTGTATATTTTACTGGAAGACAGCCACATACAATAGATTTTTAAGTATTTTAGGTGGACTAGGTAGTACAGCAGGCTTATTTCAATAATGTACAGGGTGATTATAGGTGCTGTGGTACCCAGTTTAAAATAACCTTGACACATTAAAGAATTATATAAAAATTGGAATCTAAAATTGTAAACAAATTTACAAGTGTGTTGTTAAAACTTCAAAGCTATTTCAACTGCAATGAAAAAAAAAAAGGAAGTAAGAATTTACATTTCTGTTAATCTTTCTTTATCATTACTATAAGACTTTGCTCAAAATACCAAATGTAAAATCATAATCTCTGGAATACTTTCTTCTCAATTCTTGTGCTCCACCTGGCCAAAATCAAATCTCCACAGGCTTTATGAACTTTCCCTTCTCCAGACACTTACACCCTACATAAACTCTTCAGCAAAATGAGGTTAAGTGACGTAGTTGGACAGTTGGTAAACTTGTCCTTATGGCATCTTAAAACTCATTTCTTAGATCTAGAAATGAGTAATAAATTCTGGCACTAAGCCATTTTTTGTATGCATCAAAGATACCTTTTATTTATGAAGTTAAAAATCTGAAGCTGCATTTTTCTCATATGTAGAGAAAATCACATAAAATTCCTAAAACCTGTTGGTCCAAGATAAAAATAGACCAAAGAAAATCACACTCTGTACCATGAAAGCATGCTGTTCCTGAGAGGGTCTTGTACTGTGACCATATCTATAATATTTATATAGTAATGTAGTATATAACAGTAGTAATATTTAGCCTCCAGTATAACCTGTTCTCTGTTTTTCCATTTCACTCCTTTCTAAAGGGAAAGAATTTCACATAATCTGTGATTAGAATATTTTCAGTTTGCATACTGTTACAGGTCTTTCAGAAATACAAGTTCTAGAACTTGTAGGGATTCCTCTATTTCTGTTTTTCCGCTTTTTGGAGTGGAACTTCTTATGATTGCATAATTTTAGAAGTGGATAGATGAGAGGAAGCGTAGTTGAAAAGTCTCTGTTCTTGCAACTATGACAGTGGCCACTGAATGAGGAAACATGAGCAGTATGATATTAATGCGTATCTCAAGCTTCAGTGAATTTTCAGGCCGCTCAGTGATAACTGGCTGAGTACATGTACTCTGGGTGACAATCATACATACAGTGAGAAACATAGGACACTTTTCTGTGCTTTTTAAAATTCCTTTAAAGAAATAAAAGATCCAGTTCAAATGTGAAACTTCCTTTTTCCTTTAGATCACTGTGTGTCCCAGAGAAAATTCAGTTATTACATTAACATCAACAATTAATAGATATAGTAAATGACTTAGAAAATGCTTTGATGATCACTTTGATGTTCAACTCTATCCAAAATAGGCAGTGAAATGAAGCATTTTCATGTCTAAGGGATTGCATCTCCTCCTTGTTTTCCCCTTTAAAGCCTTTATTTTCAGGCAAGAAGTTTTGGGAAATGTCCTTGCCTTGCTGTGCTCTGAAATTAGTTTTTTTTCCATTTCAGTCTGTTGTTATCGTTGTTGTTGTTACTACTACTTCTGCTACTACATGCATCATATTAAATATATGTAGTCCTTCAAGGACATTTATTTGCTAAAACTGCATATGTATTAAATTTTGTTTTTCTTTTTACAGAAACTCAATTTAAGGAAAATGTTGAAGTGTCTAAAGAAACAAATACAAAAGCTCATCAGAAAAAGAATGTCCAAATGGTGAACTTTCCACAATTTTTGTAAATAACCAGAGAACTTGCGTAGAAAAGTGTGAAAGTGGTTTGTGTAGAAGCAATGTGTGTGTTAGAATTCTGAAGTGGAATAAATGTCACATAAGTCCATAAGAATCTTGCTTCCTGTTGATTTTGCAAGGAGTTTTTCTTTGAAAAAATCACACTTTGTAAATGGGACATATGAAGGAAGCTACTTACAGTTACTGAAAATAATTTCTTCAACAATATATTGTACTTTATATTGTGTATACATAAGTTTTTATAAATCTATGCTTATATTTGCATATATGTCTACATAAGCGCACACACGTGTGTATATATGTGTAATATTTGTATATGCCTTGTAGCTAATGCAGAATAGTTTATTAATTTCCACTGACAATTGAGTATCATGATGCTTTTAAACCCACTTTCAAAACTTCAGTTGTTAGTTGTTTGATGTCTTTGTCATAGTTGTTTGACTCAAAGAATTGCAATACTGTTAGTATTTGACTAAAACTTTAACATGTGAGAGATTATGTATTCTTTTTAATTGTAGGCACCAGTTAATCGTGATCTGCCCTCCAACTGCTTGCCTGTTGATGCACGTAATTTTAAATGTATCCTTTCACTTATTAGCTAAGTGTATCAGCTAAATTTCCTTCTTTTTTTTTAAATATTATTGTTTGTAATTAACTGTTTATCAGATATTGTGGACCCCTATAATGAAGGAAAAGAAGCAGGTAATATATATTAAATAATATCTTATTCACCATCTACCCATGGAATTTAGAATTTTTTTCTACCCAAAAACGAAGTAATGACATCAAGATGTTGGCAAAAAAGCGTTCCTTTTCATCACAGCAGCACCGCTTATCACCTGTAAATGGTGCATCAGTGAAACAGTGTAACAGTTAATGGAGGTTTTTAGTTAAATCACAGAATGACAGACTGATTTGGGTTGGAAGGGACCTATAAGCTCATCTCATTCCACCCCCTGCCACAGGCAGGGACATCTTCCACTGAACCAGGTTGTTCCAAGCCTCATTCAACGTGGCCTTAAATGCTTCCAGGGGATGGGGCAGCCACAGCTTCTCTGGGCAACCTGTACCAGGGCCTCACCACCCTCACAGGGAAGAATTTCTTCCTGGTACCTAAACTAAACCAACTACATTTCAGTGTGAAGCCATTCTCCCTTGTCCTTTTGCTTACATGCCCTTGTAAATAGTCTCTCTCTATCTGTCTTGTTGGTTCCCTTCAAGTCTTGAAATAGTTATTAAGTCTAAACACAATGCAAAAGAAGCTACAGAAAATCAGTAGCATAATAGAGTATGTCTCCATGTATTTGCAGTTCTCCTTCACAGCAGATCAATATAAAACACTTTATCTGTTCAATATCTGGTTCTAGAATGTATCTTTTAACTTAAAATAGTGAGAAAATGTAGTCAAAAGGAGAAATTTGTTTATCATTAAATGTGCGATGTCCTTGGAGAGAAGAGGAGTGCTTGGAGTCTTATTTCCTGAAATCAAGACTCTGGAAACTCAGTTTATCCACCTACTTAAGTCTTCTCTGAGCCTCTGGAACAGAGCTGTATGAGCAGTACTTGTTTTCAATTCTTTATCCTTTTCTCAGGGTATCTAAAACTTTTTCTTTGTATCTTTAACCTGTCTACCAAATAATCCTTGTCATTATAAAATGCACCTTTCAAATGGGCATCCCAGTTTTACTCTGAAAATGTCACAATTGCTTCAATTTTAAAAGCCAGACTCAGGTTTCAAAAAATATCAAACCTAATGGTCTAAAACCCCCTAAATATGATAGTGTCATTTAAAAATTATTGAAATTGAGATTGCCCAGAGTACTTTGTAGTTTGTTACATCCATGCTGATGAAATTCTCTTGTTACAGAAGATTCAAGTCCTTCCCAAAAAATGAAAGAAATACTAGAAAAATACCGTGACCTATTTACACTGCAGTGGGAAGGTGTCATTGGCAATATGTGTGTTCCAAGGTATGTAATATTCTATCTGCTTTCTTCTTTTATCCATGTTTCTTGTTTAAATTGTGCATATTTTCAGAGACTTTGGTCATAAAATAGGTTCACATTTTGCTGAGCTGATAAACACATAGCAAACCATTATTGTTGTATCAAACACAGATCTATGTTTGTAGACAGGATAATTTAGGGATCTGAAATGAAGTGCCACAATGTGATTTTACCAGGTTGGGTTTGTCAGAGTTGCTGTATATGTAAATAATCTAATTTTGATAGAAAGTTTTCTGGTGCAGTCTTTGATGGATACACATATGTGAGCATAAGTGTAATTTCTGACTTTGCTCATAATTGTTTTTAAATCCAAGTGTAAAAACATAGCATCTTCAGGCACCTTCAGTCAGCCATAAACAGGAGCACAGATTTCAGAGGCAGACTAGTGAAGGTACATCACACAGTTTCCAATTTCAAACACTGATCATGAAGCTAATACCATTTTATGAAGTCTACTCTTAAACACACTTTTTCTTTTTGTAGAAATGCTTTACTTTTAAGATCATAGCCATAGAGGAATAAAAGGGATCTCAAGAGATCAAATAGTGACAAGCCCTATGAGTCAACATGGCCATTGCTCAGCCTTCCTTCCTAAACTGCTAGTTTAGCAATCAGTCCTTTGGAATTTTCTCTACTTAGCTAATGCCACTGAGTAGGTACTCTAGTATTTTTTCATAAAAATTGCAAAAATTGTTATTATCAAATTGCAGTTTTTGCTGCCAGCTAGTCTGATTATCCACATGTCTTTCAAAATCCAATTGCTTATGTCCTGGTGTGTATATATACAACTGCTCCCTTTTAATGTTAGATGAAGACCGTATTTTAAAGCTGTACAATACCTACAGCAGTGATTTTTTTAAATTTTGCTTTCTTGATGGAGAGGTTGGTATTTATCCGAAAATACGCTACGCCTCTGTTTATCTGAAATACACTATTGCTCACTATGAGATGTTACTCAGTAATCATTTTCATATAAGAGTATAGTGTTAATAATCCATATGAGTTATTACACTTTTCACAGAATTCTGCAGTCATGTTTGTCTCCTTGCTTTGCAGGCTGACTTTTATTACAATTATAATAACACTGAAGTGTTTGCTATGGATGATTTCTGAAAAGTATGCTTGTAAAACAGTAACATGAAAGTAACTTCCTTTCTTTCTTCCTTTCAGTCAAGCTGAATGGGAGCAGCTGCTGACAAACTGTAGTGCATTTCTGTTCTATGGGATGGAGAGATTCCTGTCTCATGTATTGCTTAATTGGTTGGTTGCTATGAACATCCCAAGTAAGATAAGCAAATTCAGAAATATTTTTAATTACACCAGCTTTTGTTCCTAGATGGGTCCTACTGTATCTTTATCACAGTATTGATGTTGGCAATTAAAAGCTTTTTCTAGATCCAGGGTTTTTAGTCAGAAAACCTCTGTATTATTGTAGGTTTTGTTCTGTTGCACAGCTTTCTTGTTAATCCTTACAGAGAAGCTTAGTCTTTTCTCACTTCCATATGATGGAATTTCTTAGATTCAAGAATTAAGTCATCATCCAATGGTTTTCTCAGTAAACCTTCTCCTTTTTTTTTAGAAGTATTTGGTTGCAAGATATTTTTTAATGGTAAGAACAACCTCTGCAGTGCCACTTCAAAATTTGTAAGTGTCTGCTGAGGCAAACAAGAATTGTCTAGGGGCTAGGTTAACGCTGAAGGATTACTCTAGTATTACAGAGCATTTGTAGACTCTGAGAAGGTATTTTTTTCTCTGTTTCTTCATAACTAATTGGTCTTTCTATTATAGCATAAGGCTTAGATTCAGGACTGGTTTTTCAGATTCACAATCTTCCTTTGTCCTCCTCTTTTCCTTGCACATCTGGAAGAAACTTGACTTCGGAGTTGTGCTGAATTTGTCAGGGTGGCTATATTGTGTTGACATGTGAAACTGAGAAGGAGAGTACACATTAGACTGTGAAGCCCTGTAGAGCAACAGGAAGCTTCTTCATGACACTTCAGTTTTAAAAGTGATTTAAATATAAATATGTAAATGTTACAAGAAATAAGAAAATATGTCTTCTATATATATGAGTTGTGTCTGAAGATGATGTTTCAGATATCCATAGACCAGATACTTATAGGTGTGGCAACTTTTGTAAAGGTTTTAAACCTTGCCGTTTGTCCTACTCTTAAAATAAGCCTTGATGAATTCTGTCTGAGATTTCTGAACGCTTTAACCTAGACCAAATATTATTAAGTATTCCATTTGGCCATTTACATGATGAAATAAAATATATCATTGCTAAATCTGAGCATGAGACCAGGCTGAAAAAGAGAATGTAGTGTTTAGCAAATCCTGAAATGCAAGATCATTATATAAGTTAACCTTTATGCAGGAGTAGTTTGGGAAAGTCTAGTGCCAGATATTATGCTTAAGGGAAAATAATCAGTTAATCATTAATAAGTTAAGGTATGACTGCTTAGGGGGCAGAGTTACAGAACAGAGTCAAGAGATGGATCACAAATTAAACAATGTACCCTTCCTAGTATTAAAAAACCCCCAAGGTCTATATAGGGGTAACTATACAAGGAGGTTCATGTGCAAGCTGTATGAAATAATTTTCCACTCTACACAGTATTGCAAAGGTCTCAACTGGAGGAGAATATTGACCATGTAGAGTAGTTACTGCTGGAGAACATTAGGAGTGGTCAGAAAGCTGTACAACAGCTTGTGTGCTTAGTTTTATTAATAAATATGTATGTGCATTGGTATGTTTATATGCATTTAAAACATACTTTTGGAGAAAAGATTGAGATATTGAGAGGAGACATGATGAAAGTTTTAAGTGTGTCAAAGACTTTCCAGGCAGAAAAATATTACAAATTTACATCTCATCTGCTTGAGTTAGGAGAATAAGTAAACAGCTTGAAGCTGCAGCAAACCAAACAGGAGGCAAAATATTTTAATTCTGAGAGTATTCTGAGCTATTTCACTGGAGACCTTTAAGGAAAATAAGGCATGTTAGGGATGTAACTTGTTGTGAGTTGTGGAGAGGAGCTGCGGAATAAAAAAATTTCAGTACCTGCATACCATAAACTCTTCCAAGAGTTCATAACTACAGAGCTGGGTCATATAGTTCATTGGCTGTAATAAGATTGTATGTGGACTTCATTACCAATTACACAACATGGCATAGAAAAAAGAAACCTGCAAAACACTTTGGGAAAGTGTAGCAAAATTACATTAATTAATGCTACAATGATTTTTATTAGTGTACATTTACATAATACTTTATAATTGTGGCTGAAATATGTAGATTTTATACTAGTGGTATAGACTATGTTCAAGAAAGTAATTAACTTACGAAAGGCCTGATTTACTTTAATTATTATACTGGGTGTTATTATTAGTGCAAATGCCATTGCTGTAATTTTTTCCAGAATGCCGTTTGGTGATTCTTCTCGATCTGGTAAGGTCACAGCAAAGTTACCAAAGAATCGCAAACTCTGATATCCACAAAAGGTAGGTGTAGTTAATTTCAGTAAAGTCCTCAATAAGGCAGATTATTTCAAAGCAAAGTTAAAATTTTGAGTTATGAATATTCTCTTTTACTTCTGCAAGCAGAAGAGCTTCTTTATAGGACTACTAAATAGGATAAAAGCTCTGTTACATGGAAGTGGTAAGAAAATATGATGCAGAAACCTTGCTACATTACACATACCTCACAAGTCTGAGATCAAGATTCTCAAAATGTTCTAATTGAATATATAAAATTTTCTTTTAACAGATAAACTGCTAAGAGTACCTCTGAGGGTTCATAAATGGAAAAGTTTTAACAGTCAGACAGATTTTTATTTAAATAAATTATTATGGCATTTTAAATAACCTGTTCAGAAATTTTAATATTATTAATTGCAGCTTTTTTATCTTTGAAAGCATCTCAGTATTTTTTTTGCTTTTAAGTTGACAGCTGGTAGAGTTTACATTCTTTTGTTGCATGTCCATATGAATTCTTGGTAGATAGCACAGTGTCCTTATTTTTTTAGTTAATTATTTAGTCTATGCTGAATTTTCAGATAACCTGATCATTCACTTGAGGGATGAGATACCTTGCATAGGAATGTAGATAGATTGGAGCACTGGGCAATTGACAGTGACATGAAATGTAACAAGAAAAAAATGACGGACTCTTCACTGGTGACAGAGTAATGCTGGACAAAAGTATAAATTTGGAGAGGGGTGGCTGGAGAGCAGCCTTGCAGAAAGGCACTTGAGGCTGAGTCAACAGTGTGCCTGGGCAGCATGTGAGCAAAGCACATCCTGGGGACATAAGTGTGTTTTGACTTCTCTAATTATTCATTCCATGAAAAAGAAATAGAAATAGAAAAAAAATTATCTAAAAATACTGTTTAATTAGTGCAACGATGCATAAATTAAATCCCATTGTGTGTAAGATAGGTTATACACACATCTATGGATGTAAGTATATGAATGTAAACAACCTCCTGGCATTTTTTTATATCCTTTTTGATCCCAAACAGCTATTTCCTAAAGTAAACCAAAACACAGTTCCTTAAACTAGTTTTTCAAACTCAAAAATTTTGAAGTCTCAGTTTAATAGTTTGGTGAATTTATCAATAAGTCTTACATGTTTATGTCCAAAAGCTTCCTGAAAATTTAGAATAGTGTTCATTTAAAAATGAGTCACATAAACTCCTTAGACAATCAGACGGCATTTCCCCAAAAGATTACAGAAAACTTTAATTATCATTTTTGATAAAGTTACTATGAAAATCAGATCTGAATAAAATCAAAATGCAACCTTCTGTTTACTTCACTTTCAACCTTAGAGTATCTCTCCCCTTTTATGACTAAGACAATAATAGCGGAGATACTGAAATATTCAGCAGTAAAAACTCAAATGCCACATTACAAGTGATTTGCTTTTAAGCCTCCAAGTCAACACCAAACTTACGACAAAGAACAAGGATTCAGTTCCTGCAATATTTTGTCTAAACATGTCTTTTCACACCTGATTCCAAATATTTTCTGCAGTGTTTTGTAAAAGTTAAAATGTTACTTCTCGTTACACGTTTCCGGAGATGTCCAGAACTTCATTAAATCACATAGAGTAATCCCCATAGTCAAATTGCGTCATGAAAAAATGTAGAGAAAAAGTTACCTAAATTCATTGTATTGAATTTAAAGTGCTGTATGAACATTAAAAAACACTTGATGCTCAGCATACAAGAAAATGCAGTTGGCATTCTTTCTCCTTCTTTCAAAAAGCATTGTCTATTTGGTTATGTTTTTTATATATTATGTACATTTTTCTTTTATTGATCTCATAATACTTATCTTCCTTAGTTGTCTACATATTGCTTTAGAGAGACCAACAGAGACAGCAATGCTTCTAAGCCTTACAGGTGTTGGTTCTGTAATAGCCACCCAGTGGTACACAACCTTGCAAGAGAATGCAGAAAGGCTGGAGGTCTTGTTCCAGAGTAAGTATTTGTATTTGTCATAGATTGTATGTATATTGTGTCAGACATTTGTGTGTGTGTGCTCATGGAGTGTATGTATCTGTCTGTCTGCTGTCTCTTCTTTCTTTACTCCTTGCCAGATTTTGCCTAGAGTTTCCATAGGTGGTGAACTGCATGCAGGAGCCACCAGGTGGTTGACAGCTTGATCTTTCACACAGAACAGTAACCTACTTAAAACAGTTTTAGTGGAGTGTTTGTTTATGGTCATGTGTAGGTGTGTTTATGGTAAGAACAGGATTTATATGGTGAGAAACAGTGCCTTAGGACACAGCCATCTCTAGTTACATAAACTATGGGAAAAAAGGCCCCTAGATTTAACTTACATCTGTACAGATAAATCACTTCAATCTGTAAAGGTATCCTTTTTCATTAAGTTTTAAGTGTGAAAGCACCGGGCTGTATGGTTGATATTTTCTTGTTTTTCAAAACTTTAATTAAAAACTCACAGAAGCTAACATTTCTTTCCAGATTTTCTGAGCTTTCGTAAAACGGCTGGGCAGACAGTTCATATTCTTCAAAGTAGAAGTCATAGGAAAAGGGATTCCATTAAAAGTAAGAATTAAAAAGCTTAGTATGAAAGACTGGCTGTAAACACTAACCAGAACTTTTAGATAGGTAGATCAGTGTGGTAGTTCATGCGTATAAGTGAAACCTTCCAGATGAGCTATTATAATTTTCTCTGAAACTTTAGCTGACGAAAAGCTAAAATCTGTTTTCCACTGAACAAATAAAGTAATGTTACTAACAACGTATATCCAGAGCACAACATAAACAATAGAAATGGTACAGGATTATAGACTGCAAAAAGATCTGTAGGATCTGCAGTGATTCTACTCAGTTTGCATTTTAAAGGACATACTAGCTATAAGAAATATCTGGCATCTTGTTGGAGAGCAGGGAAGAATTTTTGAGTAAAACAGCTTCTAATATACTGTCTATAAAATTGTACTGCTATTTTTCAATGTACAGGACTTGTAAAATAGGATTTAATAAAAGACATTTTATTTATATGTTGCACTGTCATAGAATTGAAGAAAGAAAGAATTCAGATCAGAAATATTCCCTAGGTTTCTAGGGGGTTTTGTGGGGTTTTCTTTCAAAAAATGCTTCTTCAATATAGTTGCAGTTGTTAATATATTTAAAAGAATGTAAAAGAATCACAAGTATTAATCAAAGAGAATGTGCGTTAAATTATGGCACTTACAGCATTCTTATATTTAGTCATATTCAGAAATAACAATGTTTTTTGATATATTTTTATAGTGGAAGCAGATTCTCACACCTCTCCTGGAGATAGAAAAGAAGAGCAGACTGTTTGCACTTCCTCAGATCTTCTTGCAGCTCATCCATCATTCTTTAATTGTGTGGTCTATGGTTTACCCAACATAATTCTGATGTAATTTGTGTCAATCTTCTCATGGTAGGAATACCTACATTGATGGTCTAAGGAGGTGAGATTAAGAATTTAGATATTGCTGGTTCCTGTTTCAGATGTAAACAGTTTGATATTAGAGTAAGTGTCAGGAAAATAGAATATATAATTCAGAAATTTCAGTTAGTACTATAAGGTTTTTTTAACTTGGTGTGAATCCTTTAAAAATTTGGTAAGTACCAACATATCTTGAAGAAAAGTGGGCTACTATTTTTCAGCCTGGATGCATGAATGGAATTGGAATGTATCAATGTCAGTGCTTCCATCTGGAAAAACGTTTCCTGATGTATTTTTTCACATGGATGATTCATCAGAAACATACCTAAAAAATTTACCAAGTGACCTTACTCGGAACAAACTGATCTTTTTATACAGAGGTAGTTGTAGTTTAATTAGAAAACAAGTTAGTGTTAAATAAAATGGTTAATAATTTTTGCTTTCTTTATTGTCTTGTGTTTTCCTCAATAACATATGAATATATATTGCATTATTTCAAAATCCCAAGTAAGATTATTATGTGTATGGATTTTGTAATATGCTCTGTTTAACAGCAATCCATTTTTAATTGCACACTTTAAAACTTCATAGCAATAGAAATAGATGTAAAATAATTTAATATTTATGAAAAGTATAAAGTTTGATTGTTATGGCAACTAAAATAATTTCAAGATTCTTTTTTTCCCAGTAAAATAGTGATGTCTATTTCTTGTGACACTTTCTGTGTCTGATAGAGCATCAAAATGGTACTGAAAAGATGCTATTCTTGACTACCTGATGTGTTACAATCAGTTAGAACTTGGTAAAGGGTTACAGGGCTATATAGGCCATATTACAAAATAATGATATGTAAAATACTTTGTGCATTTAAGAGAATAAAAATTTGTGCTTCTTTCCTTCTTTCACTCCATTTAATTACATGACCTTATGTGAACAGCAGCTGCTCTGTCAAGTTATAAGGGGAATATAAATTATGCATGTTATGGAACACAGTTTAAGTTAGACATTCGAAATATATTTTTTTTAATGGCATGTATCTTGGCCTTTAATACGTTACAAATTAAGTAAGGAAGTAACTGAAGTTACCCAGCCTAAAAATTAAGGATTCAATGTAAGAAGTCTCTGAACTTGCCATGTTTTGCCAGATACTGGCATGAGTCCCCAAGTTCTGGTATTTATTTGTCTAGTTCTAGGTCTTGTAAGGTACCTTTTCATTGTATTTCTGTAACTTGGCTACTTTTTCTACATCCCATGAATGGTATATGGGAAGCTAAAGTATTGCTGAGTTTGAAGATGCAATTTGTATTGAAGGAAGGAAGTGTTCACACTGCTTGTTCACTATAACAAATGTACACATATTGTTGATTTCTCTAAGTGTGTACAATATTAATTTTCACATAATTCTCCAACATATTAATTGCCATGAAACTGTATTTCCTTGCTCTTAAAGTCATTGTTTACCTTGAATACCATCTTTCTAGTGCTGTCTCTTTTTTTGTAACATAACAGGTTTGGGGGAAAAGTGTATTCAATGAGAATCATGAAGCCTTGGCTACCTTGCTACATGACAGTTCTTGAATTTGTGTTAACTTCTACCTTCTTGAAGTAAGAAATTTCAAGAGTGATAAAGTCCAGAAAAGTTTCAGTGCTTCAGAAATGGCAGGGTTGTTCTTCGAGAATAATCCAGGATAAAAACTTTAAGATGTCAAAGATTAGAAAGATGACTGTTATCTAGGTACAGTGGGCTTATTCACTAGTTTACTACTGTGATTTATTTATGAACTGATGGAACTAACTTAATATAATGAAGTATTTTTCTCCAAAAACATTCCCATTTTGTATTTGATCCTTTAGCTCTAACTACATTGCAGCAACCTTTGCCAGAAGGATGAATTGGGTATGACCAAAAGCTTCTTTATAGCCCTCTGTAGTACTGTGCTACATGCCAGTCAGTAAAATCATAATAGCAGTAGGACTACATGAGTAGATGATAAACTGTACTTAAGGTGACAGTGAATATGCATTGAGTGACCTAAGAAGACATCTATCTAGTTCATTCCTTCAGGAATTGATGCTGGAAATAATGTCATCTTTTTCATTATGCTTTTGTAGCAATGTGTAGTGACACGATTGTACAAAAGTAAAGAGTCACTTCAGGAGAAGATGCATAGTAGAAGTTGGAATGATTTCAAAAGAAAAAGAGCATTGATAGTTAACACCTTTTATATTTCTTTTAAAATTACAATGACAATTTAGCAAGGGGATGAACCTGCTTCTTGTTTGTACTGAAGTATCTCAGCTGGTAGAGTTCGAGAGTCCAGTGTGATTCTCAGTTCAAGGGAGTGAACAAGAATGGAACTGAGCAAGGAAAGGTTGAGAAGAAGCACTGCAAAAAATTGCTGTTTCAGAACCTGTTTTCAATAAGGAACTAAAAGCTTAAAATTTTCTGATATTCCTCACATTTCAAGATGAGGTACTGTCATAGCAAATTACCTGGACTAACAATATCAAGCATTCTCCACAGAGTGAGCCAGCAGATGCTGGCAGTGAAAGCAAAATGAATTGTCTGTAGGCAGCACATAAGGGTATGTTCATTTTGTAGCAGTTTAACATGTGAGATCCCCAAGAGGGCCCTTGGCTTTAAATTATTGGGAGAAGTAAATAGCACCATAGTCATACAAGGTGCTGTACAGAAGGTCTTCATTCTTTAAAAACTGAATATGAAATGAGTGAACTAAAATTTTCAGCTGCAGATACAAAAGTGAAATTAGGACTGTTGATTTCATATAAGATTTTATGTAGAAAGAGTACTTGCTAATAACTGCAGTGGCAAGAGTGGTGATGAAAATGCAGCTGGAATTATTTTCATTCATTAAGTACAAACGAGTAGCAAGTTCAGAAAGTCAAGTTCTGGTATCATAGTATCCTGTAGTAATTTGAGTTGGAAGAGACCTTAAAGCTCATCTTTTTCCACCCCTGCCATGGCAGGGACACCTCCCACTGTGCCAGGCTGCTCCCAGCCCCAATGTCCAGCCTGGCCTTGGGCACTGCCAGGGATCCAGGGGCAGCCACAGCTGCTCTGGGCACCCTGTGCCAGGGCCTGCCCACCCTCCCAGGGAACAATTCCTGCCCAAGATCCCATCCAGCCCTGCCCTCTGGCACTGGGAAGCCATTCCCTGTGTCCTGGCACTCCATCCCTTGTCCCCAGTCCCTCTCCAGCTCTCCTGGTGCCACTTTAGGCCTCTCTGGAGCTCTCCCATCTCCAGGTGCACACTCCCAGCCTGGCTCCAGAGCAGAGGGGCAGCCCTCAGAACACCTCTGTGCCTTCCTCTGGACTCACTCTTATACTGGGGACTCTTGAACTAGATGCAGTACTCCATCTGGACTTCCATGAGAGTGAGAAATTATTACATTAAGCAATAAATTGTTTTAATGAAATAAAAAGATTAAATTAAAATAATTTAAAAATATTTATCTGATATTTTGAATTCTAAAGCATTTATTTTTTTGACTATGAGCTCTTAATTTTTACAATATTATATAGTGTTCAGCAACCCGGAGGAAAAAAATCCTACCAACTAATGACCCAGAAATAAATTACAGTAGATATACCTTAGGACGTATGAGCTCTCTTGTCAAATGACATTGGCACAAGCCCAAACAACAAGAATAAGAGCTTCTGAAAGTATTTCATCTGTGTGGCACTACATCATTCCCTTGCACTGTATTCATTCATACAAGAAATATTAAGCAGTTAGTGCTATTCAATGTATCAAGGGCTTTAAAATAACTTTCTGAATTATGTCTCGGCAACATAACAAATCACACTATCAATTAGCTTTTATAACAGAAATGACATTTCATAATATATTTTAGCATGAAAATAATTGGTCAGCTAAAATTTATGAAACCTGAAAAATGTGAGGAGGAAAAATTGTGAATTTATTGATGATACTCTAGGACAAGAACATAATTTGAGTTGTACATAGCTGTCCAAGAAAAGCGTATGGTTCTAGATGGTCTGCAGTAAATAATTGCAGCAAGTTTGCTAAAAAATGATAAACAAAAGGAGAAGCTCTGTCATTAGTCCCTGGTGTAACCTCTTTAAAATTTTACTGCCATAAGCAGTCATTCAAGGATTTCATAACTCATGTGCATCTCTCCAGAGATGCAGTGGCTGGTCCTGTCAGCAAGGCTGGTGTCCCTGCTTTGCAAAGGGATGCAGTGGAGCAGATGCCAAAACGTAGCAGCTGATGCTATAGGTCTTTGTAGGCAGGGAAATTAGAGCATGTTTGAGGTCGCTATATGGGTCATTCCCATAATTATTTAAGACCTTTAAGCCTGAGTTTGAACACTTAATTTTGTGGCTTTACAACCTGCAAAGCCTTCCAACCTGTGCTTCAGCACCATCTGAGCTGAAAGCTCTCCTGAAATAAGAGTATCAGAGGGGATTCAACCATCCTGTATGAGTGTAAATCCTTCTCTTGTTTGGATGAATGACCAGCTCATCACTGTAAAGTCACCAGGAAGAACTTCTTAAAAGCCCCTCTTGGATAATAATTGAGGTCCCCAACTGCAGTGTCTTCATGTAAATAATTATTAGCATGGGTTTTAAGGATGTGGTCGAGTTAAACTGAAGGCATACTTATGTGCCCTGAAATACTTACTGGTTGGTGGAAGACCCAAATTGGTACTCGGGTGATAAATAGATAAGAGTATTTCTCAGCCAGTGATAGAAGAGAGTGGGGGGACTTTTGAGAACATGCTAGTAGCATTTTCAAAAGTAGCAGGCACAATAGTCTTCATGTCAGAATAAGAAGGGTGGAAATGTATTTAATACATTGCAGTTTTCCAAATGGTTGTGTAAGACTTAAAGTATGAGGAACAATTTAAATCACTTAATCCCATTTTTATAAAAATGCAGCGTGGAATGTTAATATTGCTGGTGGATGAAATATCAATTATAATAGTCCCTGAAATATTACTCTTGATATCTATTATTATATATATGTATACTTTTAAATACATTAAAATAAGTGTAATAAAATAAGTGTAAATACAATAGTCCATCTATGAAGAAAAGTGTTCTTCCTCTGCCAAAAGAGTACATGAAGTTAGTGTTGAGTTTGAACAGTTGAAGCCAACAAAATAAAGACCCGTTTCAGAAATAATCACCAATATTTAGGGCTAGGAAGGTACAGGAAATTAAAAGGATGTTTTGTGACAGTGTCCATTACTATGGGAAATATTTAGGAAGATATTTCTTTGTCATTGAATGACTACTGTGATTTATTTTCCCTTTGTTTCATATAATGCTTCAGCCTCACACATGGCTGAAGAGGGTGAAAACTGTCAAGATGGAACTGAAAGTGAGTCAGTACTGAGCTCAAGTACAGCATCCTTTCCAGCAACTGAATGTTTGTGACCTGTCCCTTTTTTTGATGGTCTCATACTAGGCATTTAGCATTTGAAATTGTTAGGAGAAACAAGATATTTACAAAGATGTACAGCTTTCCCAGAAATCAGGGCTGCACTAGTTATGGATTTGTGTTTATTTCCTGAAAAGGCATCTAAAAATATTTTTATGATGTTCTGGCCTTTCTGATGACTTAATTTTCTTAAAGTAAATGTCATAAGACAAGTTTCTTAGTGAGATGGATTGTTCAGACTTATGGTTTTTATGGGACTACCATAACCATAATCAACAATTCAGCAATTCCAATAGTTGGCATAATTTTCTGTGCTATAGGTGCACTGAGATAAGCTACAGATAATAATGCTGAAGTAAACTGAATCAGATTCATTATTGTCTAAAATTCTTTTTAATTTTGGGTGGGGTTTTTCTTTATTTTGCTCAAATATGTCTATTGTGAAAGAAGTCAATACATTGCAGGGAGAGTTCCAGAAAGCAAACAAACCCAAAACAGATCTGAGTTTGTCAAAAGTGGAGATAGTAATTGCCCTTGCCAATCATAAACTGTACTGACTTCTGTGTGAAAATATTATGTATTACGGGTGTTTTACTATCTGAATGGATACTGGGTGGTAGATCAAATTTATATCACAGCAACATTGTCTTCTTTGTCTTCTTTTTCTGTTTGATGCCAAAATTTTAAGAGACAGATTAATCTTCCCAATTTGTTTTGATTAGCACAAAGACATGATCGTAATCCATCAGTAATGGAAAACAGTTTCAAACTGTAGGACAGAAGTGTTCATTTGGAAAACTGCAGGCAGTGGCATGGAGAACAAGCTCTTAAGTACAAAATGAGCCTGATGAAAGAACAGTGACAGTGGAATTACAGTTAAGAGCTGTAATATGCAATATCCTGGGAGAAAAATGTAGGGTTAAAAGTTTGTGATTAAAACATTTAGTCTGCTCAGAGCAGACATCTTGACCTTCATTCTGGGTAGTAATGAGCTTGTGTGGTGGAGTTTTCAGCATTGCAGAAGCAGCCAGAACAGTCTGTTCTCCCATTGATATTAATTACCTGTCAATATGAGAATTAACTGAGATTTCCTCATTGGAAGAAAATAATGGGTTTCAAAAATATTTGCAGTTCTGTCATGTCCTCAGAATTTCTCTAAGCTTGTAATTCTTGAAGTAGGTTATGGAATACAAACTCAGCATGGAGTATGCTGTAGCCCTAGAGGTATGTAGATGACCACCTGTAATTCGTTCGATCTTGACAGTGAAGGCAGCAGCTAAATTGCATAGATCACCATGCATGATACTGATGTAGAGTTCCTGCCTTGTCATTGTGCATCTGATTCTCTCTGGGCCATTATTTTTTTCTGATGATTAACAAGTAGTCCTGTCATTGTCACTGACAGCACAGGTCCATGCTTTCTTCTGCCGTGCTACTCAAGACCAAATAATGGGTTCAGATACACATGGATACAGATGTGCAAGCATAGAGTGGGAATAGACTTCAGTTGAGGCAGATTTTACCATGGAGCTACACTGCCAGTATGCTTTGCTTATGGTGTGTCTACTCTAGCAAAATATGAATATGATGTAACTACCTTCTGAATTTTTGTCATGTATGGAATAGAAGCTGTTTCCAGCTTTTAAGTTAAAACAGCATAACTTTCGCTTTTAATGACACATAATGGCCTATATGGGCACCAGATAATTAGGGGTATTTCATCTGTAAGGATTTGTCCCTTGCCATTCCATGACAGGCCTGCACGTGCAACTGGTTGCACAGTTTGTGTATGCAGAAAAAGGGAAAGGCACAGTTCTAGTGATTACCAGAATGGCACAGAAGCCAATACTGGGATATTTGTAACCAGGTATCTCTGTCAAGTATTTATGCACTGGTTGTCTTCCTCACACAAAAGCATTTACTACATTTTCTGGTCCAGCAGAAACAGAATTTAAGCACTACTATTCCCATAAGTAAAAGAAATGTTCATTTTGCTCCTTCAGTATAGTCACATCTGTCCCCTTGGGCAGCATCAATGTTTGCACCAGCACACTGGCTTCTGTGCCGGTTTTATAGTTTTCATTTTTTTCTCCTCCAACAGAGTTCATTGGTATTTCTCCTGAATGACATTGACTTTTATTCCATCTGAAAATATCTATTTAGCATTTTTTGGTTATTAGTATTGCAAGTACTGGCATTAGAATCTGAAGGGGGATGTACATTGAAGTAAATTTGCACTGGAATTCCACAAACCTTTCTGCTTCTTCATCAGTGTTATTCAAGGGACATGGCCTACATCTGTACTCAATCAAACAGGGCAGTGTTGGCCAATATAATCTAATTGTTTGACATTTCTATAGTAATTCATTGAGACTAAAGAGAGATGACTACATTAATATCTTGATGCAGCTAGATAATAGTCGAGATAAAACTGGTGTGCCAAATTGCTGAAAGGCCCTTAAATTCTCCTACAGAGTTTTAACTATTTGTGACATAGAAAAGGAAAGAGACTTCAATATAATGTAATAAAGAGGAAAAATAGTACAATCTATAATACTGAGTATTACAAAAAAGAACATTATCACAAATTTTCTAAGAATCTTCACCAATCATTTAAAATTATATTTCTCAATAACTGAGAGTTAATGTTCATGACTGTTTTCTTGGATAATCATTTTCACTGAGGTCATAATTAAGCATAAATGTTTCAGCCATATAATGTGTATTTTATTCCTCTAGCTAGACTGTGAACAAATATGTCAAATATGTCTGCCCTGTGTATAGCTGTGGGAACACTCAGGTTGGAATAGTGGTGGAGGAATATCATGGACACTAAGCATATGTGAATGCTGGACCTGCTTAGGCTTAGACAAGTCACCTCATCTCACTGTCAAACCCTTCTCTCCTTAGTGCATTTGTTGAGAGAAGGAGTCTCCTCTGAGTGAGATGTCAGATTGCAGGTAAGAGCAAGCAGAGGGAGAATATTAGAAGTGTTTTATTTTGGAGGTGTTGCTCTGGACCCAGGGAAGAAATGAATGGAAGACAAAGCAGGAAACAAAGAAAAAGCAGGTATCAATATTTCATCCAAAATCAGAAACAGAGAGAAATGTGTTTCTCAAACTTGGTTGGATTGCTAGTTGCATTTTTACTTTCAGAGCCCTTGGCAACAAAGGTTCAGTGTGGGCAAGGACAAGGGCAAAGGCAAGGTCTTGTTAATCAAAAGTGGAAGAAACTCACATATGTGGTTAAGTGCATTTTTACCTAAAACCAAGACAAATATTTGCAGAAGGAGTAACCTGTTTATAATGATTCAAATAGATGATTTAGAAGTATGTCTCCATCAGAGCTATGCTGAAGAAATCTGATTTATGGTAAACTTCTGGTAGAGCTGATCTTCAATAACAGGCTCTACCCCTTGCCATGCCCTTGCCCTTTGAACAAGAAGTATCTCCTCTAGCAGTGCTCTGCAATTAATGTGGTTTTAGGAGAAACAAAATATGTGTATTAAGACATTTGTATCTTCAAAAAGCAGTAAGGAATCTCTAGAGAAGCTATGTTGTTTGTTGCCAGAGCAAGAACATGAACATTTTGTAAAGTGCACCAACACTACATTCAGTGCCTAAGCTTTCCCCTTCATCCCTGCTATTGGGGGTGAGGTGATCTGATCTTAAGACATTTTAAAATGTATTCTTTCTCTAGATCTGAGGCTATGAAAAATAGCTTGGACAATCTACTTTTAAACCTTAACATTTTATCTCTTACAGAAATTATTTTGAAAGCTGTTTTGGATAGTTTTTTCCCATGCCCAAATCCACTTGTTTGTGGTTTTTCTCAAGAATATATATCTTTAAGAACAGATTTGTTTGTTTTTCCATAAGAAGGCACTGACACAGCTGTAAACACAGAGCAGCTCTGGTGGGCCACAGCAGAAGACATGGTAACCAGGAGATAGTGATTCCAAACAGAACCTGAGCAGAGTTTAAGCAGAGGCCTCAGCTGTACAGACCTCTTCATTAGCTTGAGTGACCACTCCATACCCTGTACACATGTTGTGATGTCAGGATACACTTGCCTTAAAAACACACCTGTATGGACTTGTTCCTACTGAGAAAGAACCATAGTGTGCCAGCTAGAATGTTCAGCATTGTACAGGTACAAGATAGGTAATTTTGTTCTCTTGGACATACGTGTAAAGATGTCAAGAGCAAGGTTGGAATACCTTGTCCCAAATAGGGTCTGGGTAGCATGACATGACCTAAAAGGAGTGACTCATTTCAAGCTGAAACATATTTCCAGCACCAGAAGGGTCCTAAGATAGGACCCTTATCTTATCTTTTCCATAATTTCTGGTTTTCACTCAGTGAATCATTTAGGCTTGAGTGTCAATGCCTTTCTTAATGTTATCCCAAAGGAACCAACATGACCTCATAATACAACAGTATCTCTCATGGCAACCATCATTTATATTAAATTAAATTAAATGGAATTAAAAAAAAAAAAAAAAAGCTATCTCCATTACAAACAAGTAGATTGATGAAGTATTGCTGACATTTTTAAGAAAAAAACACAAAGCAATTATCCTGCTATGTATGTCATGGAAAGTTTATAGGAAGGGCAGTTATTTTCTACAGGTTACATCGTTAAAATGCAATTATCACAAAGCAGAAAGTGGTGTAGTGTTACATAGCTAGTTTTGCAAACAATAGACAGTGCTATAAAACTTTTTTTAAGGAATGTGATTTCTAGGTATACTCTTAGCAGCAAAATGAAAATTCAAGAACATGAGATACTGTTAGTTTCCAATCAAGTGTGAGCAAGCTGACTTTGTCAGCGTTCACACCTTTTATTTATGAAATCTTAATGTCTTAAAGTTATCCATTACCTAAATTACCTTATGTATATGGTAAAATATTAATGTCCTGCTCTTACCAATAATGCAAAAAGTGTCCCTTTAGTCACTGTGCACAACTCCAAAAAAAAAGGAGCCCCCTCCCTTGCCCCTAGTTTTGTTTGTAGTTCTAAAGATTTGGTTTGTGTTACATTGAAAGCCTTGAAAACCAGCTCCTGGGAAACCTGTAATATTTTGCACCCAGGCTGATACTGTTCTGGTTGGCCCACTATGACAATGAGTCAAGGTGTTCACACATTTTAAAAGGTACTCTCTGGCCAGTAAGTAGAAAAAAAAGATCTCCTCCTCCTCCTGAAAAGAATTACTGAAGGCATTTTAACAGGAAAACACCGATTGATTCTATTATTCCTTGTTTCTATCAAAGTAGGAAACATCTCAGAGAGACAGAATCTCATTACAGACATTGAATGTTAATGCTGGTGAATTAATAAGTAGTTTAAAAAAAATTTGTACGTGCAGAAGGTAAGAACCTTCTTCAAGAAAATTCCTTTTCCCACTTATGAGAGTTCTCATATAATAAACCAAACAAAATCTGACCCTTAACAGAAAGTACTTGTGAGGACCTGAAAAGTATCATCAGTGTTACGGACAATGAGAAATAATGTGGACACCTTATGTTTTTTAAGAATGATTGATAAATTCTTTTTCAATGTAGGCTTTGCTTGATAGAAAACATTTGTGATGCCCCTGTGGTCCTATTAAGACTAATTAATTCCTTCTCCAAATGAAATGAAGACTAATTAGACTCTAATATTAATTTTCTATTTGTCCAGCACCATTAATTTTCATATCACCCTGTTGCAGCCTATGTTTTTATATCTGTGCTTGCTGCATGTCAGAATATTTGGCTGACAGAGTGGCAAAATGATATAAGACAACCGTAAATGTAATCTATTAAAGTGTGCCAGAGGGGCTAGCGTGGAAGGAGTATGATTATAATCTCAACAGTCACAGTCAGGCCATGAGCTACGCAGGGAACTAGACATGAGCTGTTTCTCCATAAGCTTTCAAAATAGAGTTTTGCACTAGAAACAAAGGTTTAGATAATGAATACTTGTGTGCCACTTAAATGCTACTCAAGTGGTTTACAATACATTTAATTAAATTACTAACTTCTCCATTGAAATAAACTACTGATACCTTCATGTTAATCTTACTGCTCCTAACAGATGGAAATAATGTTTGCTTATCCCTATTTCTCTCTTTGCATTTCTTTGCCTCCACAGTTTCTCCTCCTTCTCTGCTTGCTTCCCTTGACAATGCAAAAACAGTACTCTCCTGAAAGCTGCTGGGCTCACTGCACCATCCCCAGCCATAACCTTTTGCCTTTGACACTCTTAAATGCCAAAGGCACCTCATTACCATGTTCTCCTTCTATGCCTCAGATGATATTCCCCACTCTCAGGCTTTCATATGTGTCACCCTAGTAAATTGCTTCCCAGCAAATGTCAGTTCGCATCTATAAACCTGATTCTTCAGATTATGTTTTCCACTTGTTTTTGTGGTACAGGTTATAGCCCTCATCCTTACATGCTGCAGTGCATCTCACACTACTAAACATTGATAATACTCCTTGGTCAGTCACTCAGCATGAAAATTCTCCTTATCTCACCATCCTCTTAGTTCAATCCATTTTCCCCTGCATAACCTGAGTGATTGCCTCCACTCCTGTGCATTTCTTCTACAACCCTTGCTAACAGCATGCTAATCCATCTATTTCTAATATCTCCTTCCTAGCCATGTGTTTCAGCCAGCATCTCTTCCTGAATATTTCAGAATTATTGTTGAAGTAGTGTGTCCAAAAATTTGATAATCTCTTCTGTGATTTGCACTGCTGCAACTCTTTCTCCCTCCCGCAATCCTGTTACTGCTAATGACCAAACTGTCTCCTCTGATGTGGAGGACCATCTTTGTTTCACTTTGGCACAAATATTCTGCCATGTCCAAGATTAATATTATTACTTATAATCTCATTTTTTCGTCTGGCCACTACTACTAACTTGCCTCACATAATCATACCCTCTATTTTATTTTAGCCACACCTCTTTGATGTCCACAACACCTGTTGCAGCGCAAGTAAAAGTTTCACAAGCAAGAGTGTCCATATTTCTGTTCTAATTAATCCTCGTTTGTTGTTACTTTTGTCCCTGAGTGCAAGTGCATCTTTCACAGATACTCGTTTTTTCATAATTATCTATCATCTTCTCAGTGCCATTTTGGATCTGTACATTGATTCTCTAAATCTGAGTTGACTGTGAAGCCTGTAAACACTTTTTGTCTCCTATATGTCTAAATACTGCTGTCACACCTTTAATTAATTGTCTGAATGACAGCAGAGTACTTGAGGGTAAACAGTAATAAAGTGGTTAAGATTTCCTTTCATTTAAAAAACATCTCAACAAAGACTTCTCTGTGAAAAAAAAGACTGTCAGCACTTTATTGATATCCAGAGGACAGGAAAAATTTGAAGCCTCTGATACTGCACAGGAAAATAGTTTCGTGTTTTCTTCCATTTTTTCTTATTATCTTCCAATTTCAAAAATCAAATATTACGGAAAATGTAGCAGTTTCTAAACAAGTTTTAAATAAATCTTTTTCTAAAAGTCAGCCCCAAAGTTGTCTCAAAACTGTTTGCCATTAAATTAAATGTATATGACAATTGGTTTTGCACATGAAAAAACATCCCATTAGAACTTTTAACTGTGCAGGTATCCAGGTGGCTATTGCAGGAGCCCTGCAGGTGGATGGTCACTGGGGACTCTTGTACCTGACTTGGGAAGAAAATCCTGCTTTCTCTTTCTAGCGCTTGCTTATGGCTAGGCAAAAAGAAGCAGGGCTTAATGTCATGACTTTTCAATTTATTCCTGTATGTTCTCTCACTCTGAGGATTCCTGTTTTGTTCCTATTGTGCTGTAATTCTCCCTTTCCCTTATGAAAAAATTCAAGGTTATTTGTCTGCCCCCTGGGGAAATGTGAGCACTGCCCTAAGGGTCCTCTATCAATACCCTTCCTTACAGTATTTTGAGTGCAGTAATTCAAAGTCTGATGTCAGACTGCCCAGCCCAACATGCTCCATAGTAATGGGACCCCTTGCACTGGCTGTTAGTGCATTTAGTGGGTCGGTGGCCATTTTTGTTAATTGGAGGCACTGTCTTTGACTATCTTTGCAAACTGGTGTCCTCAATTAATTTACAGGCACAAACCAAGATTTCCTCAGTGAAATATTCTAAAAGGCTCACCAATACCATTTCATCATGGGTGACCTTCAGTGAGGATGACACAGACAGCAATCAGAGGGTGAATCGCATTTTAACTTGCTGTTTTCTACTGTTTTCCATGCATTTTTACATTATCTTTTCTGTGCAATTACTTAACTTTTGTTCCTTCATTTTGTACTACAGAGCTATACTTTCCATATCCTCACCTTCTCAGGAGATAAAATAATTCTGTTGCTTTTAATTAAACACTAGCACTTCTGCCAATTCTTCATGATTTAGTATATGTAATACCATTACCTTGTGATTAACCGAGGTCAATATATCCTTGAAAGAGAAAATTTGTGTCTTAAATGCAAGAATTTTCACAGTCAAATCATATCTGACTGTTTTAATGGACTAATGAGCACAAAAAGGTGCATACAATTAATAACTGAATACCTTACTCTTCCTATCTCACAGTATTTCCAAAACATTTTAAAATGGCATATACATCTCTTCATTGTTCTGCTCCAGACAACACAGGATTAATGCGAAAAATGTGCCTGTCAGAATAAGGATCGACATTTGGGTTTAGGATTGAGCTCTGCAAAAGTTCAAACCCATCTGAGACCAAAATTACACTGTAAAAGACAGTCACCTTATGAAATTTTGTGAGATGAATAGGAAAACTGTAGAGTCTTTTGCAGTGAGTTCTCACATGTGCAGCTCATGATTTTATTTGTAGACTAACTCCCCTCTTCGGATCTTACCATCCTGAAATGAAATCAGGGCAATGGAATCTGAACATCCTTCTAATCAGAAAACAGAAATGGATCCAATTCAGTTTAAATTCAAGTCCAGGGTGAATTAAGAGGAAGATCACAATGTATAAAATTTGCTTATTAAAAATTAGGTGTTTAAAATATTCCAAGTTACTTGTCTATGTCTTGCAACTTTTCTCTAACAAAGGGAATTGTCAAATATCTTCACCTCTAGGGTGCAGGGTACTGAGGCCTGGATGGCATAGGCATAGGTGCTCTTTGTGAGAAATGTTAAAAGGTATTCCAACAACGTGTGATTTCTCAGCACTCACTGTATTGCACCTTTAAAAGCAGGATGATAGAGTTAACCAGACTGCCAAAAGAAAGGGAGCCCCTGGATGCTCCCAGGTAGCACCTTCTTCCTGGTGTCTTGCTCCTTGTTGAAGGCAATGTCCATTCCTTGTGGTGTCTGGAAAGGCAGCAACTACCGCTGAGCAAGGAAAACTCACCATGCTACAGGTCTCTCTTTTGGAGCAAGGGTACAGGCAGCCAGTTTGGCCTCCTCACATTTGCTCAGCTTCACGTCAGTCCTAATCCAACCACAGGAACCATCCAGCGCTTCATGTGCTCTACCCCCAAGGTCAGCACCAGTGCTTCCTAACTGCTCTTCTGCAAAGGACACATTGTAGAAAAGGTCCAAAGGGGTTTTGTAAGACGCAAAACAAAGAGCGTAACTGGGACGTCTGCACTCACAGCTGTCTCAAGGGAACAATGGGGAGCTGGGTGATGGGAGAAAGAGCAGGGCCAAAGAAACTGACCACATAAAGGGAAAGGGAAAGCACTACAGAAACACATTTCTACATTTCTACACTTCCTGCAGGGATCACATTCTGTCTATAAAGGATCTTTTAGCAGAAAGATCTTACTGAATAATTTTTAAATACGTGATGAAGCAAAAAAAGATCAGCAGTGACCTAAGCAGGTACACATCATTACCTACTGGTAGCATGTTTGTCTCAGATGTCAGCTACACTACTGCCTGAAGGACACCCTTCATCCTGTCGCCAAGCTCCCCTTTGCCTGGTGATGGAAGACAAGTGAGGATCTCCTGCTTTGTCCCATGTTACTGCCACTGCTGTTTCAGTGTTTATATTGCCTCCACAGAACTAAGGCAGAATGCATCAGAAATCCAAAGCTGTGCAGAAATACGGGGGATGAATTATTCTGTATGTCCATAGGTGTGAATGCTGTGAGGGGGCCACAAGCAGGAACAGATGGCCAAGCAGTCCACTGTGCTGCTGTTGGGGCGGTCACAACACAGACAGTGCCTCGGACTAAGCGCAAAAAGCCGTTTATTAAACAAAGCAGCCTCTTTTAAGTACCTTTCATATGTTATCATTCATGTTACATAGTCATTGGCTGCAAAACTACTACAACAGACTTATTGGCTACTCTTAACTATAACACATTATCATTGGCTACCTGTGGCATAAGTGTTCAAGCATTCAGATAAATAAGAGTTTGTTGCTGTTTTTCTCCTTCTATTGTTTGACTTTCATGCTTCTGGTGATACTACATTTTCATAGGTAAAAACTAATTGCTTTTCTTCTCACAGGGTTTTCTCGTGAGTAGAAGTTAAACCTGTCCAAACTAAGGTCTGTGAAGTCTCCAGACCTGCTGTCAGCCTCAACACCACTGGGTGTGCCAAGGCTGGAGTGGCTCAGGGACATGCTCCCCATGCCTGTCCCTCCACCCCAGCATGTAGCTACAGCTTGTCTCCTCATGAGCAGGAGAATCATACAGAAACCAGTCTCTGCAACATACTAGGGTTTCAGGATATGCTTTTTACTGTATGTCTGTGTTACCTTTTCCTGATCCACCAGCATATCCAGCCGCTGCAAGAATAAATCTTGACTTCCAAGTCAGCAAGGTACTGCTCAGGGACTAGCTTTGAACACAGGTATCTCAGGTAGTCCATCACTCTTTTTCAAGGCAATATAGTTTTTCAAACATTAACAACAGAAAGCAGAAAACAAAATGTCTTTATTCTGTGTAAAATAATGCTATTTTTTTGAAGCAAAACTGAACCATGGATGATTCATTCCATATCACATTTTTATAGCTAAAGCGTGTACAGGGTGGAGCTAGTGTAGCTTCTCTATACCAGTATGAAACAACATTTGTTTCAACTGGCATTGTACTAATGTCTTTTCTAGAAATAATGGTTTTTCATCCTAAAGCATTTAAATACAGTCAGCCATTGCCTTTTCTCCTAAAATGCATTCAATCAACGATAGATTTTATATAGAATTAAAATTCCGATGTGCCAATTCTTAGCAACATTTCTTACAATGATCCCAAACACTGTGTAAAACAGAAGTCTGCCTTTATTATGCTCATAACCTGGTTTGGCTTTGCATGTGCAAGTGACATTCCACTAAAGCTAAGTATATAGCTGCATGTTATCGTGTGAATTAAATATGAGATGGAAAACAGCCATGGAAAGCTGGCAAATTCCATTAGTTTTCACTGTTTACAGAAGCAGTATTTGTGTTACAGTCTCTGCTTCTGAAATAGCAAGTTAATAATTCACTCCGGAATCAGTAGCCCAATTAAAAGCAGTGAGGATGTGACTTAAGCAGAAACATGGATTTAAGGACTGGAGAGAGAGACACGCAACTGCTCCGCAGAGGAAAACAACAGTGTGGTGCCACTACCTTCGGCAAGTTGATTGTGGATTGGGAAGAGGAATGCAGTGGAGGAAGGGACACACATAGCTGGGAGTTTGACTGCACCTGCAGAGCCAAGAAGCTCTTACATGTGCTGAGGAGCCTTGAATATCAAAAGCTGGTGTCCACAGGAGCATCGTGTTCCCACTAACATATTTTTATATTAGATGATTGTAACAATGAAATACACTGTAGCATTGCAGTAATGATGCTATCTCCACTCTACATAGGACAAATTCTGTTTTCTGAAGTTGTCAACAGAGACAAGAGATTGTCAACCTCTGTGTTCATCTCCAGTTTTCCTCTTAGAAATGGTGCTATGAACTGCCATGGGGGGCATCTCGCTGCATCTTCTGTCCTGGGTTAGCACTGCTTTCTGTGAAGTCAGGTTCATGTTGGACTCCACAGTTCTTATGGCACTGCAACTGAACATTTGAATCAGGCTCTGCCTGAACTAAAAAGTTGAAAAAACAGGAGATCAATCAAAACATAGAAGAAATTTAAAAACAGTTCTATAAATCAATCTGCATTTTAGTTAAAAGGCTTTGAAATTCTCTCATGAATCAGTTGGGAATATAAAGAAATAACCCCATAAAATATATTTCCCCATACCACCATGAAGAACTCTAAACCTAAAAATTAACTGTGTTCTGAAAAGATCCAAACGACTGGTAAATCTTAATCTAAAAAATAATTCTTCTTTTCTGCTACTTGCGAATCATATCTAATGGACATAATTGGCCATTTCTCCAGACTCATGCTTTCATATATTAAATTCCTGGCTAGTCAAAGATGGGTTTTTGTTGTTTGCATCCACAAACAGGATAAAGAGTGGCACGCATCTACCATGCTTTGGGAGATTAGAGTGCTGTCCACAGGATGTGAGATAAGCAATTGCTCTCTCTGCAGGACCAGATAAATAAATTCACCGTTTCTTATTCAACAGACACGTAACTATTTTTCTTTATTTAATTTATGTGCTTATACTGTGCTTGATGCCACCACTTTCAGTTGCTGCATTCATTGCAGAAATCTGCTTATGTTTATTATCATGCCTGTTATTACGGTGAGCACACAGCACTCTGGTTCATCCCTTTATCAATTCTTTTTCTCTGCATCCAATCCTCTGCCTTCATTCCAGAGAAGAAAGCTCCCTGTTAAATGGGCATATGCAATACTTCTTACACCCTGCCCATAAACCACAAATGCCTCATTTCCCCAAGACAAATTCAAGCTTTGAAAATGTGCACCCCACCTCAAGATCAACTTACTGGTGTTGCATTCCTAAACAACTATTGAAATATACTGGAACAGTCTTGAGAACACAATTTTCATACAGGAAACTAACTCATGTTCCCTAAGGGCTGATTTTCCTTTATAATATCTAAATCTAAATCTAAATCTAAATCTAAATCTAATTATTAAATTATTAATATTTATATTTTAAAAATGCTCAGAGGTTTATGTTACCTTCCATGAGGCTATTTTTTTGTTCTAAATGCTGGATATTGTAATGCTTGTTAACAAACAAGTAGGTAGATAGAAATAATTCATTATAAAGCAAGACAAAATAGCAAAATATGAGTGTTACAGACACTCTGAGAGTATACAGTACCTGTTTGTTCATAAAGACATAAATAATTGGATTATAAACGGTAGCTGTTTTGGAAAAGTAAGCTGGAATTGCTGCCAGACAAGGATCCAGCTCAATGGAGGGATATGCAGTGACTAGGATAGAAAAGGTAGCGTATGGCATCCAGCAGATTAGAAAGGCAATGATCATAAAAACAACCATTCTAGTCACTTGTCTTCCAGGTCTTCTGGTAGTTCGCAGCCTGCCTTGTGCATCTGACACCTTTTAAGAAAAAAGATAAAAGATTCTAGAAACCAAACAACAAGGTATCCAACCAGTGACTTTAGTGAGCTGTCTAGTTGCCATGCTAGAAGGAAAGACCTGCTCTTCCCAAGTGTGGCAGAACAGGATGGATGCTGAAGTTACTGCTGAGGGACATGAATTACCATATACCAGCATTAGTAAATTTTCCTTTGCTTAGGTATCTCTATTTTTTTATTGTCAAAGTGAAAAAGAAGAACATCATGGTGAGTCATAAGCAGATAGTGAGCTGAACTCAAGCACTTTCTATTCCATGTAGCCTTTGCAGACAGCTAGGTGTCTGATATGGGTGTTAGAGACAGCACTCTGCTGAGGCTGTGCAACCTCCTCACCAAGGGGGAAATTTACACCAGAAGCATCTGTCTGGCTCAGTGGTGCTTCATGGCCTTCCCCAGAAGGGCATTCACGATCTAATGATACCAGAATTAAAGTGGGATTGGGGCATTTAGTAGGAATGCGCGTTCTCTTTTCCTCATTGGTCATGCAAGAAGCTTAGATACAAATGTTCATACAGAGATTAGGTGATGGCAAACAGTGACTTTCTGGAAAACATCTTTGGTTTCTGATGACTTAGTGAAACAAGGCACTGTTATGAAATGTTATTTTACATGACAAATAACTAATAACTCTGTACGGCCCCAGAAAAACCTGATGTCAGGTCTTGCAATATTACCTTCTTATAAAGTAAGATTTTTTTTTTTGTGTAACATGGCCTTTTAACTTCCTGCAGTAATGTTAGAATTCTATGGAGACATTTTCTCTAATAACTTTTGAATTGCACTCAGAGAATTCAACATGCTTAGTACTTAAAGAGGTATAGAAGCACCTCCTGGGAAGGGCAATGTCCTCACATCTCTAGAAAGTCACAATTCATGTCAGTTTTTACCAAATATAAACATAACAACAACAGTAATAATAATAACAGTAACGAATTGTTAAAATAACTACAAGTTATTAGGCATTAAGAAAGGCTGTGTTTGGTACTGATAAAATATTCCCTGCAAATATATGAAATTTCTATAGCACTTTTTCATGTATGCTATACCTACACAGACAGCAGCCCAGCCTCCCTTTCAGCAGAAGTGCAGTCCCCTGGAAAAGGAACAAAGTCTACTTGATTGCACTTTCAACTGTTTCATCTTTGTCTCACATCAGCCTGGTCTTTTTCCAGATACAGCTTTTCCTTTCTCTCTAAATGCAGATACTGGTGCTTTATCTTCCAAAGAAAGGAATACTGCCATAGTAATTTACCTCTGTTGTACACTGCTGATTTTATATTTTCCTGAAGATTAATTTCTTTCATCAACTTTGATGTTGCAGTGAAAACTACAATTGGCATTGTAAAGCTAGGGTCACTGGGACTGAGGGACTGGTAGACAGTAAACTAAGACAGAACTATTCCACTCAGGAACAAGCCTACACTGTGACAACCATGGGACAAAATGCCTGAAAAGGGATGGTTGGGAACATTGAGACACTGGTTCTGGTGCTTGGATCCTTTCTCTGTTCACTGTAGTCAGAACTTTGAAAATGAGCTTAGTTGTGAGATATAGTCAAAAATACAATTAATTATAGATTTACAGAATATGTTGCAGGTTCTGGCTTTTCAGAGCTGAAAGCCAAGACTGGCACAAGCTAGATGGTTACAACTCCATCACTTGTGATATGTCTCCTTGAGGCCACCCCTTGTTCCCTGGCTGTGGTCTGCCAGGACACTGAGCTGCAAGGGAAGTGTGAAACACACAACTTGCCCTGAAGTGTGATTTTTTTTTTTAATAATACCCCTATTCTTTCTGGATAACAGCCTAAAGACAACATGCCAGAGTGGTTTCAGGCCAATGCTGTGACACACTATGTGGCACTGATCAGCCTTCCAGAAGACATCATGACCTGACTCAAATGGCCAAATGGCCAAATGGCCAATTCATGACTCCTGCTGTGACTGACAGTGACATTTTCCATCACTGCCTCTCTTTTCCTCATCTCGCCTGCTTTGTTTTTCTGTGCAGCTCCTGAAGCATCTGAGTAACAGATTAGCCACTGGTCTGGCAGCCTCAAGGCAGTGCTGGATGCAAATGGTCTCACATCCTCCACACCCCCTCTGTTGAGGTAACACCCTTCCCTTCCATGCCAGTCCACCAGACTACCCCCATGTGTTCCTCCCAGGAACAGCCTCCTGGAGGTGGCCCTTTCCCACTCTGCTCTGTCACTGCTGGTCTTCAGGAAGGGACATCCATCCCTGGCAGGAGTGGGAGCCCCACAAGGTGGCTGCTGTGGGCTGTGCCCCACCTCCCACACCAAACTGGCCCCCTGCGGTCTCTCTTCATTCCATTTCCTCTGCAGGTAGGTTGGGGCAGGGTGAAATAAAATACTAACAGAAGTTCTGGGTATTCAGAATAACAGAACTGTAGTTTTACAAATTATCTTAGGAGAGCCTGAGGCTAAATCAGCAATTGTTTTATTAAAGCATTTCTGTATCCTGTTCTTAAGGTTCCCCTGTCCCTGCCACCAGCAGACACAGTGCTACGTCACTGTCGTCCACATTGCACCTGGGAAACCTCGTGTGTTTAATGCTGAAACCAACCTCTCCCAGCTATTTAACCTTTTCTCCCCTGAATGAATCCTGGAGGAAATCAAGAAAAATCCATTCAGAGAAATCACGTCATCCAAATTTCCCTTCTGTTTTACTGTTACTTAGAAAAAATTACACTCAGAATAAATACAATAAATTTAACTATCCCAAATACTTTCAAAACATCAGTAAATTGAAGAAATTTACTGAATTTATTTCTGAAGTAATGTTAAGGCAGATTTTCAGTAAATAGAAATACCAGTATTGTCCCAAAATCTTGTCCCCAAATCCTGTACCAAATCAGAATTATCCTATTGTCTTCTTTTTCATTTTTTGCAGCTTCTCGTTTGGATCAGGTCAACACAACCACTGAATAAAATTCAAAAGCTTTTCTCAAGTCTTTTAAGTATTCCTGGACAATTTAATATTTTGCTTACTAGACAGCATTGCATTATTTGCAAAGGCTACATCTTATTTTGAATGTGTTACAAAGTAGAAGCCAGCACTCTTAAATTTAAAACTGCAGTCATTTTAAGCTACATTCTGATTTGCCTGGTTTGAGTCTTTTGAAATGTCACTGAATTGAAATATAATTGTGAATAAACCAATACTGTGTCATTCTGTTTATTTATGAGGTAGACATTCTTTCATTTATGTGATGTTTTACGAATGAGATGTACTGATAAGTAATGCAAACTGCACACTTTAAAAAATCTCTTCTACCCATAGCATTAATTTCTGTGTATAAGGATAATTATATAACAAGGGATGTAACTGACTGTTTGCTGCCTGCAAATCTGATCTGCTTATGTCTGATCTTTATAGAAAATCAAACAGTAATTCCAAACTTTTGCATACACACACATTTTAAAAGTTTACTTATGAGTGTTTCTTTTTACCTTTTTTAGCTTCCACACCAATTTTCCATTGGATATCAAAATCACCAATAAGGGTACTATAAAACAGGTGGTGAAGAACGCAATAATGTATGTACGGTCAGCATAAGCTCCTGAGTACCTGTATAAAATACAAAATACCTTTTGTATGTATTACTAATGCATGTTCTTATTATTTTCTTGAAATATTAATTCTGTTTTTCAAAGATGTCACTAGTATTTTTGTCAAATGTTTTTATTCAGTGTGCCCCTTTACAGCTCTAGTCATATCACCAAATGGAGTGCTGGACCATCTTCCTTCCCAGGGGCTAGGAGAGAATCCTATGACCATAGACACATTACGATAGAACTGTGGGGCCAATTAGGTGGGAAGGGACATGTAGTCCAACCTACTGCTCCAAGTAGAGTCAGCTGTGGGGTTAGACCAGCTTGCTCAGGGCTATGTCCAGTCTTCTGAAAAAATCTGTCTCTTTGTCCTTTGACTCCAGACAAAAAGCACAAGGTATAGGGTAATTATTTTCATTAGAGATGGAGGCTCTACCCTTTAGATATTTTTGTTCTAAAAAGTGCTCATAGAAAATTTTGATTAATTTTATTACAACTTTTTTTACATCTGTTGTTTGGGTTTTTTTTTTTTTCCCCAGAGATTTACATAATCTTTGAACATTTAATTTAAATTTCTGGCCCTGAGACATCCTGAACTGCAAGTTTAATTTTTTTACCATACTCTGTGAGAGTAGCCTTACCAGTTGGGCTCACAAGTAGTTCCAATCTTACTGGTGGTGTAACTGCTCCAACCAGTTGTTGGTGGAACCGTCCAAATGAAGGAAAAAGTCCATACAAAGACAATACCTAGAGCTGCATGTTTCCCCCTCAAGTGTGTATTTCTCAGTGGGCGGCAGATCACAATGTATCGCTCAAAAGCCAACAGAGCAAGAGACCAGAGAGCTACAATGCCTGTAGCAAGAGAACACAGACAGCATTTAATCTGGGTAGATCACTGAAAAGCAAACACCACCCCAAATTACAGAATCCCCAAATTGTTAAGTTTGAAAGGCATCTGTGGAGGTCATCATTCCCCCTCAAGCACTGTCCATATAGCAGGTTGTTCAGGACCAAGTCCAGTTGTGTTTTGAGCATCTTTGGAGACGGAGACTCCACAACCACTCAGGGCAACCAGTTACACTCCTTGACTGCCCACAACATCACACACCTTTTCTATCAACACAAGTAATGAAAGGATGACCAATTTATGTGCATTATTCTAACATTATTGAAAAGCATAAAAATTTCACATTTGTCCAGTTTGCCAGTCTACAGGATAAGGGCTACAAAACCAAGCAGCTGATCAGGCCAGTTAAGTGATTATGACTTAGATTTTTCATTCGGTTCTACTCTGAAAAGCTGCAAATAATGTGTAGCATCCAAATTAACTAACTAAAATCTTCAAAACACTATCTTTGCAAAAATTATTTCAGACTATCATAAAATTCAAACCTGCAGACAGCTGCCTACAACATTATCAGCTTAGGCACATATTACCTGGTGGGACACCAAAATCTTGAAATAACCTGGTATGTCTCCATAGGACATGACTTACATGCCATAAACTGATGAAGAAGCATTGCCCCTCACCGACACACCCTCTGACTAGCTTAAACAGGCAGAGAGCAGGTGTAGAACTCCTTTTCAGGTTGAGGATCAGCACTGTGTGTGATTTAGAGCAGGCACAAGCATTACTAGCTGTCTTTATGTAGCTTCAGAAACAAGTACAGGACGCAGGAATAAGTGTCTGTCTCAAGAAAGTAAATGTCTCATTTTAAACTAATACCCCATTTATTCTGTAGAGGTGTATTTACTCAGGGTTCTATGTGGTGAGGATTTTTCCTCTTAGAGTACTTCTAATAATTTTTTGTAGTAAGTGAACAAAGCCATGAAAAAAATCACAAAGAGATGTAGGGGTGTGGACTGATGGTTACAGATATGTCCCTGCTCCTCAGAACCACTGAAAGGTAGTGAACGTGAGGTGCTCTGTGCCCTGAGATTTTCAACAGCTTATGGGCGGCCACTCACTCTTCTTCTCTCTCTCTTATTTATCCATATGTGCACACCTAAATACAAATATTGAAAATAGCTATGCATAAGGATTTTTTCCTGAAATTGTTATACCATAAGCTCCACAACACTGCTGTTCTATTGGCAAGCTTTTCCTCATTCTATGAAACATATTCTATTATCAGCACACATGCGACAGCCTATGTATATGACAGGGATAGAGAGATAGGTTTTTCACTCTCCTCTACAGAATATATGTAACTGGGGAAAATACCAGTGAATTCAAAGGCATGCAAAGTCAGTGACTTAGGAAAGTGCAGTAGAATACAGGGAAGGAAATTGAAGGAAAAAATATGCAACCACAAACAAAATAAAGCTTACCAAAAAATGTGACAGCAAATCCTTCCAGTACACAAGCCCAGTACCCCAAATAAAAATAACCTTTCAGATTTGTTAAAAAGCTGATGGTACCACCAGTCAGTGAGACCAGGAAATCAGCCACAGACAAATTGACTATAATATAATTGACAGGTTGTCTCAATTTCTTGAACTTAAAAGTTACCAGGATTACAGCCAGATTCTCAGCAAGTGACAGGGAGGTCACTACCAACATTACTGCTGCCAGAAGCCTGAATTGCCAGGGCTGGATGGAGTCCAAGGGACGACGGAAGGGATCCCATCTGGTAGGAGCAGAGTAACTGGACAAAAGAGACTCATTTTCAAATGCTCTGAATGCATCCATTACTTCACTGAGTAGCAAAAATAATATCATATAATATTGTAGTTTAGTTTCAAATATGTAAATAATATTCAGGATTAAGAGGTGTTTGCTGTCTCCAATAAAAGTGTGAGCAAACTTCCCCTTCTTCTGCTTTCCAATAATAATCAAGGAAAAAATGTTTCAGTTGGAAGGAGGTCTAGTGCTGCAGAGTGAATGTAGGAACAGGGATTAGCAAAAATACCTCTTAGAGAAACTTGTGCCCCTCTCTGCCCATCATCTCCTGTCTCTCTCCCACTGCAGCTGTGCCTTTATCTGTAGTAGAACCCAGCTATGGAAGCTGCAAGTTTCCTCCTCCTACAGCAGCCGGCAGGGCTGAAATATTCTAAGCCACTCTTTCAGCACTTTAAAGATGCAGCTGCTTTTTTTTTTTTTTTTTTTTTTTTTTTTTTTTGTCAGTGCTAGGGTTGCATGGTCTCCCCCATGCCCGATGATGCTGGGAATGCAGCAAGGGGGAGGCTCACAGCTGACTGTTTTCTTGAAAGACAGCAGCCCTGGAGAGATTAACAGGGAAAATGGATGAGACCATGCTGCAAAACTCTGCCCCCATTTCAGGCTGGCTTAAGGCTCCAAATTAAGTAAGTTTTCTCTGGTATTCCGTGGAATTTCAGCTTTTATTGAGACAGTATAAATGTCACTCCTGAAGAAGGCATAATGATTCTAACTGCAGTTTTAGTACTAAAACCTTAGAGAAGCAAACCAATATTTTAAAGGTAGCATTTGTAAATACAGCAAAAGAAATATGACTAGACAACAGACACCAGGAAAATTAAGTCATATATTTCTGATAAAAATGATTGAACGTATCTGAACTCTGATAGTTATTAGTAGTTAGGGTTAGTTGTGCCTATTTCCCAAGATAAGTAGCACAATAATCTCTGCACTCTCATGAGGCATAACACTGTGATACATATTGCATACTCCTGTTTTACAGGACTGCCAGTAATTATTCCACAAATTAAGAAGGATACCTCAAAAAAATGGAAATCATTCTGCTGTGTTGTGACATAATTCCTGGGACTGTAATTATTTGAACAAGAAAAAAAACCAAAAGCAATCCAGTTATTGCCTTGGAGAGTTCACACTTTGAATACACAGTACATACAACACATGAATAAATGAATAAATGAACAGCTAGAGTAAGAATGAGTAACACTGTTGGTCCATACACTCTCCTGACTTCAGATTTGTTTTGATTTGTACATGAAACATCTTGTTAATGCAGGCTAAAATCTTTTGGCATGCAGGAATGGAATCATAAGTGTTTCTGGATACTGGCAGAAAGAGTTATGCGCCAGAAAATTTTGAACTGAAAAAAAGCTTTTCTATTTACCATAAACAAAATACCAAAGATATTTTTAAATGGTTGGTAACTGAAAAGGAAAGAAACATTGCTTAAATAGTTCAAATCTAGCAACAAAATTACTCACAAAATTATACTTATTCAGTAGGAATATTAAAAAATTACAAATGTCATTAATAAAAGAAAAACAACAATGTTGCTCTCAACACAAAGCAACATTACAATACATCCAGACAGTCCTTGCATGACTTGGTTCAGCATAGTTCCACTCCCTGCATGCTACAGTAGAAGATTTGGGCCACAGCTTTAAAATTAAGTTTGAACATTACTTTGTTAGAAATTGTGTGCGATTTTAAACTCTTGTGGGTGTTGTAATGAAACCAGGACTCAGAATTTAGCATACGACAGGGAAGGCAGTATCTAGACTTGTCTGTAGTACAAATCTATTGGTTGTACATTCAGGATTAAAAGGAGATGTTTTGCTCCAACAAAAGTGTGAACAAACTCCCCCTCCTACTTTCCAATAATAGTCGAGGAAAAAATGTTTCAGTTGGAGGAAAGTTTAGCGTTGCAGAGTGAACCCCTTAAAACAATGACTAACTATTGTTACCAGCTTTTTTGCTGTTGTTCTATGTTATCATATTGTTAAGATTGTTTGTATGAGTTATTGTTCTGGTTAGAGTTTAAATGCATTTTCTTTCCTTTATCTTGTGGTTCCTCTTTGTTAAGAATCCTTTAAAAATACTCCTATACTGTCTCAGTTGCTCATTTTGTGTGTTTTTCTTCTTCAGCAGGTCAGCTTAGTCACTGTCAGTGCTTCTCTGAAACATGCTCTCTTGTTACAACTTACAGCAGTTGCACTTCTTCCAGCAGCAGGGGTTTGCATTTACTACTTGGCCCACATTCGCCACCACCTTGAAGTGCAGGCTTTTTTTTCTTCCTTTACGTCCAAATATTAAAGACATGGATTTTTATATTCTTCTTGTAAAAATTGTTTTCTGAAATCGGTATCAGGCAAAATTAGAAAAACAAAGCACTGTCTTATGAGCACAGGGAGAAAAGGAGTATCTCAGGTGTGTAGCCTTCCTTTAAGGAGACAGATGTTCCCCAGCAATGCATCACAACAGCTTTAGCTCCTTTTATTAAAGTCTTGTTTTCTATTAATGCCAAATTCCTTTTCCCGAACTTTCATATACTGAAAGTCTGTTGATAAACGTGGAGCACATGCAAACCAAGAAGTCCCTGCTCATCACTACCTCACACATCTGACCTACTGCAGCCTTCATTTTCTTGGGTTGAATTGAAGCATGACTGGGCAAAAGTGATGAAACCCACCCAAAATTTCACCATGTATCTGCTTACCTTCTCCCTTGCAGTAATCCCCAAGGGTTGAAAGGTAAGTACTTCCGAGGGAATGATGTGATGCAAACACATGCACTGCGTCCTGGGCTTCTGTTGCTTCAGGCCATGGTCAGCACAGCTGCTGTCACAGAGAGATTTTGGCCAGTGAGTGGGACACCAGACTCTTTCTGTGTGGTGGCAATGAAAGGCTGGTGAGAGGAAGATGTCTGTGGTGAGCCAGAGAGCTTGCAGGAATTGGGGAAAAGGAACTGTAAATGCTGACATCAAAAAAATGTGACATTTGATATTATACTGACCCATCTCATCAGGTGGGTTCCAAGGAATTCTCCATGAACGAATTTTCTTGTACAGACCTTGAGAAACCAACCGATAAGGCAACCAACACATGGAATCAGCAGGGAGCAAAAACCAGACCCAGGAACTTCTTTCCTCTAGCTGCACAAGATTAGATCCCACTGTCACTTTGCAAAGCAGTTATTTTTTTCTTAATCAACCTGAGTACCTCAGACAATTCAGAAATGAAAATAAATGTTCTAAATATTTCACTTTTTCAGAGGCCTTTATAATGACTGATGTAAATATAACCTACATCTGGCTGCAGTGATATGTACAATACACAGAGGGGACGTTATATGCATCATATTTAGTGAAGTTCTGCTGCAAATTTCTAGCCCCAAAATGCATTACTTTTAGCTCAACTTCTGAGAAGTATTCTTGCTTTCTTAGATCAGCTGATGATTGAAAAACATTCTGAAAGCCTACTGAATATAATTACAATATTAAAAACCCTATTCAGCATCAACAGAAACAGAAGCAGTCAAGCTTTTTGCTTCATACCAGCAGCTGAATCTGTCTTTACCCAGAAAAACACCTGTAACTCAGGTAGTGGGTGAAAAGATTTGACTGCACATTGCATGAGGACATGAAGACTGACATGAAGACCTGTATGTGCTGTATTATTTTGCTGGCAGAATTTGTCAGTTCATTGCTTCAACATGTTATCCAGCCTCTGATTAAATTGATGGAATTTAACAGAATAGTAAGAACTGAAGCATTGCTGAAAGTTAATTGCAAATACGGATTCAAGAGCTGACCCTGACTTGATCCTACATGACTTAATACGTGCTTCTGCTCTAAATAGTAATTTTGTATATTATTAAGAGTATTCAAGAACCTACATAAAACATTTCTATCTCTTCCTGCTCACTTTGAAAAAATCAGTCTGAAATGTGAAAACTTAAAGGGGATTTTCTATTTTTCCTGCCCTATCAATAAATAATTAATTGCAATCTCTTTGCAGATGGTTTCCCCAGTTAGGGCTGATCTGAGCGTAAGTTCTATTTCTGCAAACTAAATACACTTGCAGATGTTTTCATGAACACTGAAATATTTCTAGAGAACTTCCTTTTGAGATGCACCAGAAGTTATCATCCACATATCTTGTTTACTCTAGCATGAGTGGAGCTATAATTGCCTGTGATTGGAGATTTCTGATGGCATAGCATATTTTACATACTGTCTTGTCCATCTGAATTAGGTTTCACCTAATAATTTGTTTTGTATTTGTACTGAAATAGAANATTAGGTTTCACCTAATAATTTGTTTTGTATTTGTACTGAAATAGAACATTTATTGCTGAGAATTTATGAGAAGAAAGCAAAATCTTCTGAGATACTACTTTAAGAGTGTTTTAGGTCCTGCATAAACCAAGCCATATGTCACTTCGCCATACACAAAGGTCCATGAAAAAAGAGCAATCACTTCTCAGCTCAGTGACCCTCTTATTCCTAGCACAAATGTCCCAGATATATGTTCCTGTATGCTTCAGATTGTTCAGGGTTAACTTTTTAAAATGACAGTATCTATTGCAGCCCTAAATAAAAAGTTAGCCCATTTTGCAATCCATTAAATGAAGACTTATACTGATCCAAATGCCATTAAATTCTATCACAAAAAGTGAGTCCCATTAAACCAGGGCAAAAAGGGGATGACGGGAATTGGTAAGGATACACGGAGGGACCAATGCCACCACCTTTTCCTCATGCTGTGGGAGCACTGAAGTTGCAATACTCACTTCTGGCCCAGCAGGTGGTCAGAAGGATGCAGCCTGGGGAGGGACTGCCAGAGGTTCACACAGATGGTCACCAGCCTGGAGAGCCAGGTACTGTGAAAATGGAGATAGAAATTTGTTAAGCAGTTCTTCAGAGTTAAAACAGCAAGAATTGCATAGACTGCTTCAGAGCATAGGCAGAAATATTGCAGATAGACTGCCTGAGACATCCTGCGCGTAAAATCCCACAACACCTATGTTACTCAGTGCTTTGGAAAGAAAAGCAAAGGAACGAGTGCTGAGAGAGATGAGGCTTTCTCATGCAGCATGCAGGGTGGACTGACAATGAATTTGCCGTAGTGAAAGGCAATGCACAAAGATAACTGTCCTTATCCTCTTGTTGACTTCTCTACCAGAAGTATTACACCCCAGTACATAATTTTCCTATATAATCATAGGGAAGGGCCAAAAGCATAGGCTGAGCAGAAGAGTCAGAACAGTCAGGGTAAGACTGAGATCCAGCACAAAGTAAGCTTCTTTACGCACGGAAAAAATTCACCACATTATGCAACTTGATAATTGACAAGCAAGTAGCTCTCATTTACCTGATTTAGCACTAACATGGTCATGGGACTTCTGGCTAGGAACCAGCCTGGGTGGATGGGCAGGCTGCAACCCTTAATGAGAGGAACCTTTGATAGCATAGGGTTCCCCCCTCCATTCTGCTCGGTATGCATGCATACAGTTGGTAAGATATTTCCTCTTCTACATTAAATGCACTAACAGGCAAGCACTAAGTACATTTCCTTTTGCCTGACTATTTTGTGGATAAATTAGGATGTATGTACTTCAAGAGAAATATTGTCTTTACAGAAAAAAAGCTTTTCATCTTCAAAATGAATGATGTTTTTTGCCTTCCTCACATTTACAGATGTTTAATTTGCCATTATGATTATCTTTTCTATTGAAGTAGAAATTTTCTAAATGTTTGTGTTTGGAAAGACACAACTATAAAATCTTTCCACAATCATTTCTCCCTTTGAGAAGGTCCTTTTGAACCTTTCTTTCCATGAGTTCTTATAACTACTGCTTCTTAGTCCTTTGTATATCTTCTTGTTACTATTGCTTCTTAGTCTTTTAACTGCTGTTCCAGTAACAGATTTTGTTAGTCATTTTGTTCCTTCCAAATGTGAGTTCATACAGAGTTTTTCTATATCATCAACCAATAAAAAGTCCTTATGTTTTGCATAAGTGGTTACAAGATATATTTAATTTTTGCAATTCAATTTATCTGAGCTAAAATGAATGCAAAACCATTCAGAATTATTTTAATCAGTATAAATAAATCCAATCTTTCATTACCAAAACAAGAGGCAGTGGGGAAGAATAACCCCAGAAAACCTGAATACATAATGTAGAATAAAGTGAAGCAACAGCACAGAAGAAAGGATTACTGTCATAATTCATTTGGCAAATTGGATGTCAAATAAGCAAAAATTAGTGCCAGAAAGAAAAAAAACCTGAGGTATTGGTCATTTGGTATGTGAGAGGATAGCAAGTGCACATCAGAATGTGTGATTTTGCATACAGATTTTACATCACAAGTTTACATACAGAGTGTACATATGGAAAAAAGTTACATTCCATGTTGATACAGTATCAGTGGAAAGTGTTTGCTAATATCACATATGAAAAAATCTGCTAGAAATAAAACTGCCTAAACATCTATTTCATTCAATAAGCACTTGTTGTGAAACACAGAACATGTAGTAAAGCTTTTTTGGAGCTGAGAATTAAGATTAAAGGATGCAGGACCCTTATATTGCTGCATCTTTACCTTCATATTTCCTCTTCTCAACTACCATTCTCTAGAGTCCTGTGTAAATGTTTGGATCTCTCATTTCTATCAATACCTGCGACTATATCAACAAGCATCTGCTCATAGAAAGCTGAGATTACATGTTTAGCAACCATGGAAGAATGACTCTGGCTATTGTTCTACAATCTTCATACAACAAAATCTTAAAATTTGGTTCTTGCCATGTTTTTGTAATAAAATTCCCTCCTCATTTTCCCTGTGATTTTTACAAGTGTATCACTAGTTAATAGCTACATTTAATCCCATAAATGATACTATAATGTGATTTTCAGCTACACTGAGACAAAAATAAAAACTAAAGTGTCCAAATCTCAACCCAAAAATTTAAAAAACTAAAGCCAAAACCTAAAGCAACTGATCTATTAGCAAATCTTATACCAGGGGAGCTCTCACCCTTAAGCTCCATCTCAGGCCCCTGAGATAGAATGCACCACTTTTAGATGGTCCAGAGATCCTCAAAACACTCTTATCTCGGCCTTTTGGCATTTAGAGTTCTCTACAGACCAGCATTTCTGAAGAGGAACTAAGGCTGGATAGGCAATCACATTCCAGTTGTGGCATCCCCATGCACTGGAGAATTCTGTACCTCTGCTTCCACAGGACCTCAAATCAAAGTACAGCCTTCCTTCTCCCTATGGTGTTGAAGTTTCACATATCAAAGGTCCTCTCCAAAGTAATTCAGTCTCTCCTTAGCACAAAAACTAAGTTACTAGTCAGATTTCAGGAATGTAAATTATATATATTTCATACTGATGACCTTAATGTAATAAAGTTACGTATTAGAGTGATCAGATTTCAAGGAAGGAAAATATCTGCAAGAGATTAATTTCATCTCACTGTTTCAAGATACTTAAGTATCTATAAAGACAACTTAAGACATACTAATCAACAGGACTAGTTACACAGGATATTCTTGTCTTTTTCTGTTTTATTGGAATTGCTTTCTTGGAAGAGCTTAGATCTCTTAAATAACTACATGTCTATTCCTGTCCCTGATACAGGGTTCATACCACGCCTTTTAAAGGTGAAGCTGTCTTTAAATAAAGCTGTTAAAATATTTTTTTAAATTTTCATTTTTCTTTAATACACAATAATTCCTCAATGAGTCATTCCAGTGTATTTTTAAACTAATTTATCTGACACAACATTCTGTTTTCTATTATGTGTACCAAGAAATCCTGTTATGCAAAACACAGTTGAGCTCATTCACTTCTGTCCTCATTGCAAAAGAAACTGTATAATTCCATTGTTAATCCAATTAACATACATAAATTAGAAGTATTATTTATGTCAGTCGAATTGGTCATTGTAGGATGTGTTATCTATAGAAGTATTCCTGAATTTACTGCTGGATTGCTGAAATGACCAAATTAAAAAAGTACAGTCTTGAGGCGTTTTTCTGGTGGAAATACACTTGATTATTATTCTAACAAAATGATAAATCCTATCTAGTTTCTGACCTGAAGGTTTCACTCTGTTGCATGTTGTGTAAAAATAACAAAAAGGCTGCAGGTTGTGATTTCAAGTAAATATACACTGGGAGAGTTCAGCCACTTCCTTGTCAAAAGGGAGGAGTGACCATTGCCAAAGGCTGTCAGCTCTGGAAGCACATCTTCCTGAAGAAAAGCTCCTGACTTGCACAGAGCCCTTCTTGTTGGAATTATACTTGGAGACCCTCTTCCTGCACTAGCAGGGAAAATAACAAGATGGTGAAATCAAATTACTAGAGAGCAGATAGAAAAACAGTAAGAAGAAATAAAAGAGAGAGATGGCAGCATAGAAAGAGCTGAGAGAGAACGCAAACCTGGCAAGACAGAGAAAACAAGCCACATCAGGAGTGTCCATGTAGGGAGCTTTTTACTGCTGTTTCTCACTTTTTTATATTCTTCAAACAACCCGGTCTAGTGGGAGGTGTCCCTGCCCATAGCACTCCCTGCCATTAGAACTGAATGATTTTTAAAGTCCCTTCGAACCCAAACCAGTGACTCTATGATTCTAGCTAAGTAGTACAAGTAGTGTAAGTACATGAACACAGCATAATCACTGGGTGCTTTTACATCAGCTCTGCACTTTCCTCATACAGGCAGGGGGCAGCAAAAGTAAACAGCCAGAACCGCCGCCCAGGAGTACAGTTCAGTGGCTAGTGCAGTGCTGCTTGGTTAGCACTTGGACTCCCTGATCTTGGAGGTCTTTGCCAACCTAAAAAAAATCCCACAGTTTTATACAGCAATCACTGCCACACTAATTACACATAATTCAAAATAATATTAGCATTGTATTTAAAATTACCATCATTCTACAGTGGGCACAAGGAAAAATTTTTAGTGACAGGAGAAAAGAACAGCCTTCTTTCCAAGATACATGCCTTCAACAACACATCTTTTCTTTATTAATGATTATAATTCATTTCAATGGTATGCTTGCTCTAGAAGTTAATATTAAGAGGAAGAAAAAGGGGGACCATTTCAAACACTACTCTTTTGCATTTTCCTTAAAAATTAAAGTAAATAGTATTACAGTGCCCTCAGGTGGTGTAAATTCAATTCTGTCCCATAGTCTTCCCTTGAAAGACATCTCTAAATAATACTAATTTCAGCAGACAAGGTGAATATGGAAGGCAAATCACAGCATAAGCAGTTTTGTTTCCAAGGAAGATTCTTTCCTTGAGTGTTTTGACAACTCCTGATTTTTAAAAGTATTCTTTAATTTTAAAATACTGTGGAATAAATATAAGAAATCTCCCAAAGAATGCCTAAATAGCATCATCACCAAATGCAGGAACAAAAAATATTAGAAGGAAAGAGATCTAAAAAAGAAGACCAAACCTAAGTGCAGAAGAGGTAATGAATTCTGTAGAAGCCTTTTGGGAAAAAACCCATGAGGTAAGTGTTTAAAAAAAACCAAACAAAATCCAAACCACAATCAATCAACCAACTAACCAAATCTCCCACAGATATAATATAATTTCTTAGATACATTCACATGTAGTATGTCTTAATGGTGAGGAAAATTACATAAAGAAAACAGTATATGACGCATTTGTAATATAACCTGAAACTTTTTCAATTTGTTTGGCCATTTTAATCTGAGGAAATCAGCTTCCTGAAGACTCAGGATATCTTTAACGTGCATCAGTGCAATACATTTTTTTTGTTACTAAGAGTAACAATATAAAATGGATATTATTTAGCTGATCTAAATAATATCCATTTAGCTCCACATTCAGGGTAAATAAAATATTGTGTCTCACCTAACTAAATGGTTGATGTAGACCCGTCATTTATCACTGTTTTATGTCTTTGAATAAATGTGAGAAAGATCAGCACATCACCAGGAGAATCTTCTAATTTACCACAATTAAAAGATTTGTCAGAGCTGAAGTAATATTATAATCTGTTATTCTTTCAAGATATTGTCAGAGGAATTGCCTGTCAGCTTACAAATGTAAATTATGTCATGGAATATGTGCACTGAAGGTGATGGGAATCCTACCATTGAACATGATTTCACAGAGAACACCACTGCACTGTAGCTTTGTTCTGCTGTCCATCCAGTTATGTCCTGTTGTCTTTCTTGGAAAATGGCTCTGTAAATAATACTTATTTTCAGTGAGCTGGATGAATATGAAAGAAACACACAAGACAGTGCAAGCACTATTGACCTGAGTAATCCACTATTCTTCCAACTCCCAGTGAATGGACTCTGCTCCTCTTTGTACCTGCTTCTGAATTGGCTCCTAATAGCTGTCTACCAGCATATGTTAAAACATTCCTCAAACAGCTAAGAAAAGCATTTTCAAACTGTTGCAAAACCCAGTCTCACCAATCTTTCATTTCCTATGCAAATGACACTTTCATTTTATTTCATGATGATTTGGGGAACTCTCCGATCACTCTGAAATTGTGTGTCATATGAAAAACTGTGTTAACTCTTCAGTTTTCTAAGGATTACCTGCAGTATTTCTGAGGAGGGCCAGAAGAACTGCTGTCACATTTTTGTCGTCTGTCTTTACAAACTGTACCCTTCAAAGAAAAACAATATAAGGTTCTCACCCCAAGTCATACCCCAGTCCTCTCGTCTTTAAGTAATCCCTGACTATCTTTTTTCTTATCCTCACTTGCACATTCAGGAAGAGTTTTACTAACAAAACAATTCTCTGTGGCTCAGAGAGAATCAATACTTCTTATAAGCACACTCTTTATTTATTGGCAACCTATTCCTGAATTCCCCCATTCAGGCTATCAATAGGAAGGCAATCTCTTTATAGCACTAATGACTTGCGGTAAAGTATATACATCTGTTTAATACAAATAAGGGCAAACGACTTTCCAGTCTTGGTTAGATAAAATAGAGCTCACAAGTGCTTATCTCACTTAGAAAGAATAATTTTTAGCCTTCTCTCATTAAAAGGATAAACTGTTAGAGTGGAGACAAGTAGGAAAAGAACAGCATTGGAGGAACAATGAAGTGGGAGAGGGTTGGTGGGTGGACATTGTTTGACATGATCTAAAAACTCAGTGCTCTTAATACTAACAACAATCTAAGCCATCGGCAGAAGAAAAAGGACAGGTAAACCAGGGTTTCACCGGACAGAGGGAAGAAAATCAAAGTCCTGGGAGTCTCAGCAATACCAGTCATCTGCTGGAAACTGCACCAACAATTCAGTCCACCATAAACTGACTCCAAGTTCGACTAGGGTAGGAAAAGCCCTTCATTTTGAAAAGAACATTAAGCAACACCCCCCCCCGACCCACCATGTCCTTGCTAAAAGTGCCTGTCAAGACAACAGAGAGAACAAAACTAATGCTGATAACCGCTTATCTTAAATCTCTCAGAAGTTTCACCTGCAAAAATACTGTTTCATTTCTTGCTGTAAAAATACGTATAAAACTATGTCCATGCTGTTTTCCATCAATATTTAGAGTAATGATTGGTGATTATAACATCAGAAGCTTTCCTTAAACTTAATTCATGTTTTCCAGAGCTTCAAAAACTTGTGGATTAAAATCCAAAGCAGACCAGTTCACACAGAGACAGTGAAAACTTCCTCATGTTACCTTTAAAATCCCACTCTAGTGTTCAGTAGGAATAAGTTCTTTTGAAAGGATTTATATGTATATATAGTTCTCCCTCCACCCCAATAATGAGATTAAAACCTTAGAGAGTCACAAGATTACAACACCTCCAGAGCCTTTTGTTCTTGTTGTTTCTAGAAAGCACTAAAAAGCATTCTCATCTTTGTGCGTGGTAGCTGAAGTTAACCAGCTTCCCATGAAGACATAAATTAGAAATAGAATTTATACATTTCTTCACATTTCTGTCATACTGTTCTCAAGGTCACTCAGTTTCTCTTGTTGCTGCTTTACGAAGACTCTCAGCTCTGCACCGTTAGCAGATTCCTACCTTTTGTGCCAAGGATCATAATGAAAAATATTAAATATGGCCTTACCCAAAACATACGTTTCAACAGAGATCATCTAGTCTAAAATGACTTTGTTTTCTAGGAACTACGTTATTAGACAAAAATACCCCTAATTTTTAAGCACAAATATGTCTTTTAGGTATGCTGTGAAGAAGCAGCATTCATACTGTTACGAACACAGGCAGAATCATCACAGGCCCAGGACACGGATTTTCCAGCTCTCTTGTCACTACTGCTCTAAGTAATTCCATCAACAGTATAATTTCCCTCGGTCCTCCACTGGTACCTCCATCAGCCACAGAATAACTCAGGAAAGGAGATCTGTGAAGTGAACTGCTCTGAGCTCCCACTTCCTCAATCATTCTGTTTTTACATGGACTTTACAGCTGCACTTTGGAATAATGTATAATACAGTGAGGGATAAAGACTATTCTTATTCGTGGCTTATTTTCTTCTATTCCAGAGCCTCTCAGACATTTTCAGCTGCACAGAAGCTACAAGAAAAGCTATTTTGACTGTATGCATAACCAAAAAAAAGTATCAGGAGGTTAAACAAAACTTGTCTGAAATTATTTATACTGTAGAATTTAATTCTGGTCCCGGTACTGCAATACTCCTCTTTTAGTATGCTGGAATGAGTAGGAATTTCATGTTACTGATTTCAGTTTTGTTTTTATGTCCTTTGTAAGAAATGTTACTGATGTCAGGGGCACAGCAAAACGATCGTTAACTTTACACTGTGGGAATTCGCCCTTTGCATGCCTGTAACTAGGCCGGCGAGTGCGTCAGTGCCGCGGGTCTTACCACCCACGGCCCGGTATGGGCGCGTCACGGCTCCGGGACTGAGCAGGGACAGCGCTGGGGTACCCGCCCAAGTCTTCCAGAGCCCCGGCGCCGGTGTCCGTCCGAGCGCCTTTGCCCCGTCTCACCGCCGCCATAACACATCAGGCACGGAGAAAAGCGACGGGAGCAGGCATGGCGTGGGGAACGTGACCGGGCACGGCGGGCAGGGCGGACGAACCGCTCGGTGCACCGAGCCCGACTCCTGTGGCCGCCAGGGGGAGCTCCCAGGTCGTGGAGGCGGCCGGAGGCTGTCCCGGCCCCGAGGGGCGCGGGGCAGGCGCGGCGGGGCCCGGCCAGGTGACCCGCTCTGCCCGCGGCCCGACCCTGTTCTCCTCCGCCAACACGAATGTTCCGAAAGCGGCGACCCAAACAGTGTCGGTGGCACGTCCCCCGGACGGGACGCGCTGCAACGCTGCCGGACTAACCCGGTAAAGCGCCCACACCGGCCGTCACAAACACCTCGAACTGGTCGAGGAACTCCTCTGCGAGTAACTTCTGCTCGGCCACAGGAAGCACTAGAGACAGCGAGCGTTCCTGCAGCTGCTGAGCCGCTGACTACTCGGAACGGAATCCCCGGGTTATTTTACCGAGATCACCTCTCCGCTGCGAGAGGCTGCCGGGCGTGATTCCGGGCGCTGCGCCGGGAGCAGGGACGGGCAGTCAGATAGATGGCCGGGGCCCGGGACGGGGCCAGGGCGGGGGTAGCGGACGGTGCAGTCGCCCCGGTGACTGCCCGGCCGCTGCGACGTCTCCAAGGGGAACGAGCCTTGCATCTGGAACGGGGTTTTCTTAAGAGCTAGGGGAGTCCTTGGCCCCAGAGGAGCCTGGCAGTGCCTGAGACCCAACAGCATCGGGGAAGAGGGAGCAGCGGGGTGGAAAGGGGATTCTCGAGGAGCCCGGGGGCGGGGAGCCGGAGACACCGGGCGATGCCTGCTCGTGGTCTCCTCCTTCGGTGCCACACCTCATCGGAATAACAGACACAAAAGTAGATTTATCATGCCATGGGGTTACAGAGATAATCCCCACATACTTCCACGCGGAAAACTGAAGGTATGAAATTTCAGGAAAGTCAATGAACTGGACAAACGCACCACTAATGTGCAACAAGTGTCACTGATGATACACAAACTGCCAACCGGACTCCGAGGGCGGCTTTAGACGGAGCAAGAGGCTTAGGCTCTACCCCCGGGACCCGTACACCGGATGGACGAGGGTCCCAAGGCAGCAGCCCCCGCAGGGCCACCGGCCGCCAGGGTCCAGAGGCCGCCGAGGGCGACGCGTGTAGAGTTCTGCGCGCTCCTGGCTGCGGCGGGAGTCGCGCGGGAGCCGGCGGCGGGACACACATACGGACACGGACACTCTCGGATGGACCGGGGGTGCAGGCGAGACGCCGCGCCGGTGGGCTCCGCCAATGCCCTCCGTCACAGCAGCCCGGCGGCGAGCTTACACGTCAAGGGTGGACGGGGGTCGGTCTCGCCCAGCCGCAGAGCGGATGGCGGAGGCCACGCGCTTACCTTGTTCCATCGGTCCCACCCAAGAAAGCGCCGTCCCGGCGGGGCCGCTCCTCGGTGAGCGGCTGTCGGCTGCTATGTCTGGATCAGTACTCGGCCCATGGCCGGGCGGGGCGGGAGGCGAACCTCTCGTTAGCCGAGCTGAACCGAGCCGCTCAGCGCCGTGGGGTCGCCATTCAGAGTCGCAAGATCTGCGGGCTGGGCGGGCAGAGGCGCTGCTGGCCCTCAGCACCGCACTGGGGCGGGCAGGCCGGCGGGACGCGGGCAAACTCGGCGGTCTACGCCCCGAAGAGGCAGGGGCTGGCAGAGACCGAGCCGCGCCGCGGGCTGGCCGCGCGCCGGCGCCTGCCTGCCCTGGACGGGCGTTCCCGATCCCCGGCTGAACCTACGACTCTCCAGGAGGGCCGATCAGCTCCGGCGGCAATCTGCAGCAGCTTTCAACGCCTCCGTGAGCCGGGGCCACGCCGGAGGCAGAGGGAGCAGGTGGCATTGCCAGCCCTTTCCCAACGCACGCAGGAGTCGCGGAAACGAGCCTGGACAGAGCTAAAACACCGTGGCTGTTCCCTCAGCTGATGATGTTTGCAATAGACAGAGGGAAAAGTAACGAAGTCGTTAATTAATCCTTCTTTAGCGCAGCGTCGTTTTAGTCTCACGTTTGTACGTTAAGCTGTTTATAAAGATGCGCAAAACAAGACGCACGGACATCCCGTAACTCCAGCGATTGAAAACAAAGACCGTGGACGAACCCGAATAATTACTTTCCAAACCTATATTGACATTACGGTCTTGTTACAGGTTAAACGAAACCCTGTTCACCTGCAAACGATTCTGAAGACAGACACCACATCCGAAGGACGACGCGTTTAGTAATGGTTCTGATATGATCAACTCGATTCGTGTTTACTTTGTGAACACTCAGAAAAGATTTAGTTCCCCTCTTGTTGTGGATAATGTTTTCCTTGGTTAACAATGTATCAAACCCGTAGGAGAAATCAGCTGCAAGGAGGATAACAGGCTATAAGCCCAGTTTCCGGAATTATTTGCTGTATAAGTCTCAACTCCTAATTCTTCTTTTCTTGATAATGAATTATGCTTTCAATTAGGAATATCCGCGGTGATGTAACAGCAGTTTCTCTCCCTTTAAAAGACCATGGGCTGTTACCCCAACGTCGGGTCGGGGGAAGGAAGGGGGGAGGAAGGAAGGGAAGGGAAGGGAAGGGAAGGGAAGGGAAGGGAAGGGAAGGGAAGGGAAGGGAAGGGAAGGGAAGGGAAACAGACCTGGTTATC
>JACBWW010000010.1:33200418-33399973 GCA_020086605.1 Lanius collurio | reverse complement strand
ACAGCCGCATGTAGTCGGGAAGGGAAGGTTAGGGAAGGGAAGGGAAGGGAAGGGAAGGGAAGGGAAGGGAAGGGAAGGGAAGGGAAGGGAAGGAAGGGAAGGAAGGGAAGGAAGGGAAGGAAGGAAGGCCTCTGCGAGGTCAGTGGGTTCCAGACCCGGCAAAAAGTTGAGCTAAACAGCTATTCCTAGGGCATAAGGTAATTTTTTACAACCACTTTAAAAACGTTGGGCTCTAACGCGAGGGAACGGCCGCTGCGCAGCTGAAGACGGAGCCGATTACCCGATAGAACAGCGATGGGGGCAGGCATTACCGCTCAGTGCTCCGGGGCAGCACAGCCGCCGGGGCTCTGCGGTCACTGCCCGGCTGGTAGATGAGGCGCCGGCGGTCTCTGCGCCGGGTCTCCGCCCGGCGGGAAGAACCCGACACGGCGCGTGGGAGGACGCCACCGCCTCCGGGCGCTCCTGCTGCCTACCGGCGGGGGCAGAGCGGGCCGGCGGGGGCGGGGCTGGCTGACCCCGGCGGCGGGGCTGGGGGTCCCGTCGGGCGCAGCGCGGCCACGTGCAGCCCTGCGCGCTCCCACGGCTCGGCCCGGCCGTGACGTATTGGGGTGGAGGCGCGCGCCGCCCGCCGATTGGGTGGTGGCGGCGGCGCGGGGCGGTGGCCGCCCAATGGGCGCGGGGCGCGCAGGTGCCCGCGCAGTTATCTGCGCGCGGGGCGCGGCGCGGAGCGTCCCCGCTGCCGCCACTGGACACGCGGCTGGGGCGACGCGCGGAGCTGCTCGTCCCGCATCCCCCTCCCGCTGGATCGCGTGTGGAGCGCATTACCCGTAGTCCGCCGGGACGCGCTGCTGGTGGGGGCTCTTTCTCTCGGGACTCCTGGTCTGTTGTTTCGCCGCGCTGCCCCGGCTCGGTTTTAGCTGCTCTTTAGCCTGGACTTTGGAGGTGCGCGCCACAGGAGCGGGCGGGCAAGCGCCGGGATTTTCCTGTTCACAGCAAAGTTCGGCACTTGCTGTCGCTGAGATCCTGCGAGCGGCGAGGAGCCCGTCCCGCCCGCGGCCGCGCTCTCGGCGAGGCTTTCCAGCGGAGCGGCCGCGGCGCGATTGGGCTCGCTGATGCCCGCAGATGTTAGCGGTGGGACAGATGGATGCTAATCGCCAGAGCGCGTTCGTCCTTAGCAGTGCGCCGCTAGCCGCGCTGCACAACATGGCCGAGATGAAGACCTCCCTGTTCCCCTACACCCTGCAGAACCCCTCTGGTTTCAAGGCGCCGGCCCTGGGCGGACTCAACACGCAACTGCCCTTGGGGACGCCGCACGGTATAAGCGACATCCTGGGACGGCCCGTGGGCAGTACCAACAACCTGCTGGGCGGGCTGCCCCGCATCAACGGGCTGGCGGCCTCGGCCGGGATGTACTTCAGTCCCGCTGCTGTCTCCCGCTACCCGAAGCCTCTGGCGGAGCTGCCGGGACGGCCGCCCATTTTCTGGCCGGGAGTAGTGCAAGGCTCTCCCTGGAGAGATCCCCGGCTTGCCTGTCCCGGTAAGTGCGGCCGGTTCTTGCAGGGCGCGAGGAGCAGGCGGCCTGGGGTCCAGAGCTGGGGCGGCCCCAAGCCGCTGGCGGACGAGCGCGGTAGATGGGGCGGGCGGCAGGAAGGCCCAGTGCGGGTCACTCGGTCCTCGTTTGCCCCGGGTCTGTCTCGGACCGAGCTCTACATTAGGGCCGACGGACAAGCGAAGCGGTTCCGCAGCGCCTAGCGGGGCCCGGCTACGGGCCGGGAGCAGTGCAGAGTTCATCCCTGACGCAGCTCTTTCTCCACTTTCAGCTCAGACGGGGATGGTTTTGGACAAAGACGGCAAGAAGAAACACTCTCGACCGACTTTTTCTGGGCAGCAGATATTTGCTTTAGAGAAAACCTTCGAACAGACGAAATACTTGGCAGGACCGGAGCGCGCCCGGCTCGCCTACTCTCTGGGAATGACCGAGAGCCAGGTGAAGGTAGGTCCGTCCTTTGGGCTCCCGCCTCTCCCGCTCCCTGCCGCGGCCGCTTTCCGTCATGTCGGTGATTACTAGCAACCACAAACATTGAGCAACTATGCAGGAATATTTTTTTTAAAGTCAGTGAGAATTTAAGTCACATTTCGATATTGGATAGATTTTAGGCTAATTTCTACCTAACTTATTTTGTGCTTAGAGCTCTCTGTGCTGCAAACAATTTAAAGTAAATAGACATATTATTTTAAAAAAAACCCTATCACAACAATGACAAAATGCCCCCCGCAGGTAACTCTTTTTAAAGGGTCACTTTTCCACGAGGATCGTGTCCACTGGCACAAGTTTACTCCATGTAACTCCACAAATTTCTTAGCAAAGCCTGCAGGTGCATCTGAGTGTTGGGGTGCACTGTAAGCCAAAAATACTGATTTTTCTGGCTATTGTATTCTGTTTTCAACAAACGACTATTCCGGGAAGCTGCTGCTTTTACCGACGCGCAGCCCCGCAGAGACGGGCAGGTGTCCCCAACGGGGCCCCCCCTTCCCGGGAGCCTCCCGAGGCTCTGCCTGGTGCAGGCTCTGCTCCGAGTGCCCGTAGCCCTGCGTTGCGGGACGGGACGGGGCCGCCGTGGGCGGGGGCGGACGCGGCGGGGCCGAGGCCGTGGCTGAGCTGTGCCCGGTGCCGGTGCCCAGGTTTGGTTCCAGAACAGACGGACCAAGTGGCGAAAGAGACACGCGGCAGAGATGGCCTCGGCGAAGAAGAAGCACGACTCAGAGACGGAGAAGCTGAAGGAGAGCTCGGACAATGAGGACGATGACGAATACAACAAGCCCCTGGACCCCAACTCAGACGATGAAAAAATCACGAGGCTATTGAAAAAGCACAAATCCACGAACCTGTCCCTTGTTAGCCCCTGCAGCACCAGCTCGGATACGTTGTGAGGGCGTGGGGCCGACGGCCACACCGGGCAGCGCAGCGGTGGTGAGTGTAACTGGGTTGTTTGAAGTGGTGTGTTGTACAGCCTAAGATGTATGTGAAATGTATATATTTTTTACAGAATAAGTTATGAAATTATTTTCTTTCTCATCAATGTAAATTTCAGAGAAATTTTTTCAACTTTTTGGGTTTTGTGTCCCTTTAAGGTTTCCAGCTCTTTCCTTTAGTCTTCCTGTTAGTTTTCTGCTCCTAACAATCAGGTTTTGTTACATTTTCTATGGTTCCTAAGTCCGAGCTCAGCCACTTTGTATATAGTAAATTTCAGATTTTGTGATGTATATTTCTAGTGTAAAAAAGGCCGTTTTCTTTCACTCAGTCCCTCCGTATTTTGGCAGTTTCATTTCTTCTGCCTCTGGATTTTATGCTTAATAATACCAAAAAACCCAAACCAATGTCCCAAAAAAGCATGAGAGGAAAATGGACACTTGATTTTACATTAGAATGTCTCCACACGTGTTGGAAAGACTTTGTATAAATCAATAAATTATTTAACAACCTTCTCCTTTAGCGAGTTTCTTCCGGCATTTCTGTGCCAGAGGCCGGGGACGCCAGAGCTCCTGCAGGATGCCCGACGCTGCCCTGCAAAGAAAAAGGAGCCGGTGCGTCGGGGGCCGGTGGGCTGAGCCGGGAGAGCCCCGGCCCCTGTGGCACAGCCGGGGGCCGAGGTCACTGCCTCATGGGAACGCGCGCTATGGGACTCCCCAACAGCCCCGGAGAGGAGAGACACCCGGGGCTGAACGTGCAGCTCGAACTGCCGCGTGCGAGGCTGGGAACGCTCGTCCATAGCCCCAAGAGCGTTTCGTTGGCTTCGGTCGGCTGACTGGGTCCGCTCTAGAGAGGGGAGGTAGGGGCCGGGACACCTCCCATTGCGCTGTCTGAATACCGACCGCTGCACAAACCCGGGGGCGAAGTCGTTGAGATCCACGGCGAGACTCCGCATTTCTCCACTTGGCACACGCGAATCCGGGTGTGAGCCGCCCGCGTTGCTAAGGTGCTTTTTTTTCCGCCACGTTTCTGTTTGCTTGTGTGGTGGTTTTTTTTCGTTTGTTTGTTGTTTTTTTTGTTTGTTTGTTTGTTTGTTTGTTTTTTTTTTGTTTTTTTTTTTTATGAACGAGAGGTTCTCTTTTTTCCCCGTGTCACAGCTCTGGCTTCGCAGCCCGAGCAAAGGCCAGCGTCCGGTGCGGGCCCCAGTGCCCCCCCCGTTCTGAATCCACCTTCCGCAGCCCTGGGCCGAGTCCTGGCTCCCCGCACCAGGGAGGGACGCTCCCGGGCCTCTCCTGTTGCCCCTCTCGGGGCTGGGGCCCGCACGGCGCCATCACCCACTGCGCAAATTCCGCGTATGTCGCGGCACGACACGGGCCCGCGTCGGCGCGGTTCCGCTGCGGAAAAGGGCCCGGACCTCTCCCTCTGGAGCCCCCCTTGGGTACCAGTGCCGCCGCTCACTGTGATTGATTCCCCTTCGCTCCTGCGGGGGCAGCTCCGCGTCCCGAGGAGGGTAGGGAGTCTCGCAGGTCCTTACTCACTGAACGGGGCTGCACCCAGTTATTCCGCGGTTACAGGGGGAATAAATCGAGTTTAGGGTCTAGTCTTCATCTGGCTGTGAGCACGCTGAGCCCGGGCCGCTGTTCGGACTTCTAAGGGGAAGGGGCAGCATAAAAACACCTGCGCTCGAGGCTAATCATTCCCACCTGCCCCTTCCCCCAGTTCTTAAATGGAATGAGCTCGGAGGGGGAGTTACGGGAGAAAGGGGCTCCGAGGCACCGCAGGACTGACATCCCGGGGACACGGCCCCAGGCAGAGGGGGAGCTGATAGGACTAGTTCCACTCCTCGGCTGTCCCGGGGCTGCGGAGAGGTGTCCGCTGGGATCGGCCCGGCTCGCCTCAACCTGCGTCCCCGGATTAGCCTTCGGGGCTGTTTAAATGCGAAAGTTGCGTTTTATAAATTTCTGAGGGCTCAGTTCGGAGCATTCTCAGCAGCTCACCCCAGCAGGTCCCTGGTGCACCCTACACCCCCAGGGAAGGTTCGCGCCCCGGACGGCCCCGTGGCTGGAGGCTTCAGCAAGTTCATCTGTACTCGAGGCTTCTGTTCCTGCTGGAAAAGGCTAGAGAGGTCTTCTTCTGAAACTTGAGATAATCACGAAGGAGTTTATGGTGGCACATTTACTGCTGAGCACTGGCATCTTGTGCACAGCTTGTAAAGTTGCATCACCTTCCTCACATCAGCGCTCTCATATCAGCTCCCCAGTGCCTTTTCCTCGGTTTGTATTGTGTTTTGATTAACACCAAAACTGCATCCTATCATAGAGGTTTTCATGTGAAAAATAGTCTTGTTAATTGGCAGGAGATTAAAAGGTATCTCAGTAAGAAATGTGACAATTTAATAAATTCCCTGTAATCCCCAATGCCTAGATTAAAGGGGCAGACACAGCTATGTTCACCATGATTAGTTTTATTGCTTGAGAACCAGAGTACTCATTTCTAAAGGCCTTCAGAGTTATCATGAGTTGAGTTCGCTTAAATAGAATTACTGTGTGGTTATAATGCAACATGGCACAATAACAATACAGAGCTGCAGACACCCTTTGGGCAGCAATACTTGCTATAAACTGGGTTGTACTGTTGAGAAAACTCTGCAAGTGGACATCAAATCATTTTCAGTGGTAGTGATTTATACCAAAATCAACCATCAGTCTAATGCCATCACGTAGTTTATGAACTCTGTAGTGTTCTAAATTAAATCAATAAAACATACATTTGTGTTTCATCAACAGACTTCCTAATCACCTTTTAATATTGTATTTAGTGGTGGGAGGAAAACGTCTGTAACAAGACTATATTGTAGGCTGCACTGAGCTATTAACCAGGAAAATTTACAATTGGGTTGATGGTTGGTCTTTTTTTTCCCTTTAACACTGTATTAATACAGTCTGTGTCCAATACAGTTGCTACTTGAAGCAGACAATTATTTTCTTCTCCCGTGTTGTTATTGTTTCAATATAGAATATGGCACCATAAAACAGTAACAAAAGACGGACAAAAACAGTTTACAAAATTCTGGAAAGTTACACCCTAACCTAGCTAAGAACTTCACATTCAATCCTTAATATTACATAGAAAGAAGAGATTATAGGAGTAACAAAGTGAAACTGCTAATATATGTGCTAAATAGTATGCTATATATCTGTATCCAGGATGGCACTGCTATATATTATTTATTATATAAATGTTGGTTGTTGATGTACACTCAACTAAACCTGCTAAGACTCCAACACTTACTGCTGATATGGCACTCTCAAGCATTCATATTGGAAAGTATATTTAGCATTAAGTTTTGGTCAGGTTTATAAATTATTTATATATCTGTGTATATACACATATACATACATATATATACACACATATATATGTATGTATAGAAAGCAGCTGCTGTGTGATTCAAAAACCATGTAACATGGCAGTATAGTAAATAAAATGAGAAAAAAAATTAAAAATGAAAACCCAAATACTAAAACTAAAACACAAACCATAAGCCTTGGTCAAAAAAGAAAATACCATTTAAAACCATCAATATCTCTATCTATACAATCCAATGTACAAAATCCCAAAGTGGTAAAGATATATAAGGGGCACGATACCTTTAAAAGTTTATAATGCTGAAATAGCTTTTCCACATTGACAAATATACTTAGCAAAAGTTGAAAGTTGTGAAATCTAGAATACATAGCATCTCTGCTGTCTATTTAGAGTTTTGGCAACAGAACTGTGACATATATATAAAAAATAATTCCACATTTCTACTTGATGTCACATGAACATACAAGACAGTGAGGTATGTGAGGCTTCTCTTGAACAGAGTCCAGATGCTGAAGCATAGTGTACGATCAGCAGTCTAAAAATGTGGCACTCAGGACTGGATTTATCAATACAGCTGTTAGGATTACAGATTTCAATGTGCTGCCTTCCCTCCTGGCTACAGTGTGGTTTCACGGAAAATCTTCTCACTTCGTAGGCATCTTTTTCCTGTTGCAGAATTGGCATTTTTTTAAAAAGAAAGATAAACACAGGGGAAATGATGTAGAAAATGTAATATAAATGTAAAGAAAAAAGATGATATTTACCACCACATCACTGCACGACACAACACTTGTGCACATTTGCAATAGGTTTACCTGCCCCAGCAGCTATTCGAAAGGACAGGAACACAGGCTGCAGCAAGTTAGGGAAAAATAGAAGTTACATGTTTGAAATATACATTTTTTTTTTCTTTACAGTCAGAGGTAAAAACAAAAACTCTTCTATGACTGGAAACAAAATGTTGCAACAAGTTTTTGAATTAATGTAATTACAAAATACACAAGGGAACAACATAATCTCACAGATTTCTGCTCCCACTAAAATCTAAGGGAAAATTTTCTACTGATTTCTGTGGGAAGAGGTTCCGATCCCATACACATCTCCCTTTTGTCACAAATCTGCACCACTTTGGTGATGAAGGAAACAAAAATTGCTGTTTCTGAACTGGCTGACCCACAGCTTTTTGTTTACTGGATAAGTTAGTAAATTGCTCTATTTTAAAACCTTGCATGATTCTGGACCAAATGCCTTAAATGCATTTTTCCTTAGAAAACAATTCTCTGTCTCACAAGAACTCTGACCATGGAATTAAATAGGGGTATGTATTTGTGAGTTCAGATTTGCATGTACACATGCATCCACACATACAATTACCCATTATCCCTCTCAGAATTATCATTCAGGAGCCTCAATGCTGTTTTTAGATAGGCTTTCAGAGGTTACCTCCTAGTCCTCAATTGGCTTTTTTCAAAGAAAGCAAACACTCCATTTTATTCTGTTTCTAACAGGTTTCCATCTGGTATCTTCAGCAAAGAAGATTGCTTGTAAAATTCAGGTATTTTACTAATTTCGACAACTGGTATTTATGTAATTCTTTGTCCTTTTTCTATAGTCTTTTTATCACTTGTTGTTTGAACATGGAACTGCCAATATGTTTTTTCATCAACCTAGGTGAAGCTATGCTTTGAAAGCATAGTTGATAACCCAATGAAATCACTTGTTTTGCTAGAACAGTTTTAAGTGTACAGATGGCTGCTCCTCTTCACTTGCACCATATCCTGCTTTCATTCTAGCACCCGTCATCCTGTTCTTTGATTTCATACAAGCAGCCATTCTGATAAACTGATTTCAGCTGAATTTGACTTTGAAACATTTTCAAGGTGTTACTTCTAAAATAGGGCAGAGATATAGCTGACTTAATAGAACCTAGTCCATACATTCTCCTTCCTAAAAAAACCTTGGAAGATAAAAGATTAAAATGTTTGATTTAATTACCTTGTGATCCCCCATGCAGACATTTGGCCCAATGTGGTCATATATTACTATCTTCTCATCATTTTCTGACTAGTTAAAAAAAAACAAAACACAACAAAACTAGTCAGTCCAATGATTCTCCAGATTACACACACAGAAATTAATGTTGGAAATAGTATGCAAATAGGTGAAACTAGTTTCTGAATGAGGTGGTAGTAACACATCTTAGCTTGGTTTCTCCAGAGAAAGACTGTGTAAAATGAACTTTTATGCCCTGTACTACTTGCAGTAATTTGTGCAGTTTGCCTGCATAAAAGACCCCCTGGGATCTCTGCGTCTCCTCCCTGCTGATAGGACCTTGGGAAATTTTCGTGGCTAACACTGAGCAAAGGGAAGTGAGTGACTCGTTGCAGTTGCATTCCAGGCTTCTGCTGCAAAATGCAGCGAGCACATTTGGCCAGTCCTTTTTTAAGAACAACACAACTTTTATTGAATTAGGTGAGATAAATGTTCTTTGAATTAAATGTAATCCATGTCACCTTATAACAGCATTTGATTTCATCATATCGGGGATTTTAAATGTTCAGATAGATGAATTATTATTTTCAGGTTATGAGTATAATCTTCAACCATTTCTCTGAGATAAATTTCTTCATCTGAAAAAAAGCATTCAGTGATTTTAAGAAAAGCAGCAAATGACGGATGACATTCCTCCAGTCTCCATTATGAATTGTTTTCATTTTGTTCCATGTTGAACTGTGGAGGCACCTCCACATTGAACTTTACCCTTAAACACTGACTTCTTTAGCATTTTTATCTTAATGAATAATAAAATGTAGTCATCTTTCTGCCATTTGCAATAGACGTGATTTGGAGGATCTATTATGATTCTCTAGCACAGTACTTCAGGAATATATACAAATACATTGCCATACAAAACAATTTCTTATTGTGCTAAATGTTTTCTATAAACTAATTAAATCTGTAATCTGGACACTCTCCAGTCTCTAATACAATCGTAGATGTGCTTTAAACTAGTTGGCAATACTAATTTGTTTTGTATGAGACAGTCAAGACTTTCTCATCTGTAATCAGTCAAGTTTGACTGGGCAATAACTTTATATAAACAGTAGCATTTAGGACTATAAAGTTAAAACTGAATTATCTTTAATGCAGTAAGGAAGCTTAAGGTCAGATTTACTTTACAGCATGGTTGTCTGCCAAAAATATAAAAACATAACCTTCTGCATTGTATGCATGAGCACTTTCCAATATTTCAAGATCATAATGCCACCAGCATCGGAAGTGGGGATACATTCATCAAAAGCGACTTGATAATTTACAAAGGCAGCATAAAATTGTGGATTTTCAACTGCATAATCTTTAGACAGATAAACAAATTACAGCAGTGCACAAGCAGAAACAATATACACTTGGCTGAGCATTCATTACTTCATGCGATCAGGCATCAGCGCAGCTCCCGAGCAGTGGGCAACCTTTGGTGGTTTAGGGCTCAGGAAGCATAAAATAACATGATGGTGAGGTAACCGACCATGGCATGATAGATGATGTTGCATGAAAGCTGTTTACAGCCCCATGTCAGTACAATCTGTATTGCCTACTGTGTAGCTGAACACACTGTACAGTGGCAATTTGTGCACACTATCCTTTCTTTATCTAGGATTTAAATGCAGATTTACTACAATTTTTGTTTAAAACAAAATAATAGAATTGCTTAGGCAGAAAAATAAATATTTTATTACCTATAAGAAAAACTATTACAGCAAAATAATTATGTGGATAAGAATATTCAATAGATAGTTATGACTGAAAAAAATTCATTAAAAATTCATATACATTTATATTTTAAGGATTTGTTACAGTGTAATCAGTTATTTAAAATTTGCTTTTACTTTCTTCAGAGTTCCGTTTAAAGCTTCAAAGTATAGGTCTCTGCAGTGGAGTAAGTTCTCAGTCAAGGTCAACACTGCTTCTTGCATAGAATCACAGAATCCTGTAGGGTCATTTTGCCCTTTCCTCTATCAGTTCAGCATTCTTTTCTAATTACTATTTTCATTAGGTTTTATGGCCAGAATCCTGGTTTTGCTTTGGGCTGGATAAGGTAACTCCTATGTTTGGTACAGACTCACTGAGTTAAAGCCCAGTCTGGCCTCATCAACACCTGTCACTTTGCATATATGCTTCTGGAGATGTCCCAAACTGCTTGATCACAATTTGCAAATGCAAAGCTCCAGAGACAGAATTATGTGCACTTTTAAAGATAAGCTTTGAACGACCAAACTGATCGAATTTCTGTTACACGGAGACTGGGAATTGTAACTGACCTCACAGTTACAAACTTCTTCAGTGCTCTAACTTTGTTTTCCCTTGTTTAATCTTCCCCCCTTATATCCAAGTTATAGCCCTCTAGATAATCAGAAAGAATTCCTTTCTCTCGGTACTGTTTACACTCTCCAAGCTTTTGTGTACACTTTTATCTCCTTATTCATAGCTTAAAAAAAAAAATCTTCCCTCATTGTCCACTCTTTTCATGGTTTTAATCCTTTGTTCTTTGGGAATTTCATGGTCGCCAAGTACTATTGGTAATATTTTGGGTGAAGTCTCACTTTTTCACATGATATTTTTGTATAAGAAAACCAAATAACACTGATTTTGACATTACTATTTGACTTATAAGGTCTGTATGGCCCTTAGGCTTCACATATTTTTTATTGAATACTGCAGTACATGTATTGTCTAAAATTTTGGGTGAAATTTCAATATGTCATGCAGACACTTTTTATACATTAAAACGTGTGAGGAAGGCATTGACCTGAAATTTGAGTAGCTGTGGGAAACACATTCCCAGCCTTTTAGTGAGTTATATACTGCAAAGCAAACAGTCTAATCATGAGATAAATAACCTGATGAGAGAGAAAAAGAAGGTTATAAACTTCAGAAGAGCAAGTTTCAAGGGTGTAATTAATTTAAACAGGAAAGAAAGAAGCCATGAAGCTATAAAACACTGATTTACTTGCAAGATTATTTTCTGTAATACACTCTCACTAAACTGCATTAATTATACAGGAACACACAGACAGACACATACTTTTGGCAATTTTGTGTTCAGTAAGTCTGTTAGGAGTCATACAGTCTGGTCAGTAAGACAACCTCACTGCAATACATCCATTTATGCAGCCTTCTCATGGCCACGGCCAGCTGGCCAGCTCAGAACAGAGAAGTGGGAAAGATATTGTATCTCACGCCCTTTTCCTGATCTGTTCTTGGCCCTTTAGAGCAGCTGGTAACCAGCATCAGCAGGACAGGGGTCTAGGTGCCATGAGCAAGCACACAGAAACAGAGGCAGTGTAAGCTGGCGCAGGTAACCAGTTGACCTGGTCCAGTGCTTCCAAGAAAATGAGGAGGGCAGAGTGGAACAAAAAGGAGAGCAAATGACAGAAAACTGGAAGGCTCCTGAACCATATTTAGATCATTTAACCACGGACAGAGCATCACCAACTAACTCTAACCCTATCTATAAACACCAGAATCCAGAATCCCAAGAGGAATTGTATGTTCTAAAAATGTTGCACAAGCTTATCTTTAAAGCTCTAATGGAATGTCTGAATTTAGGCACCTAGTTGGTGTACCAAAGTTAGGAGCCCACCTGCTATGACTATCCTCATTCAGGGAATAGTGATAGATTTGGCCTGTCTAGGACTTGACATATTCTTGGACCTACCTTAGGAAATCTACCACTGTGGTAACTCAGGTGCCCCCAGCTGCTGCTGTACAGGTTTTTCTCTCAATTGCATGACTTCAGCCAGCAGTCACTTGTATCTGCTTCTGTCTGCATCCCTGCTGAATCCCTAGACTCTTTATGTCACTGTAGGATGGACTGGGTTGGGGGATGAATAGGGCCTTTATATAGGGGCTTTTTACTTACAGTTACACTCTTTAAAGCAAGCAGTTTCCCAGTGCTGTGCAGAAAAGCACAGAAGTGGCACAGGACAGAAGACAGTTGGTCATCACTGGCAGCTCAGATATCAAAAGAAATACTTGTGAAAGCTCGACTTTTAGTCACTGTCAGTTGGTTTATGGTGACAAGTCCCCCTTCTTCAGTGCAAAGAACTGGAGACACACCCCTCTATTTACTACCACGGTGTGCTGTCTCCAGCTTGCCAAGTGTTTGGTACAGGCAACTCAAGGACAGAGTCAGCCCTACCTGCCTTTGGTGCAGATAAATGCAGTGTGGAGGTATCAAGGGGATGCAGGTCTGTACTTACTTTCAGAATGAGCTCCTTGGCTGAGTGGGACATCAGGATTCTGTCGCACCAGGCTGGACATCTCGTGTTCATGTACTGCCTTCCCTGGCTAGAGTCCTCACTGTAGGGATAACTGCAAACAAATCCCAACCACAACCATCAGTGACTCTTGGCAAAGCAGCCTGAAACCTCTGGCTCAAAGGGCCATACTACTTAGAAAATTTCACTGTCACAAAGCAGCTCTTCTAGACACTTGTACATGTTTATATTTATTTTCTTCTCCCTCTTTCCTTTTCATGTGCTCTGTCTCTTCTCAGATCTACAACTCTACTGTAGGGTTAACAAGTTAAGACACACACAAAGAGTGTTTCAAAACTCTCATCTCCTACCTTGTGCTTCTGCATGTGAGAGTATTTAAAGACAGCAAACTGTTTATCTGTGTGGAAGTACAAAAATCAGTTCAACAACAACTTGTAAGTAGACAAAATACAATAAATATACATGCAGAAGTTGAGAAATGAAACCTAGGGGAAAAGAAGTTCATCTTGTGTGATTTCTTTGCAGGATTCTCTCAAGGGGGGTTATCTAGGAATAATTTAACAGAAAACAGAGTTCAGAGTGCTGGGATCACTGCAGCTATACACAAACCTCTCCTATATGGATTCTTTAAGGGTGACAGAAAGAAAGACAGGGTAAGACAGCAGGCCGTGCAGGAGATTTCTTCAGAACCAAGGAATCAGGAATGTGGTTTAAAGAAAGTGATGCTGACTACATAAGATCCTGCACCTATGAAATTGTGTTAAGAAAAAGTATATTATTTTGTAAAGACATCTTAAATAGAAGCAGATTAAATGGTAACTACACTCTGGGGTCATCATAAACATGCTATGACATCTCCAATGCATTCTAACTTAGCTTTAAAGGACAACAGAAAGTGTTTATTTTAATCTTCAAAATATAACTAGAGTAACACACCTGTGTGAGCCCATGAGCTGAAATCATTGGAAGCACCTGAAGGGCAACCTCTGGCTCAACCTCAACAAGCTGAGACTAGAGTTTTACATGTCTCACCCAAATGTTCTCATCAGTTTAGTAATACAGAACTTTGCATTCCATGATGGCTCATCACACTGTAAGGCCCACTGTTTCCTTAGACCATTTCCAAAATGGCATGTGGGAGTAGCTAAGAAGGGGTTTTGGAGAAATCCAGAGGGTTTGTGACAGGCTCAATTTTTTGAATATTGGGCCTGAATTAATTGAAGTCTGCCCTTGATAAAACTCTTAAAAACCCCAAACATCTACATATGTATGTGTGAGTGTATTTGAAACAACATCTGCATTTTATTCTGCTCCTCACTGAATTCATAAAGGAAATACTGAGGTTTTTCTGATAGGTGTGTTAAAATAAAATTTCTGGTATTGTAAAAAAAGGGTTTGCATGCTTGAAGAGAAACTTATTTACTATCCTGCTTGGTGTGATACTCTGAAACGGAGACATACAGCTCTACCAAATGGGTTTACAAGCTACACTGCCATTAAAAAGATTAGCCATGGCAACCATCCAAGAAAAGCATACTGAATGTATTGGAACAAACCAGTGATCTCAGTACGTTTTCCACCTCATCAAACCTAACAAGACTCATTTTCAAAACATATTATGAGAATTCAATTTGCTGCTTCACTGACATACAGAAGTACAGCTTATTTCTGAGTGTCTGTGAAATATTCTGATGATGCAATACTTATACTGGTAGCAGAAGCTCTTTGTCTGCAACTTAAGGGTTGACTTTTTCTCATAACCTATTACTCTACTTACTCCAGAACCACACATAACTGAAGCTACTTTTTATGACATAAAGGTATAAGAATCAATCACATTTCAAATAATCCTTCCTTTCACAGCATTACCCGTCTGAAACATGATGTTCTGTACCTAGAATGATCTGTTATTGCTATGTGTTAGAACATTTAATCCTAGAGCCTATATTCTATGAAACGGTATTTATCAATTTGCTTTATTTATCTTAATGTTTTCACAGGGTGAAAACTTCTGCCAATTTTTCAAGGTCTTTAGCACTGATCACCCAGTCAAAAAGTTACTGTAGTTTACAAGTATCTTTGACAAATCATATTTCTAATGGCTGGGACAGAGATGAAAATAAATGCTGCAAAATTATCCAGACAAAATGACCTGTAGGTAATAATTTAATATAATCAAGTGAGGCAAGCTCTTCTTTTTCCAAGGCAGAATCCTTCAAAGGAAGCAAGAAGCATGGAGTGTTCTCACTGCACTCCAATGAATAAGGCTTCTCCCTCCTTCCATCCCCTTTGATGTATGCAAGTCCCACTCTCAGGGAAATGCTGACACTGACATAATAAAAAATCGTAACAAGATAAATGCCCCCAAAACTGGGAAAACTATTTGCTCTCCTCCTTCATACTCTAGAGGGGTCACAAACACTTTGGAATAAGCAAAATTCTTCTGTAAATGGGCCCAAATAGTGGTCACAGCTAAATATGACTCAAAATTCCTATGAGAGATTTTTTTTTTTTTCCTTTCTGGGTTGTAGGGATATTTTAATTTATTATATGCCACTGATCTTAAATAGATTTTTGCAAATAAAAGCTCTGTTAGAGATTTCTGGAATATACCTGTCACTGAAGAAACATGCAGAATGTGTACTATTCCAGAACAGAATGTTTCAAAACCATACACTCCAGAAGTTATCTCTACCATCCTCTTCCACAGCTAAGTGAATAGTGACATGCAAATAGTGTGACTGCTTCCATAAATGAATCATCTGCATGTGAACTCTGAAGCTTTTGCTTGTTTGGAGTGATTTTAAGGGTCTTGTCCCCAAGGATACTCTACTGTCTTACATAATGTCTCTTCCTTTGGATGTCTTCCCAACAGCTGATGGGATTTAAACCCAATCAAGAGCAGCAATGGAAGGAGGAGCCTACAGATGCATAGGCATTTCAGGAAGGCTGATGATTCTGATGCAGCCATAACAGAAAGATGCTGCAGAATGAAAGACTTGGGGAACACATCCAAAGCCTCAGAACCAGCCGCTGATCCAGCACTTGGTTTCAGACTCAGACCCTGAGTCTGCCCCCAGGAGGCAGCCCCTGTGTGCTCTCCTGCTAGCACGCACCTGCTGAGGCCGGGGGCTGCCCAGCGAGCACCGACGGCACCGCATGGGCTTCCACAGAACCAGCACGTGAAGGCACAATGCTCGTTTTGCTTCTTCCCATACAGACACTGTCCAGAAAGCACAGATTCATGATGGGACTCAGGAAATGAAAATACTTCCACTTGCTTCAGTGGGTAACCAAGACACGAGTGTGCCAATACACACTTCTATTTGACTGTTCAATTTTGTTCTTTCTAAGCAGGCTTCATGATTTCCCTTCTCTTGTCCTTCCTATCAAGCCCACTTCTTGATTGCTTCTTTGCCATCAGGCATAAATAGTCTCTAAAAAATTATTGTAAATTTAAGCTTGTGTGCATGCAAAAAGCAGAACTACTCTTGTAATATCCATCTTCCAAAAGACATTAGGAATAAGACTATCTGTGATCAAGGGCATTAAATTAGATTAGTTTTGCTGACATCTCCAGCCTCTTTTAACACATTCACTCGAGGCAAGTTAACAAACTCACAGTTCTTAAGTCAAAACTTACTTAATAATTCTAGTCATCAGATTTTCTGATTTGCAAATTGTAGAAATAATTACAGATTTGATAAAAACAACTGCAGATCTGATAAAAAGAAATTAAAGGACTCTATACCACATAATTGAAAGTTAACAATTCCAGTAGCAATCTCCCAGAGGGGAAGTATTGCGACATCCTTCTATGCTTCCATCATCAGTCTTGACCACCAGGACGATGACTGTGGCAGAGAAAAAGGGAAAACCAGCTCTCCCTGTCCCATAATTAGACAGGAAAGAATGTATTATTTTTTCCTTTCATTAGCATTCTGCCTCAATCACAGTCTACCTTGTGTAATGCACAGAAAACATGATCTTAAGAATGAATAGCGAGTGCTCATGTAAAAATGGTGACATAACAGATAAAGGCCTCTAGGTACCACTGAAACAAATGATAAATAGATATAACGCTAACACATCAGGTGCTAGAGAGAAGGTAAGGCTGTACACACTTCCTTAGTATTCTGTACAGTTACAGACTTTTTTACACACACTGTATTACATCTATTTAAAAATACATGGGGAAATGAGGAATCACGCATGGAACAAATTTTATGCCCAGTTTAAAACAGTGGCAAAGTTGGAATTTAGGACCTTAACCACTCATATTAGCAAGGTAATTGACAGCAAAAAGAGACTGCTATTCTCTGTGTATGCCAGCCAGCAGAATTATACAAAATACACTTTGAGTGTGCATGCCTCTGGATGATGCATGGACAGGAAGTTCTGGAGCATCCATGGGAAAAGCTTGCACAATTTATCTCCAGTTGTTTAGGATTTACTTTTTGTCAAGATGCTGCTTCTAGCTGAGTTTCTACCCTATTTCACAAACTTTTGTTTCAGTTACACTTATTTAGTCAGGGTTACTGTCAGGTGGGTTTTCTGAATAAAATTTCCAGCAACATCATGAATATAATGTTCAATATTATTGAAATTTAACCAAACACTTCGATGAATGCTAACTGACTTAATAAAGAGCAGGCTGTCCAATAAAGTCACAATAAGGATGAGAACTACTTGGCAATTGTTTGGGGAAAATAAACCATTAAGAGGGTCAGTAATATTAGACCACTACTACTGTTGACAGGTATTGCCAGAGATGATTAGACACCTTTACAAAAATGGTTACTGCAGGGTGAAAAGTTGTCCGACATCACAAAACATCCTGTCAGCAGTGCCTTAACTCAAAACACAAGCCAACAATGCTGTGTATATAAATATCTCCTTAACTGGCATTTCCAGTTAGGAAAAATGCTCCTAATGAACTCTTGTCTTGTGTAAGAATGGATAAAATCTGTTAGTGAGATGGGTGAAAGGTACTTTCTAATAGGAAACAATTAAATCCCTCTGGAGGGCTCTTACCTCTAACTGTCCCAGGCAGTTTGCTCCAGCTCGCTCTGCACAGAGAGCACGCAGGACAGACCCTGCTGCTGGAAATGCTCGGGTGCTGCTCTAGGCACTCTGCCTTCTACAGACAACACACTTCCAGTGCTGGTGTAGGAAGTGTGGCAGCGCTCACTAGGCAACAGTGGGGAAAATTCAGCTATTTCATATTTTTTAGTCCAGTAAAGGTCATTCTGAACAATTCTGCAGCCTATATCTAGGTTAAAATGCTGATCACTTAGCAAACTTCATCACGTTTCAGGGAATGGAAATGCCTCCTCTTCAAAAACTCCTTGCGCTCGCTCATCTGTCAATTGTCCCCACATTTTATATCACTGATTTTTTTCTAATACAAAATAATTGAGATGGGATAGAACTATAAAGCATCAATGAAAACCAAGCTCTGTATGGGAAAAGCTGAGATACAGTTTTTATTTGGTCCATTTTATTTTTGAACTTAGGTATGAGCAGTCACATTTATTAACCTTTTCTCACTTTTAGGTTTTTCGATTTACATATGACATTGACAGAGAACCTCAAAAGGGGAAAAATCCCCATCACTCTTCATCAGAAAATTATTTACTATTTTCATATTTTCTGAGAAAATGTTGGATCAATTTACCTTCAGCTCTGACATGCTCTCAGATTGTCTGAGACACTTTTATCTGAAGAAAGGATGGTGAATGTGAACTGCCAATACAACCTTTGGGTACTCTGAAAGTTTTCAGGCCAAAGATATAAATAAAATATTTTGATATTTTTAGTTTAGACAGCATTAGTGTGAGCAGGTACACGAGTGTGATTTCAACAAAATGCTATTCAACCAATCAAAGGGTGACATCAAATTTTTGTCAGCTACCAGAGTGTTAGTTTCTTCCTCAAAATTGAATTACCATTTTTTATTTCCCTTAACCTGAAAGGGAGAGTTGGATTCCCTAGATCTGTTTCTAACAAATGACCCCATGTAATTTATCTTCATATGGTCATCTTAGGCAGCAGATCTAAGCTAAGCAGTAAGATACACTGCTGTTTGAATTAGATTATCTGCTTCACAGGTACCAAAACACTAATAAGCCTTGGTGATGCTCTGCAAGCCAACTGGCCATGATACGTGTCTCACTTCAGCCAAAACAGGAGGGCAAACAGCCCTGCAAACACAGTAGTTATAGAGCAATGTGTTAAACAGCTGCTACTTGCACAGGCTACACTAACACCATGGTGATAGTACCAACAATTGGAGTCAAAGGTGACAGTGGGAAGGGGGGGTCACCTGGGCAAACCAGCAGCAAAGGGCAGGACGGGTAAACACGACTTGAGCCCTGACTCTAGGCACAACACAAAAAGGGAGGCTTAATGACATGGCGTTTTTATCAGAATCTTATTAATAGATTTATGCTTGGCATATTACATTTTGGCTTAATGTTCGTCTTTGGAAAATACTGGTCTGTGATATGCTTCAGAGTGAGCATTCTTGTATCACCAGTGTAGTTCTGGACCTTTTTCAGTTAAAAAAAAAAAAATAAACCCAGAGCCTCTTTCCTGTGAAGGGAGCGTAATGCAACCCTTCACCTTCCATGAAGAACATTCACCCAGAATGGTCTCCATAGCAAAAATCTCCCTTTGCTGCTGAAAAACACCCTATGGCCAAAGTCTGATGATGAGGAGGACAAGTGCTGGTGCTCACTCTGTCCCACTGGTGCCAGAACCTGCCCAGGACTAGAGGCTGATGTGTGGCTGATGGCAACTGGCACACTGTGCTCTGCTGTTTGATCTCAGAGCTGTGGGGAGGCCCAGCTAGCAAAAATGGATTATTTGGCAGTACTAAAATAGATTATTCGGCAATACTGGTGCCTCAGCAAGTGAATACTGAGTGATGCACTCTATTGCTTTAATAACAGTAATGCTGTACCCCACTCAATGTATGCAATATTGCTACTATTACAAGTGGATAAATGGAATTATGAATAATGTTGGCTTGTTGGGAAGGACTCAGTGCTGGCTTGCTGCACCAGAACAGCCTGATGTTACTTTATATGACTGTGATTGAGCTCGATGTCTTTTCTGGATTGTGCCCGCCAGTACTTCTCAAAAGCACATTATTTTGGGGCTAAAATTTACAGTCTCATACTGGAAAAAATAACTGGGAACCTGAGGCAAGAAGTGGGTCAGGGTTCAAGCTCCAAACTACTGGGCTTTTCAGCAGTACATTCAGATGGGAATACAATGGACAGCCTGGCTGGCAGCAAAGACCATAAGCTTTTTAGAATACGCTTCATTTTCTGCTTGCAGCACAGTCCGTAGTCCTTACCTTACACATGGTGTAGACTAGTTCTTTAAAACTTTTTTACTTCATTGGTTTTCCTTTCTTTTCCCCTTTGCCACAATTCCTTAAATCAAACAGAACCGCCTACTTAGGTAATGCTCTCCAGTTCCTCACAAATTAAAGAAACACTCTGTTTCAATTTGCAAACTGAGAATTGGTCAGAGTGGCCCTAGTTTAATGTGAGGAGAAACACGGAGGTAAGATCTGTCTAAAAAAACATTGCAATGATTAAATTCTAATTGTTTTGGAGGAAATGACAGCTGTCTCTCTGCTTCCAGCTGGGAATTTGTTTCTGTGTTCCAGCCTTAGATGCTGGAAGCACTCAGACAACTGCATCATGTCATGTGGGAATTTGTTCCTTGTGTACTGAGAGATCCATGGGTGATTTCACATACCTCACTAATACCTGGAAGGTGTTTTACAGTGCATGAGTGACTCTGAAGTATTTCTGTTCAGTGGAAAATACTTTTTAATAGACGAAAAAAAAAATCACATTATAAAAGTAACTGATAAAGCAAGCATAAAAATAACCTAGGGCTTTTTAATCTAAGTGCCTAATTTCCCTTTTGTGAGACAACAGGATGCAGCAGCATTACTTAGGTGATGATCTAGGAAATGACAATTCTCTTTGCTTCAGGAGTGCTGCCCTGCCCTGGCAGCAGGCAGTCTGTATGATCTGAGAACACACAGAGAGGTAGAGAACACTGGGAAGGAAAGGAAGGGCAGCCTGTTGACACCAAAACCATCATCTTGTCCTTCCATTTCACACCCAAGGGTGACCTCAGGGCTCTGTGCAAAATGGCACCCACAGGTTCCGCTCTGAATGGTCTCTGCAGAAGGGAAGGAATAAGGGAGCGCTCTGGGCTTTGCTTCATGCTGAGCAGGCTGGCTCAGTGCAAACCAGACCAGAAAAATACATGTGTCATTGCGCAGCCTTCCAGAATAGAGAAGGGTTGTGGGACAAAATACACGGTAGAGAAAAAATATTTAATAGACTAAGTAAGATTTTTGGAGAATAATGAAATAATGAACCAGTGCTAAAGAGAATTCCAAAGGAAGAACACTCCGTCAAGAGTAAATGAGATTCAATCCATCTCCTGGTGAGAGGCATCAAAAGCCAAGATACTGCCAGTGCAGAGGGTCTGTCTGAGACAAATATCGCACAGAGGGTATCTAAGACACAAACATATGTCCAACCAGTAAATTACATGACAGCCTAATTCAACAACAAACAAGAATAGGTCACTTTAAGAGAATGATTAATACATGAGATTGCTGTGCATGCAGCCTTATCTGAGAGCAAACCTTGTATGTGGGTGTGAACTCTTGCTAAAGTCAGCTCCTATCTTTGCTATACAACAGCTACAAGAATAATTATAATAATTAATGGAGAGCAGTGATAAAGGTAACAATTGCCCACCTGTATATTGACAGACCACAATGTAGTTCTTTTTTTCACATCTCCTGCCTTTTGCAGTGATTGTTGACTACTGTGAAGTCCTTTGCAGCCTCACACAGGGCTGTTTGCTCATGGCCAGACTGTTCAGCCTGAGTGACAGAGCTTACAGAGTTTAAAATTCTAAATTGTATTTAGTCTCCAGTGGCTTGGGTTGCTACAGGCTACATTAGATCACAAAGGGTAAGAAGATGAAAACATGAACATTCACCATATAAAGTAAAAGGCCTCAAAATATAGGAGTATAGGAGTGGGTGAATAATGTCTGAAAAATACTCTGTTGGAAAGTTTTTTACACGTTGCCTAACATAGCAGACCTGCTGCACAGCCTGTGTTTTTTTGTTAAACTGTGGCTTCCCTCCCAGGCTGCCCCCACCTTTTGCATATCTCAGCAGGACAGAGGAAGGGTTTGTGAGGGAAGGGTGGGCTCTGGACAGGGCCAGAGGAATGCTTGGCCCAGGCTGCCCTCCCACTGCCCTGCAAGCTCCAGGGACCCTGGACAGAACACGCTGGGAGTCCGTGTGGACACAGCATCAGCAGATCTGGGTCTAGAGCAGTTAGGATAAGACTCTTTTCCCTGGAAGTTCATTCACTGCATCCCTGGCACGCTCCTCTGGGCACAGGCATACAGAGTGGTGAGCTGATATGGCTTAGGCACACATACTAAAGAATTAAAAGGAACTCAGAATTGAAGAGGAATTTAGAAAATGCTTTAGGGCTGCTGAACAGAGAGGAGATAACTGCTTGCAGATGCTGTCAGTGCCATAAAATCACAGAAGGAAGGAATGGTTTGGGTTGGAGGCACCCTTAAGCTCAGTCAAGGCTTTGTTCTTGATGGTTCTAAGGTGTGACTACCTGAGCACCCCTCCCTCCGCACCACAGTGCGATGGTCACCCGCGGCAGGAGGAAGAATTCACATCAGATCAAGCAGACATATGGTCTTAAACTAAATGACAGTATTGCACTAGGGAAAAACAAGAGATTAGTTTTTAGTTCCCTAAGTACACCTGCAGAGATGCTATTTTTAGATGTGGCTGTAGGAGAGCTCAGAAGTGGCTCTTCAATCTTTCCCACATTCAAAGTTAATTAAAAAGTCCTGATGCTAACCTGCAGTAACACAGAGTCCGTCAAGCCCTCATGGAAACTCCTTTATATATGCAGAAACATTAATTTGCTCTGCTGCCTTAATACCATTCCATTTACAGATGCAAAATCAATTCATAGTTTTAAGTCTCATAGAAGTATTACATAAATAATTGTTATTTATACCTACCAAAAATAATGTATGATTAAAAATAGTAATGTAGTTCTGTAAAATCCAACAAATGCCCATTTGCATATTGTTTAGTAGTTTGAGAACCAAATTAGCAATTTTGAAAATCCTCATTCACCTGCCATCTTATCACCCTTGCCAAGGCTCTAGTCTCCACTCCTAGAGCTGTTATTCAAATTTTGTGAACTGTAGAAGGAACTCTGAGAGCAGAACTCAGCTCCCTCCTCCTCACAGAGGTGGGGACTGGCTACAGGCTGACAGCATCCTCTACTTCTGTACTTGTCCTTCTGACATCACGCCGGCTGTACTCAGAAGGTGTAACCCAAGGCAGATATGCTATTGGGGCAGAAAAATCCACCTGCAACAGCCTTGCAAGGTGTTCTTCTGTGATTCTGCTGTGAACCAAAGGGAAGCATATATTTTACTTCTTGTTTTGAAGCCTCTCATGTCACACGATACACAATAAAAGCAATGGTAATTACAAACTTGTAAATTTTTGAAAAATAGTTTTTCTAAATATAGAATTGACTGTCCTGGATTTTAGTGATTTAAGCCAGGTCTACAAGGTTGTATAAATTCAGTTACAGTGTTACATGCAGCCTTCCCAATGGATAGTCAACATAACACACCTTCCTGAACAGGCTTTAAACGAGGTGTCTCCTCACTCAGAGCGCCACACAGCACGTAAGATTTGGAGAAACTTGTTATGGAACAGTTCTCTTCAGAACACCCAATGCTGAGAAGAGCTGTTCAGAGATATCCGAGTTTTCTCAGTGGCTGTCTGGACTTGGAAAATCTAGCAACGCAGGAAAAGAGGCCCCTGGTATTTCAATTACTCTATAGAATTATTTGTATTATTGCTTAGAGACAAGCAAGAATTCAGTAGTTTACAAAATATATTATGAAGTGTTCTTACTCAGTACAAAATGTCCACTCTCTACAGAATTAAAACTTTTGATAGACCCTACAACACCAAATTTTACTTTTAGGAACCATTAGCACAGGGACTAGAAAGAAAATAAGAAAAGGTTTACATAATGTTCAGTTTATAAAAGCTGGTATTAAAAACATAATATAGTAGCTGGAAACATGTACAGAACTATTTTTTTTTTGCCAAAACCTGTGCATAATGATTCCTGAGATGTTTTCCCAGACAGGTTGTAAGAGTTAAGTGCTCTCCCTGGTTGCTTGATGTAGTTTACAATCAGCTGAGAAGGGTAAGTAATAAACTGCAGGAAAGCACACAGCACACTGCACATGGATTTTAAAGAGCAAAATGAAACTGATAGTTATAAATACAGTAGAGAACAAAACTCCATTGAGATATTTCCAGCACATAATTTCATTATGGAATTTTATAGTTAGAAAATTGCTTCAGACGCCAACATTTCTATCACTACCTATAATGAAATGCTACCTTAGTGTCATGAAAAACTGATAATGAGAAGGACTGACAGTAACAGAATTTTAGGTCCCTAAGTAAAAAGTAAGAATAACCTTGAGCTTTTTAAATAAGAGTTTGCATTTATTTTGTTTCCCTTCCTTTTCTTTATTATTTTCCCTAAACCCGTGACATCAAGAGTGGTATCTCTTCCCAATCATTCCTGTACAGACAAACAGAGCCTCAGTTTCCCAAAAATTTGTAAATATATTTTTTATCAATGTATGAAGGCAATTTAGCAGTTCCTTATTATAGTGACTTCCTTTAAAAAAATTTTTACCAGTATAAAAATAAATTCCTACATGACTATCATGGTTTCATTTGAAATTAAGAAAAATGGGCAGAGAAATCAATTGTAAAAGGTGCAGATATATTAACATAAAACAATTAAAACAGAAAGATACAAAAATGGTCTCTCCATTCAGATTAGTACAAGAAAAGAAATCTTTCCATAACTTCAAACAAAAACTGGGAATATGCAAGAATCAGACTTGACTATTTTCTCAGTCTGTTTTCAGAAGTACTGAAGCACTTTGAAGTCACCAAAACTTCTGAATCTTAACAGCAACACGTTTACTCTCATTTTTTGTAACCACAGACTCGAATTTAAAATTAAATTCAGAAATACTTGTACAGCGGTAACTGAGAAAAATACAATTAGAGACAAGCAATTCTTTAGTCTATGAAAAAGTTTTTGCAGGAGCATGTGATGGAGCTGCTCATGGCGGCCCAAATGGCGACCTTATGTGAGCGGCAGGACAGGGGTAAGTGCCCATGGGACTTGAGGAAAATGCTGCCCAGGCCCAGCTGGGCTCCAGACTTTCCCTCCAAAAAGGTGTTCTCTCTCCTACACTCACCATATGCTGGGTGCCATCAGACACTGTTTTCTTACTTATTATTTTAATCAGTATTTTGCTCATTTTGATCCTACAAACCCAGTATTTTTCACTGGGAACATAAGCCCTTATGAACAATGGGCACTGGCTGTCCTGGTTGGGACTAAAACTTGTGCTGCACTGGGTGCCACGCAGGGCACCAAGGTAAAACAGTGTCAGTTATAGGGCAGCCTGTTTCCACCTTTCCCTATTTACACCTGAGAAACTGGATCATGGTGTGATGTCACTCTAGGAGTGGTGTGAAAACCCAGAGAACTGCTTAAGGGGAAATTTTGACCCCACTGAAGTTGACCACAAAAATATCACAGACTCGAAGAACCAAAGCTTTCAACCTCAGACCGGCTACAGTAGCGTATCAGTAAGATCTCATGATAAAGTCCAGAGAATAAGCAGTTTAGGTCGATGAAAAATGAATTTTTAAGTAACAGTCTGCTGCAACTCAGACCTGTGACCTTTCCTATCTATCTCAAAAGTACACTGGATTTCCAGCATGCTTTTTGAGGGAAGAAGTTAAAAGCAGGACAGAAGCACAACTGTGCTATAGATTTGTAGAACTCTGTGTTGTACAATAAATCAATTAACTGCATGCAGAAATGATGAAGAAAATGAAAGAAAGAGAAAATTGTCCTCACTGCCCTTTCCTTTTCTGAGAGCTGTGAAAAGCAGTACTAGATGTGTTCAGTACGTTTTAACCATGATAGTCTGCATCCCATGATGTAAGTCCAGAACACCAAGCATCAAGAACACCAAGGATCAAGGAAATAGAGAGTGATTCACAGACAAAATCACTAGAGATGAAACAGACCATAATTAAAATAGCATGTATAAATTAAATTCTGAAATACTACTTTAAGGCTATCATTACAATCGCTTAAAACTTCCTCCTAAATTCCAGGGCTTGCTAGCTAAGCCCCTAAGCTTGACACAAAAGTGACCAAATCTTTCTCTGTCCCTTCTTTCAGTGACAAAGCCATTGTTTGATGCATTTGCAGAACAAATGGATGCACTGCACACTTTCCAGCTAAGAATAACAAGAAGCTTAAGAAAATGTTTTTTAAATCTACAGGACTGATTGTATCCTCTTTTAGTTACAAGGAGTTTAGATACAAGTAATACACTAGATTTTGTATTTGTTAAAAATACAAAATCTAGTGTATGACTGGATATACAACAAATGTAATTCAAGCTTGTATTTACAAATTCAATATAAAAGCAGCTAAATCATCATAAACCACAGAAAAGAAAAAAGAGGAAAAATGGAGGAAGAACTACTGGAGGTAAAAGCAAGACATTTAGGCCATATATTTAATTTTTTCCTTGCATGAGTGAAAAGGTTCCAAGTTAAAAAGAAGACGTTCAACGTTAAAATAATTGCTTTTTGCCTATTTAAAACACATGGTTTTGCAGTTAATAGGACATTTCAATAAGAAGAAAAATAAATAATATAATTTCTCCTGGGAAATCCATGTGCTTGTTTCATGAACAAAATTAGCATATTGACCTGCAGTAACTCTTACAACTGAGAATCCAGTTCTGAAAGTACCTCACTCACACAGGACGTCCTGAGCCTGTGGCTGTGGAAGGACCATGGGAAGGGCAGTACCATGTCCTTGCCTCATGACACAGAAAACAAGGAGGGATGGGTGAAAAAAGCATCCTAATGTAAAGCCAGTTTGCTCTTTGTATATGCATGAGTTTAGCCTGACGTTTTTACATATTTTATTTATTGCAATATTCTCATATTCAAGTCTCGTATTTTGTCAGTATCATCTGTGTAAGTTTGAAGAAATTTTGTGTTAAGTAAACTCGGTGTTAGCATCCTTTCCATGCCATCTTTCAGTACATAAAATTTTTTTACCATTTATTATTTTTACTATTACCTAGTTGCTAAGAAGGAAACCGAGCAAGTAGAACTAAGACTCACAGAGACTACTCACACCTAATTTCTGATCTCTGCTTGAGGGGAGCATGAAACCGAACTGCACTTACAGAGTGTCTGAAGAATCTGAAAACTATTAATGGAACAACGTATTTTTGGCAAGCCTTGCTCTGGCTGAAAGCACTGATGTTGGAGAAATGAGGTAGGAGAGTATGTATGGTATAAAAATCATATCACTTCCCCTCACCTTCATCTACCCTGACCAGATACACGAGTGAGACACACTCAGGGATGTACACACACTGCTGGTCTACTGTTATCATTCTCAATCAATAAGGACAATTTAGAGCGGTGGCAACCTCTCTGTGCATACTTCCACTGTCCCAGGGGATCAATACAAATCAGTATCGCAGCTGGCTGGTGAGAAGTAATGAGATTATGATCACAAAAAGGCAAGCTTTCCAAATTTTTTCTTAGTTTATGCCAAAACATCATACTTTTCTATCCATCCATGAAGCATAAAATAGCAGTATTTAAAAATATTATATCTGTTAACAGAAATGTATATAAAAGCATAGTTTTATCTGTCTTTTTTCTACCAGTTTTTGAACTTTTTCCTTGTGAATGCAGTATTTCTTTCCCTTGAGAGCAACTGTGAGATTTGACTTCCTCACTCTTGGAAAGGGACCATACATGTACAAAATGGCACCAAATTTTCCGCAGATTTCTCCTGAACAGGACTGCCATGTGCAAAAGGCTTGGTTATGTATGATAGCAATACTTGTCTATTCATGGCTAAAACACCTCAGGGATGACTAAAATAATTCATGTGTTTTAAGCCAGTCAAGTTATTTTAACTGTCTTTAGTAGTTACATGATGTTTACTGAAACTGAAAAAGCAAAATCTAAGTTCCTGCCCCCTTTCCTGATACCTCTCTTGTATTTCCCTGAGTGATGGCAGTAGGCTTTACATCCCCAGTCGACTGCACTCCTGCTGAGTGCGACTGCTTGCAGTCATCAAACAGCCTGAGGCAAAGACTGTCTTTATGGTTGCAATAATGCGCTTTAACAGGTGGTCTGATGCAGGGTCTGACAAGCCCCTGCCCTGGTAGGAAGGCCTGCTTTGATAAGGAGATTGCACAATCTCCTGCAGGCTCCTCTAAGGAAAGTTAGCATCTTTTGGTTAGGGTGAGAGAAGACAGACCCATGATACTCTAGGAAATCATATGTAGATTCTCTTGATACCCACTGGCCTTTCACCCTTTCACCCCCACCTCTCTACCCCCATAAAAGAGACCCCTCTACCCCGAGTCAGGAGAGGAATCCGCTACTGGGTCCCTTTGAGGAAGATGGAAGAATAAAGCTACTTCTGTGGAACCACCAGCAGGACCTCTCCTCTCTCTGTCCGGGCCTGGCCCTGGGGGTTTGCTTTGCAGAGCAGAGCTGAAATCACGCTGAATCCCTGAGAGCTGATGGCCTGCAGAGCCAGGCACCTCTGCAGGCACCCCCGGCCGAGGGCTGAGAGAAGCCACGACCCCCTGGGAGACGGTTCCTGACGGGATCACCTCTCTGGGCCAGCTACAGCTCCTTGGGTCTGAGCCTCAGACCCCAACACCAGCTGCCGCCACAATCTGGCCCCAGTCCTTACACATCTCTGAGCACGCAGTCCTGCCAGGTCTGTTTTAAGAGCAGCTATAAAAGATAGGATCAGCGGAACCCAAGTGATGAGCTACAGAGCACTACTGGCACATGGTTTATTGGTGATGGAGGGGATGTAGGGAGAATAAACAGTCATTAAAGGAACTGAGATTGTTATAATTTATGCAATAAATATGGGAACATTCACATTTTACCAACAGTGGAAGTAACAATTATGTTGTAGCTAGTTAAATAAATGGATTATATATGAATCTTACCTGGGAGGAAATGAGATGTCCAGTTCATACAATCTGTCTTTAAAGACTGACAGCTCTCTGTCAAATTCTAAAAGCTATAAAAGATAGAAATAAATGCATTCACTCTTTAATGTTGAACTGCAGCAATTTAAAAGTACTACATTATATAAAAGGAAATAAAAAAAGACTATGATCACACACAGCTTGAGGTATAACCTTCATAGAATAGTTTTTATAACACAGTGTAAAACAGTCTGGACTATTTTGATGCATAAACAGTGCCTTGAGAAAAGTGTTCAAAACATTCATTTTCCTCAATGAAAAGTTGTAACACTGGCTCTTCACAACACTGACCTGTAAGTGCTCTTATGCTGCAAGAAGGCTACATTTCTTGAAATTACATTAGAAATATTTTCAGAGATAAACCAGACTAGAATTAAAAAAGTATAGCAAACTGATATGCTAATCAGCCCATGAGCATGTCAGTGAAATGTATCATATTACTCTGTATTATTTTTAGTGCAGATAAGCAGGTACAATAATCACAAGGATGTGCACATTACTCTTCCCAAGCAAAGATGAGTTGTTCCTGTACATCTATTCTGGGTGGTGCATGGCAGATAGTAAACAGAGGGATATGTGATGGTAGGTAAAGGGTGTTCCCAGGCAGCAGCCAAGACAGAGCACCAGAAGTAGGTGTTTAACAGAGATGTACATAAGCCTAGATTTAATGTCCTGTATAAATATTAGTCCTAGCCACATTTGTTTTCCCCTGGACCTCTACAGAGAAAATAAATATCCACAGTCTTTGTTCATAAACACAAACCCATCACAACAACTCAATGAGAATTGTCCCCATTAAACCTGCAATTGGTCTGATGGACACAAACTATCTTACTCCAGAACCCGGCTGGGGTGCAGCCCGATGTCCCAGGGAACCGGTAAGCTAAAGACAACAGCTCATCATCTGCACGGTGCTGGCCCTGGCTCTGAGGGCCACTTGCTGTTCTGACAAGCATCCCGGCACTGTCCTGTGCCACAGTGGTGTGTTTGCCCACTGTTCATTAATCATGTCCCATCTCACAGCTGTGCTGATACCATTGTATGAATGGAGAGGTTCCCAAAGAAATTAGATTGTGTCCCTCTTTCCCCTCTGTCACCTCATAAATCATTCCTGAAACGTGCAATTAGCAGCTACTTGTACACATTAATTATCTGTGTGAAAAGCAGCTACCTTAACCACCTGCACCGCTGATTAGCTCCCTCTCCACCGCTCACCCAGCTCTCTCCAGCTTTTCCTGCCATATGTAGGTACCTTTACATGAAGATGTCAGGTGATAGGCAGTTTTCCCTACTTTAGTTCAGACAACACCAAACGATGTGACAGTATGCTGGAAAAGATTCTGCAATACCAATAACCGTGACGATTTGTAGATGTTCTAACATCTGATTGAAAGCCTGAGAATTCAACATGTTCGGATAAATATTTAGAAATATCTGTGTGGAAACTTACAGTATGTATCTAATAATATACTCAATCCTAAAAATGTTGGGCTTGTCTAACTGAAGCAATCTCAACCTACTTGAAGAATAAATGGATGTTTCCATTACCATGAATGTTTCCAGACTGTGATTCTGTGTTTCAGTAAGCAGAACAGATTGGTAGCCATGATACATACACACTGGCTATGAAAAGAAATGTTTTTGTTTTCAAACCATCCCCTTCCTGCTCCATGTGTCTCCACCTTAAAGGTATCAACTGCCCAATGTGAATCTGGGAGAAAAAAACAAGTTGCCATTCCCAGTTAAAACTATTAATTGAAATGTCTGTCTATTAATGTGGTGCAAATATGTGTTTCCTACTTTTCCAAGTAAACAGCTCAGAGTAGGGAAGGGGAGGCATCAGGAGAAAAGGCTGTTTCTGAAGTGTTAAACTGCGAAGACCGAATGAAAGAACAATGCTCCCCAGAAAACAATGGTATAAATTACTCATGGGCATCCCAAGGGCAGGCGAAGTTCAATAGATGCACTGTCCTCTCACACCAATTCACATTTTCAAAATTTTATACATTCAGATTGCTCTGGCTATGATGATATTTGCAAACTCAATTAGGCCTGGAGTTTAGAGGACCAAGCATTTGGATGTGCATTATTATCCACAGAAGTTTCTGCTGTGTTTGTTTGCTGCAGTTATGTATGTAGTGTTTGTGCTATGCAGATGAGCTGCTGGCGCTGGTGACAGATAACAGAAACAAGACAGCATTGTGTACTGCGCTGTCAGTTTCCCAAATTTCCCCAGGTAAAGGGACAGTCTGAAATGACACAGCCAAAGCCCAACTAGGTGTCTAGAAGTATTTAGGGAACACTCATGTGTCAGCCAACACTCATGGTGAAGAATTCATCCTGCCATGTAAAACAGCCAAATATTTTTGCTGGATAATTTACAAAAGCTTTTATTTCCTGCTATATATTAAATAATTATGCACTTTTATAAATTATTTTTTTCCTAGCTGTTAAGTGACTGTGTTACAGTACCTGTAACCTTCTGTCCAAACACTTCCACAAAGTGTGCAGACAGACACCTGCTCGCTCTTGCTGAGGGCAAGGACAGGTTATCTGTGTGCCCAGGGCTGAGCAGTAGGAACCTTCCTACAACCTCTCTGTGTTTACCTGGCAGCACTGCAGGCAGTGAGGAGAGGAAGGGAAAAGATGATGAAAACCTGAACTGTGCATTTTGAGAAAACTGCATTTATTCTTTTCAGTAGAAGAGCATGTTTTAACTATTCTTTTTTGGTATGAAAAGCACTTGCATTCTCACTTAAGCCTGTAATCTCAAAATGCAAGATATTTTGTGCAAATACAAGGTGTTCACTACGTCTTGTCACAAACAATTACAAATGTCCCTTGCCCTGAAAGCAACTTTAGTAAGAGAAGGCATAGGGCCTGACACGGGCATCATATCTGCTTTAAGACAGGTACATGGGTGTCTGGAACAACCTGGCATGACAGAAAATGAATGAAAATTAACATGGGCAAGATGATACTACAGAGCAGTCAGAATTTCACAGGGTAATATCTTTACTTTTAAAGCATCTAATGTTGTCTTTAAAAACCCCACCTGGAAAATATTCCTTTCATGGCCATTTCAGCACAAACTGCTCACTCATTTCCATACTGTACACCAATCAGCACCGTGAATAATGTCATTGCTGTAACAGGAAACATGAGTATGTCCGTCACTCTAAATGCTTTAAAAATGATAAAGAAATTAAGTTCAAACGCTAAAAATCAATATATTCTTCTAGTTAATTTACTCATAATAGGATCATCCTTAAGAAACAAATCTTTAAGGTGCTACTTGACACACTGCGGTAATTTGAGCAATTATACAGAGATTTTAAAATGCTGTGACTGGCAGTTCATTCCAGAATTTTATGTCATATACAGTTTTCAGAAGACTGTTTTTTTCCCTCCAAACTCAGTTTCACCAATGTATTTATATCTAAATAAGAGCAAAGATGATGCAGGGTCTATGTTTTATCTATTCCAACACCGAGTTGATGATATTATGTCAAGATGTTTGCTTTACAATGTCCAGTGACCAGCCTAACAGGAATGTTTGATTAACACCTGAATGAAAATACCATCCATCCATACGGATAGTATATCAATAGTTAACTCATACCTGTGAGCCACTGTGACCCCACACTGTGGGGAGTACATCCAGGCAGTGTGTATAGGAGTGACTGCATTTGCAGCAAAGGGTATTTCCTATTTAATTCGAGGAGAGTTAAAAGCATTTAGGGCTGATGCCTGTGTCAGCTGCAGTGCCCATCACCACCTAAGGGAATTACCAGAACCGCTGGTTTTCTAGGGTGCTGTGTATTCTGTAAAACCTGCTGAAGGGAGTTTCACTTTTTGGTCCCTTTCTCTTGGCTGCGCTGTAACATGCATTTACGTGCCAGGGTGGAGAATAAAGCAAGGCACAAAATTCTAAATTTCTACATTATGCAGCTTGACAATAATCAAAGGGTTGTAAGAGAGTTTAGACACCTACAGAAATTGAGATTCTGCTTGCTTCAGTTTAAAGCAATGAGGCAAGGGTAAAAGGTCAGCATCTATTGATACACTGCAATGGACCACCTTGGCTAAAATCATACACGTATGAACCCCTTCAAACAGGGCAACTTAATTCAGTCATTGGAGTAGAACAACGGCAATTACTCATCAAGACCTACAGACCAAAGTCAGAGCACTGGTAGATCAGGAGGTGATATTAGCAGCATTCATCAAATCCATCTGCAGGGCCCACCAGAGAATTCACAGCTGTGAAAGGGAAATGAAGTTTCAGACCAAAAAGAGGAGATGAGCATACAGAAGTGACCTCAGAGAATTAAAACAAGTGGACCCTGGTCACCATTACCTCCTTTGCCAGTCTTGTGGAGCACACATTTTTTATCAAGAGACTTTGGAGAGACAGTAGTTTTATCCATCTTTCCAGTCACAGCAAATTATTTAGAAACTGATTCAGCAGTCTACTGACTTCAGATAAAGGTCTGTGGAAATGCTGATCCTTCCCATTTATCCATGAAAATGCCCTACACAAGTCTGCCTGATTTTAAAGCTATTTCTTTCTCTAATGAAGACTTTGTAAAATGATCTATTACTATATATTTTGAATCTCAATTTTCTTTCTCTCACTGCCAGTTTTTAAAATCATGTTTCACAGAAAAACCCCCAAATCATTGAATATAAATGTACCACTTAAGTTGTTTTTGTATAATATTGTATTTCTGCATATATCTATATATCCTGAATGGCAGTGCTGTCAAATCACAAACACCCATATGAATGTGGATCTATGGCACACAAAGAAATGGCATCAGAGATTGTTCTCAGCATAAGGGGGGTGAGACACAGCAATGCACGGTTAGCAGCACTGAGGGCTGACACTACTGGTTTGGATATGCTGTCAGCCAAATACCCTGCTAACAGTTCCAAGGGCCCAGACACCCCTCTGTTATGCAACATCCAGCAGAGAATCCAGATCTTATCTTGTGAGACTTTTGTTACTTGAAAAAAATATCAGAAATCAGAACCTGTCATACTACTCAGGAAAGCAGTTTTTAATGAGAGGACTGAGGTATATGTAAAGGATAAACTAGTTAAGAAGCCAAAAGCACTGACACAGATTAAGCCTAGGCTCCCACTCGTGCAGCAGCAGACCACAGAAGCTGACCACAGAAGCTCCTTCCACACCCCAAGGGCTCCTTGTCCAAATGCTGCTCTGCAGCAGTTAATTGCATCCCATGCCTCATGCTGCCCTGTGCCCAGCAGAGAGCCTGAAGCACCTGAGAGGTAACACAGAGACTACGCCCCCATCACCCAGTGGACTGTGCTCCAGTCCAACTCCTCCAGTAGAGAGTATCTGATCTCTAGAACATCAGTGTGATGTGAGGGCATTGTGGCCCACAGGCCAGTAGCCACGTCCTATGACTAGCTGCTAGTCACAGCTGCCATTTTCTGACAGGAAAAATGGATTTTGTCACTCACTCCCCTGGGATTCCAGTGCTTACCTTGGTTTAAAAAAATGTGATTCCAGAAAAATGCATTCATGCAAATTGCCATTTTCACAACTTTGCTGGGACAGACACTCAATATTATTGTAGTAATTCATACACTGTGCACAACAGCTTGTGACAAAGCTCCTTCAAAATGTCAGGAATGACTAAGGGGATGCTATCTTTAAAACCAAAAGACTTTAACTAGGATTATCCTGCTTGCAAATATGACACACTCGATGGAATATTTCATTAAACTTTATATACCTGTTACTGTAAAACATTAGTTTGTCCCACTTGGGAGTCCAAACCAGCATGCACTGTACTGTCCTGTTACACAGTTATTTGTGAGCTGCAATTCAGCAAAAGCATGAAATATGGAGAATACAGTTTTAGTATTACTTGCAGAGTGGTTAAAAACCAGAATTTTCTTGAGGAATGACTATGAAATTTTCTTACTTGGGCAAAACTCCCATTGTGGGTTGAAGATTCCCCCAGGCGAAGCCTATGAGGCAAGCTTGGCTGACGTGAATGTTTTGGGGAACAGGCAGGACCACAGAGGCATATGAATGCTGGATGTGCCTCTGGGGGGTGTATGGGGAGCTCCAGTCATTCACTGTGCCTCCCTCACAGAGAGTCAAGCATCTCATAAGGTCACTGGGAACTTCCAGACACCTAACACTATGTTCCTCTTCCAGCAGGGATTCAAATTTGTACCCTCCTTGTGTGGAGCTGCTGGGTGCCAGCAGGTGGGTGTTGGGACAGGCAAGGCAGGGCACACCTCCCACCCAGCTGGGCTCTGCCTGTGGGCACTGCTGGCAGTGAGGACTGCTGGAGGCAGCTCCTGGGAGCAGCGGAGAGAAGGATTTCAGCCTGTGCTTCCCACAGCATTTTTCTTTCAACACCTATGTAACACAAATACACAGACAGGCCTCAGACCAGGGATCAGAACCCATCTCTCCGTCCTTGCAGCTGGGTACCCTACTCTCATCTCTAGCTGTGCTTTTTGTATGAAAGTGTCCTTAAGTATAACTTTTCAAGCTAAACTTACTATTTGCTTTTCTCTATGTGTGTGTGCAACCCTTTGTGCACGCAGGCATTCATCTGGGAGGTTGTGAGGGGTACCTGGAGAGTGCAAGAGGATTGAGCTACAGCAGAGAGATGGTGAAAAAACAATTAAGCACCTCTCAATCTTTATTTGGCTTGCCACAGACTTTGGGCAAGATGTGGAAGCCTTGGTATGGTGCTTGTGTGCACAAATATTAGCTGTAAGGGATGATGGTGAGATCCATAAACTTGGGGATTAGAGTGCAAACACTGCCTCCTTGGATATTCTTTTCCATGTCACACAGGTTAAAAAGGGCCAAAGCACGCTAGCAGATCATACTTCAGCCTTCTCTGTAGGCTGGACTACAGAGTGCAAATACAGATGCCAAACCTACTCTTCAGGCTAGACTTAAACAAGAACCAATGTCTAAAAAAAGAAATATATCACAGTACACCTGAATTATCCTTACAGCAGCTGTATGGAACAGGACAGGTGGGAAAAGGTCAGGAAATAATATTTGTAACTTTGTGTGATGGACAAATTCTACATCAGAATAATCCATCTATTTGAATCTTGCAGTAAACAGCTAATCCAACATATCTGGATTGACTTATTTGTGCAATCTGTCTTTACATTTATGTGTTGCTAGTGAGAACAATTTATCCTCTGTCATTCTGCAGTTTATCCAGTGGCATACCAACTAATCACTAATTTAAGCAAATGCAATTCTAAACACACAAATGCTGCTTCTGAATAAAGAAGCTGAGCATGAAACTATTTTCCTATTAATACTTCATGAAAATCAGGCATCTCAGAAGACCACCTTAAATAAAAGAAGCAGTTTCAGGATAGGCAGGGTTTCCTTGTGACCAGTCTGAGGTAGCAATGGTCCTAAGCAATCAATTTCCCTTCTCTACCCTAATTTGCCCTTATACATCATATTCAAGATTTTATCTGGACAGGGGCTGGTTGGCTCAGTGGATAAACCTCTGGCTTTTCACCTCTGGGATCATGGTTCAAGTCATACCCTGATGAAATGCACTTGATCGTCCTAATCTAGTTCCTAGTGGACAGTATTCCCATTATCTTTAAAAGGGTCAGAGCCAAGGCCAATGGAAAGAGTGCATTGTGTTATATCTTGTCTGTTGATTAATACATTTTCAGTGATGCCAGATCTTTAATCTTCATAAGCATACATATTCTCACAAAAATTTTAATAGAGGTCCCTTGTGGACTAAACCTATCTGCTCAATTTGCATATAATTTCAGGATTTCCTGGGAATATACCCCCCACCCCTACTCCCAGATAAATTGCTTATAATTTAAAAGTATGTTTGCCTGAACTGTGCAATAACACCTCCAAGTTAGCTAGCATGATAATGGGTCACTTTAAAAAACTACTTCTCAGAGGGAGAAGAAGACCTTTATATTCAATCTGTTCTTACAGCAGATCATAATTTCCTTCTCATACCATATCAGTTGAAGCTGAAGAGACACACACAATAAAGGGAATTTATTCTGTGAAGGGAAACTGAGTCAGAACATACTCTCCCTAAGAGTTCACTGTTTGTCCTCTGCACCAAGACAGCTGCTGCACAATTAAAGTAAGAAACAGAACCACTTCCATTCCATGAAAATCCAGGCTGGGAATCACTGGGCTTTTCAGCATAACATTCTTGGATGTGGTTTGGAATGAATGCTGGTACACCAACAGTGCCCTCTGAACCCTCTGGTGATCCTGGAGCTGTGTGCAACAGCACCCTTGGGCTAATCCTTCTGCCTCTGAGCAGCCAAGCCCATGGATGGACAAGGGCTCTGTGTTTCTGTGGGAGATGGGTCAGTGGGGGCTGGAGCAGCAGGATCCAGGACCACCAGAGACAGCAGGATACAGGACCACCAGGGTAAGCTCAGCTTCACTATTAGTCACCAGCTTCCACAAAGATCAATAGGAAAAAGAGATCATGATTTTAGCAGGAATATCATTAGGTTCCACTTTTAAGACAAATTCACTGAATCTTTCACTACACAGTTGTGGTCAAAATCCTGAGGACAGTGCATTAGCTTCTACCTGGATTGATTCTTTAATACAAATCATACTAAAGACAGTAATGTAAGTATCATTCCTCATTTCTAATTGCGGTTAAAGATTATAAAATGATTCTTGATGATTAAATCATTCCTCTGTAGTCATTACAAGGTTTTTACATTCTTACTGTATATTTATTTAATTGACTACTAAATAAATACAATTTAGCTTGTGGTTCTTTGGTACAGGTCAATAAACTGATTATATTTTTTTCATTACATTATTACCCTTGCCTTACTTTTCTTTTGATTGTTTTGAAATTAACAGGGAACTCTTTTGAATAAAACCGCACTTACAGTCTGATCTATCACAAACAATTTAATAAAAAATTAATTAAACAACAAATTAAAGAATCTAAAAATACCTGGTGAAAGTGTAGGTTTATTTAAGAACCCCATGCCCCTCTCCTGGAAGCACTTGCATGCTGATTTTTATCACTTAAGGGCTGGCAGATTCAAAGCTACAACCATGTTATGTGTGAGTGACATACTGGTGAGCCAGTGTGAGCTCAGAAGTGTGGGCAGCACCACAGATCCAAGCAGGAAATCCATGCAGGGGTCATGGGCGCTCTCTGCACCTGCAGGGACCTCTTGTGCATTCTGGGCAGAAGAGGAGCAGGAGCCCAGAGGGGCAGTGGGAGCACAGTGGTGGCTCCCAGTCAGGGGCTGCTGCCTTTGGGAAGGTGTGAGAAGCCTCATTTGTGCTTTTCCACCACTTGTGGGCAAGCCCCTGCATCAGGAAGACACCATGGAGCCGATCGGCACAGCCTGGTTGTGTCCTACTATCCAGGTCAGAAATGCTGAGCTTTTGCTATTTGATAAGAAACAACTTACACTGGCATCTGTCTGACACCAAGGTGGAAATCTGCATGTGGCACCTCCTCCTGTCCACCTCTCTCAGTGCTCCTCTGTAACACTCTCACCATATGCCCACACAGGACGGCTTTGTGTCGTTATGGACTCACACCCTGGTCTGTCTGATGGACCGAAACTCTGATGCACAATTCAAAACACAGGAATTAAATAATATAACAGGTTTGCATTATTGCAAGAGCTGTTTTCAAATAGGCTTTATCTTTTTTCCTATCACCACAGAATTGGATAAATCTGAGTGCTCCTTTCTGAAATACAATGATACAAGATGGTCATTGCACTCTGAAGTAATCAATAGAGGTAATTGCTAAGCTAACTTTGGAATAAGCTACAGATAAGTCTGAATAAGCTACAGATTAGTTTAAAAAAATTAGACCTGACATATGTATGCATTTCAAACTGAATTTCTGTTAAAAGGGTGATTTGTATCTATATCAGATTTTTCATTAAAAAATCATTTTTATAAATATATATTAAGATTCTTTTTGTTGATTACAACGTAAAAAGGAAGGAATAACTGTGTATGGACAATGATAAAGTAGCCCGTTGATAATAAATATTTGTCAGGTCTTGTCACATCTGTACACATTCCAATGTTACTGAAGAGACACGGCACTGATAAAAAAATACTCTCTGAAAAATCAATGGATTTTGAGCTAAAGCAGTTGCTAAACACACTGAAAACATCTTTATCCAACAGCCACAGTGCCGTGAAAATTCCCAAGCCTTGCACTGGTACAGCTAAGGAAAATTTAATCTTCCCAAATACTCATCAGGGCACTCCATCCTACAGACCTGACAGCCCCACTTATAATTAATTATACAATTTCGATGGGAATATCGACTACACAAAGCTATAAATCATAGAAAAAGTCAATAGGCATGGACACATTCAATCATGTCCCGACCAATGATTACTACTCTTAAAATACAATAATTATTTTCAGGAGCCAGCTTGAATTAAATTTCTGTCAGGCTGGTACAAGACCGGCGGTTGATGAAGGATGCGATGGATTTTTTGGGTTGAATTCGGCACAAAGACATTTATCGTTTTAGATAGGTAGTTTGTTTTTAGTGATCATGGTGCTGCGTGTTTAACTAGACCATGAAGATTAGATTATCTCCAATGGCTCATTATATCGTTTATCTCTTTCTTCCATGTTTGATCTGGAAGATTTCCTGCTTCTTCATGCATGAAAGAAATGACTACTGATTTTGAAATGGAATGCGTTTAAGTTGGATTCTGCCTGTACCTTCACACCCCACAGCCCTGTATGCAAATCAAGCAGCACCCACCCAAAATACAACTAGGACATAGCAAATGAGCACCAAGAACAGCTTTCCACAGCTTCAGGAATGTACTGGGGGAAAACACAAATGACAAATACTTGAGTTGTTTTAAAAAAAGCTGAGAAAGTTATAATAACGCACATAGAGGAAAATCTGGGACCAGACTGGGATTAATATGGAAATAGGAAACTGGGAGGAGACTTATTGCTTTGAATTAAATGTCCTCAAAACTGCAAAACATCAGTGAAAGAAATCAGGTATTTCCAGGAGATGCATTCACCTAGTAAATTTAAAACAAACAACCCCAAACTGATCTGACCATAACTGCATTTGAAGATATGTTGCCCACAGAGGCACCTCTTGTAGTGCGCACACAGGCCACGTGAGCCACGCTGCGGGACAGTAGCAAGTACTAAAAGGGAAATCAGATCTTCACCTCCCTCATGGGTCTCACTCATCAAACTCTTCTGACCTCAACAAATGAGTGAAATCTCAGATTGTCACATAGAATTAATCTCCCATGTGAAGTCTGTAAAATCAGAGGGTGCCAGGGCTTTGGCTGCCCTCCATGTCCTAGAGTCTTGCAGACAGCCCTCCAACAGCCTGTCTCTCTGTGAGCAGTGCGAGAATGAGCTGTAGGCAGGACAGAAGAGGAGAGAGATGGAGAGCCATGGATCCTGCATACAACCCACCCCCGGGCACCAAGCAGCAATACACTCTGTGAGTGGGCACACCGTGTGACCAGTACAGAGTGCAGCTAAACTGGGAGGTGGAGATGGGGGTTACGTATGCCCTTAGATACATAATTCCTAGGAATCCCAGATGAAATGGAGAAAGCTGCAAGCAATAATACATAGCTTTTCCAAAATGAAGTTGCTATCATTTGAAATAAAATCACATTAAAGAAAATATAATGCCCCTCTCCATAGAAAAATCACAGTTCTTATTACAAATCAGAGTCTTAGCGTCTCCTGTCTGCTTAATCCTCTTGGGAAGCCCTACATGCTCATCCAAACAGTGACAGTCTGCTCCAGATTTTGAGATTGCTATTCTACTTATTCTTCTGTTTCTAGTAATTTTTTTGTACACTTAGAAGACCTAGGTATTTTCAGAAGGGCTTTGCATTTAAGGGATTTTCCTAAGTTACTGTGTGATGCACAATGAGGAGCAAGGAAGAAAAACAGGATGCTTGAAGAAATGCAGACCAGAGGACAGAAAAGTGAATTGTCATGTACATTTAATTTACAATATTTTTCTATAAAATAGAAGGAAAACATGCCAAAGTTAAGAACCTGTACACAAAATAACTGGCTAAATGATGAAGAAATCTGGAACAGTTATTGTGTTGGCTGAATTATCTCTTTGTGGTGGTGGACCCCCTGCCCCCCCCCTCCCCCCCGCCTGGGTCCCTGTCATGTGACTGAGTCGGGTCTGTCTAATGTTCAAGCAGCCTGGGCTCTGATCTGCTTGGTTGTTTATCCCAGCTCTGCCCCTGGTATCCCCTTTCCCCCTGTCTGTGATAAAACCAGCAGGACGGAAAGCCCCGCCCTCTTACCTCGCTGACTCTGCCCAGGTTGGTGCTCTGTCCCCCCCCAGGACAGAGGGAATAAATGACTTAACATCAAAAGAGGTATGAGCTATATTTCTCTTCTCAACTTCTGCTTCTGGTGGTAACTGTCAAGAAACACTGCCTTAAGTGGAGCTGCACAGTCAAGGGATATCTAGGCTGTTTGTGAATGGTCTAAAGATACTCCAAGCCATAAAGAGGCAAGCTCACCACAAAATTAAGCAGTGGACAAGCTAATCTACCACTAGACCTCTTCTCATTCTGCGGATAGGAGGGCTGATAAGGATAAAGGGCTGGTTAGAGAAATGCAATTTGTATGTGAGTTCCCAACTTACTCCTTTGAACTTACCGCAGTGCCATTGTTGTCTCTAAATACATCTTGATTAAAATAGTCGAAGAGCTTCTTTTCTAATTGCAGCATAACCTAAATAAAAAAACAGGGAGAAAAGTCAGCAAAGCTCTTGGCAAGTCAACACCCAGCTGCTGGCAGTGACCCTTTCAGAGACACACAGCCCTTTAAAGCCACACATTTCCACATGTCCAAAGCCCCTTGTCAGCTTGCCCATTTGCTTGGCTGGCAATCACTTAAACAGATCCAATTAACTGAGCATTAGGTGTGACAATCTATATCCCTCCCCTCCCTTTACATTATCAGTTTGGAACAACTATATTCATGCTTTGTAGAAAAGAAAGTGAACATTCAACACTGTTTCTATTTACACAGGGGTGCTGAGGGCATTAAGTTGTTTACCTTTCGGTCATTATCAGATTCACGAAATATTAGCTTGACTACTTCATTTGTGTCAGCTGCCCGGATGGTCTGCATTGTGGCCTTTGCACATAGTGTCTAAGAAAAACACAAGAAGAGAAAGGGAAACAAGCTTATATGCAACAGAAGACCAGATTTATTGAACATTATCAATAGATGTATCTTCAATGCCTCCCATGAAATATAATTTGCTGTAGGTCAAAATACAAAGCATTGCTAACTTAAGTCACTTCCACTCATGATGGACTTGAAACAATAAACTGAATTACCCCTTGGAGAGAAACAGGTAATATTAAGAAAATATCATCAGCAAAGGCAAATAGTCATTCAACTTGTACCATGCAGACAGGCTCTTTCACAGGTATCACTGAATGCTTTATCACACATTACTTGCAAACATCCTCCAAACCACTTCTTACAGATAATGACAAGGTTTTGTGCTGGTTCTTAAGAGCTGATAACTACATTGGCACTACAGTTCTGTGAGTTAACCCTTGTTTGCGATAACTTCTGCCCTGTAAATTCATGTTCCAAGTACACCTTGCAAGTCCAAGAAATGATTACACAGTCTGATAGCAATTTTCACAGTTTACTTTGGATAGCAAATTCCCTCTTTTAAATAAGAGACATCACATCTCCAGATTTTCTGAGAAATGGGTGCCTAAAACATATTATAAACCAACATTTTATCAGGCACAGAGGTATGAATCTCCCTGCCAGTGGCCTTGCTCCATTGGCCACTGGCCTGGCTGGGACCCAGTTCCACAGCTAGTGGGGAATAACATGAAATGGACTGCTCAAAGGCTGGCTCCACCTGCACAGCAACAGATGAAAATCTGGAGCTTTTAGCAAAGCAGTTAGTGAAGCTTCAAGTATGTTAAGTGCTTTGAAATGCAGAGATCTACATCTTAACTGTTCACTAAGTGTTCTGCAGCCTCCCTGCCTGGACAAGGCTGCTGGATGTTGCGCAGCAGAGGTACCCGTGCCCCTCTGCCTGGATGCCAGGAACCACAAGGCAAAAGGCATGAAGTGTAACTGAGGAAACCTCGGCATTGTTCAAAGACACAGATGTGTCTCCACACCTGGGAGGCAACTCAGTATCCATGGCTGCTGCTGAGGCACAGGCTGCTGACAGGATCTGTGCACAGCTCTGGATATGGATACTGGCAAAGACCATCCTTCTGAATAAAACCTTATTTTGCTAGAGGTTCTTAAGAAAAGTGTTTTAGATAAAACGAGTCAAGGAGAGGCAAAGAGGTGACTTTCCTGCTCTGCCCGCCCCATTCCTTTTCATAATGACCAGACAAAAGGTTTTAATTTTGCACAATATTAATTTGTAAAATAAACATATTCTCTGGTAACAGGGTATAGAATTTCACATCTTACTACATGCTTCTATCTCTCACAGATAGAAATACTTATATTTGGATTCATTATCAGAGGTACAGTTTCTACAAGACACAGCACCATGAACTACAGCTCACTTCTCCTTTCCCTGTTCTCACTTTCTCCTGAAGGCAGAAATACATGTCAAACATGTATTTAAACAAAAATCCATCTGTTTCCAAATACTTTAGATCTTGGCTGAGGATACCAGTAGCAGAATGGGAACAATCTGTCAGTGGACATTTTGCTCCCATTTGACAAAAAATTTGATCCTCGATAAAGGCCCTTGCTTACTGGCACAGTACAAATGAAAAGCAGTGAGTGGAGCAATTTAATCTTTAACAGGTAACTTGAATGTGATTTGGTAAAGACCCACAAAGCTGATACTTTTCTTTCAAATTTGTAAATGAAACAGGTGTTGACTCCCCATCTCACTGAACAAATGATGTCCATTTCTGATAAACTTTTCCTGTTTCCTCCCTCCCCAAAAGCAGTGCCACGTTCATCTAACTTCAGGTTTACCCTAAAACATTCGGCACACTTGTAGCAGCAGAACAGCTGCAGGTGCCTGTGCAATCACAGGTTTCACTGGCAGAAGGAGCACTGGCCCCACAGGCACGGGCTGCTCTGCGAGAACTTCATCCATTCTGCAGGACTTCAAGGTGGTTTTTTTGAAGGCTTGGGGAAGAGTGGGAACATGCTGGTTAAACGCCACCCTGCCTGGCAAAAGGAGGAATGGCATGCCAGACCGCTGTGGGAGCTGCACCTCTGGGACCTCTTACTTTTAAGCACAGACCTCCTACCTGTTCCCTCGCACCCATGCCAGTCGGAAGATCTCTTTGTCTGCTCAAACATGCAATGACCGTTTTGCCATCTGTGTCTATACGGAGCTAGTGAGGTAATCCAGCAGCGAGCCATTCCCAACCACTCTCCCTCCGACGTGGGTGATTGAAATTCAGAGCACAGATCAGATAATCGGGTCAAGCCCAAAAAAAGAAGCTTTGGGCTCATGTGTCACAAATCAGTCTGGTCCCTTCAAACAGCACACCAGATTAGAACAAGCACCCGAACAAACCAGAGCGGAAAACCCGCAGCTCTCTAAAGCTGGTTTCTAAAGCCCTAACAAATCGCTCCATCTTTCACTCATTTAAACTTTCCAAATGAGGGTCAATACGGTCCCCGAGCATCCAAATGCTAATGCGCTTAAGGGCACTTAAGCAGCTTTCCAGAGTGAATGGGCCAAAGAAGGGCTCGAAAAGACATGGCAGAGTTACTGTCACTGTCAAAAAGTCATTGTAGCCACCCCTAGAGTGGTTGCAATTCAACAAATTCATGATTTCTGTCTCTTAAAGGCATCTGCTTGAGAACATTTTTTTCCCTGAGCTGCTTTATCTCACAACATCAGGCCGGCTCCAAAAGAAAAACCCTGCGATCGACTCTTGAGAACCAATACAGAGAAAGGACCCACATACCTTACTGCTTTCAAATTTCACACACACAAAAAGTTACCTTATTCACAGACAAAAGTGATTGGGCAAAGGTTCATTTCTTATACAAGCTGGAGGCACTCCTTTTTTCCGCCTCCTTTCAATTTCTGCACAGTCGTAGTCACCCAAGCAGAAAACTTTCGGGACCATGTGCCTTTTTAGGCAAGTCTGCTTATGAAGGGATTTTTTGTTGCTAGCAAAGAAAATCAAAATGCTATGAAAACTCACTGTTCTTTGCTGGGTATTCCCTCAAAGGTATTCTTTTACAAGGGCAGAAGAGGGGAAACCAGATATCAAAACTGTGTATAACTTTAAAAAAAAAAATATTTTTTTTTCTTTGGAAACAAGATTTGGTTAAAAAAGCTTGCAGGAGAGCTGTATTCAGAGCTGAGAGAGAGCTCAGTAACCAGCCTTTCCCTAGCAAACACAGCCGTATTTCATTCCTGTTTTCTCATATGCTACACAGGTAGATACTTTGTATCACCTCTGAAATAACCCTTTGCAATAATTTATGCGTATTGAATTGCAAAACATAGTAACAACTTTCCTGACAGCAGCCTTGGAATGTAATAACAACGTCCTGTTACACAAAGTTAGGAGGAAATGTTTTTTATACTTACAAGAGACAAATCTGGAACTTCTTCTAAACTCGGCAATTCTCAGAATTATGCTGTTGATTTACAGCGTAACACACCTTCAAAATACATCTGCTCCCCCATATACACCACACATCAAAGTGTTTAAAAATGCATTTCTACATAGTTACATAGTAGATAGGGACACAGGCATTAAAACAGTAGTTATAAACATAAAACACACACCAGTCTATAACATACTTTATATTATGGTTATATGGGAACACTGTGAGCAACTGTGGACAGCACTGCTGCTTCCTGCTTGGCTGAAAACTGAAGCTGATTTTTCATTGATTCCACACTCCTGCTTTCTGAACATCCTTTAGACTCTGAGTCCACCTCCTGATATGTGAGCTATTACATGCTTGTAAGTCCCTCAATAATTTTTGGGGGTTGGGGGGGAAACCCCCCAAAACGTGATATTCAAGCACCTACAGACTCATTCTGTCCTATTGCATCTGTCCACTGATGCTAAAGATGTGTATTATTGCTCCCTATTATTTCAGTACTCTTTTTACAACTTATTATTACTTCTAATTCTTAAAAAACAGAAGAGAAAATAGAATATATACATTGCTCCTTTACAATTAAAAAGTTCAGAAACAGTTGCCACTGAAATTTGCAGTGAGCTGCACAGATTGACACAGACGTGCTCACAGCTCTGCTATGAGTGCTATGAGAGAAGTGCAGAGTCTGAAGACTGCTAACAGGAGCAAGGTGAAATAAGATCCTGAGCACATGAGCAACCAAATCAATTAAATTTAAGATATTTAATGTTTTTCCAGTTACCCACTCTGTGGATTTTGGAAGAAAATACAGACATACATGTATCATTTAGTTACGAAAGTGAAATATTTCTGAAATGCTGCTTAAGACCCAAAATCAAAGTGACACATATTAAATTAGGATAATCAATTAAAAAATTATTATTATTATCTCAATGCAAATTGTATTTGAAATAATCAAAGAGGTAAAAAATTTGCTACTTTGGGAATAACAGGAACATCTGTCTTGTTTGGACTCCTCCTTACCTCTAAGGGGCTGATACAATTTCCTGGATATTGGGAATATACTAACAGCAAATTCATCAAGTCACATGACATCAGAAAAATAAAATTTGCAAGTGAGAAGAACAAAGTTACATGTAACTTTTGGAGTCAATGAGAGTTGGGCATTTAGCTACAGCACTGGTAACACTGTGCTTTTTAAACTCTACCTTGCTACTGAAATGGAAACTTATTATAGCCAATTGTTCACAGCCACAGAGGTTTCTGGCTTCACAGCTGCTGCAAATATCAAGGGGATCCCAGGGCTCAATCTCCAGGGTACAGAAACCAAACCCTACCTGAGAGGACATACACTTCTATTGAGAACAATATCCTTTAGATGATATATACCTTGTGTTAATTTTAACTGTGTGCAAATAGCAATAATATCCCAAGAACAGCTAAGACACTTTACAGCAGCAGGAATTAAACTCAGGAGTGACATGAGTGTTAGTTGAAATTACTTTCTCTTCAGAGTCAGCTCATGTCCAGGGGAGCAGAAGTGGTGGAGGAGCCGGGTGGAAGGAGAGCGAGAACACCGACACTGCTTCTGTCTCGCGGCACCCTGCTCATGTGCCGTATGTGCAGCCCTTCTTCTGAGGGCAAATCACTACCACTGACATGACCCTGCTCCCTGTACCCACGTCAGGACCGACTGAACCTCAACGGGCAGACTAAAGAAGCACCAATCCCAGCTCTGTGAGAGCTTGGCCCAGGAGCTGCCTAGGACCTATGGGAGCACTTCGGTCCTCTCCACAAAGCCCCCCTACTGAACGGTGGCATAGGATATACTGGGATATTTTAAAATGCCTCTTTGGGTAATGTCTGTGACCAAAAAATCTTAGCACCAAAACACTATCCTCATGCTCCCATTGTCCCAAAGATCTCCCACCTCCCTGAAACAGATGATCCCTGATGGAAACAGCTTGCCTTCCTTTGGTCTCAATTTCACAGCTGCACTAAGTTAACTGTAAAACGCATTTTCTTGTCCAGCAACGGAGATAATTTGTGGCAAGGTTACCACAGTGTGTCACTAGCAATGCCAAACCATTCCTGTTTACTCTTCAGGCACTGTGTTGAGTGACCTGAGAGTCCAGGTGACAGCATGGCTGCTGTCCGGTGGCACAGAGTACCTGTGCACCTGCCTGTGCTCAGGGTTGCTCACCTGCTCTGGCATTGTCCAAAACACTACTCAGCTCTTACAGAGCCACCCTTGGCAGCAATGGCTGCGGTTCCTATGCGTGTTCACTCAGGAGGCAGTGGGGCAGGGTTCCCACAGCATGCTGCTGCAGTCCCCAGTCTGGGCAGGGACAGGCACTGGAGTGGCCAGCTCAGTGCCAGTGGCACAACCTGCTGTTCTATAGGTCTGGAGCCCTGAGGTCCCTGACAGTGGCCTCTGGCCTCAGCAGCTTTGCTGTGTGCCAATAGCTGGCTCTCTTTTCAATTCCCTTCTTCAGAAAAGAATCTGAATTAAGTCCAAAAGGCCTCTGCCTCTCAGACTCTCCAAGATTACTGATCAGGCTAGAACTCCTTTTCCATGTTCTTTGGCATGCTGATTACCTTCTTGTTTTCTCTCTCTGTCTCTCTGGTCTGGTTGCACACCTTTTTGTATTCTCTTGTTTTGTTTTCCTGACTATGATCTCAAGCCTGAGTTCAGCAAAACATCTACATAGTGATCGACAAACAATTTACCTGGAGCTGTCTGGCACTTGTGTCAATCAGGACACGGAACTGTGCAGGGTCTCTGTGGACAAAAGTAAAGGGCTCCCCTGCTGACTTTTTAAGGCCTCAGTTTAAACTCACTTGCTGACATTAGACATCAATAATACGCATTTCAGGACTTTGATCAGATCCCAAAAAACCCACAGCACTACAAGATCTGGAACTTGGACACAATCTGCCAGAAAAATCCCTTACCTCCTCCTGTCCATCCTTCTACATAATTTTGTACTACTACTTGATGTCAAGTAGTCCTGAGGGAGTACTCAAAGAGAAATAGTTGCTTTTTCATAATTACAGAAACTGGGACAGCCCAACTGTTCCCAAGGAAATTCTCTGCATACACGCAATACATGTGCCTTGTCCCCTTAAGTGTGAACTTCTTCAGATCTACTCAGATGTTCTGTAACTTATCTTCCGTTATTTTTTCTGCTTTGGCCATGCAGTAATACCAGCTTGAGAAATTCCATGTTGGAAAACTTCAGAGCACTTACCCTTTTCCACTCCAGCTGACCAAGCAGAGGACTGGGTGTATTGTTTCTGTTCAGCAAAGACTTTGATGAAGCATAGAGAATCTGTGATGTAAATCTGTTTCTGTCGACAAATGTAAAATCCCCTGTTCTCTTGAATTCAGGAGGAATGGAATAAGAGGCAGCTTCTCTCCTTATAGCTAAGCTTGCTTTTATCTAACTTGCAGACTAAGAACCTCTATTTCTTTTCATTTGAAAAGCAAAACAGCTGGTGAACCCCATCTGCTCCCTTGTGCCTTGCAATTGTCTTTGTTTTGAGTTTGCCTATGTTGGCATTGATGTGTTTGTGTTTCTCCTGCCTCCAAACTTCATGGTTTCTTCCAGCCATAAGAAATGAAACATGGGAGCAGTAACATTAAGTAGCAAAAATTTAAGCCAACACCTAAGAAAATTATTTGGTGCTTCTTGACTTACTTGCAGCACTGGGTTCTGCAGTCACTGCAGTCTGTCAGCTTCATTCTCCTTAAGCCTTGCAGGGAGCACGTCCTGACAGAGTGTGCTGGGACTGCGCAGCGTGGACATGGCCAGCCCCGCGGCTGCTGAGTGCTCCATGATCCCACCTGACCTCAGGAAGAACAGCAAGCCTCAGAAACCCTCCCAACCAGCACTGCCAAAAGGAGTAAATTCAGGAGTTTGCCCTTTAAATTAATGGGGAGTTTTGTACAAGATCAGTGGTGTGACACAGCTCAAGTTCAAGCCTTAACCTCAAGACAGTGTGACTCTTTGGCTCCCACATAGTAGACTCTCAGCAGCAGGTATAATTGGGAACTGACTTTTAAAACATGTAGTGTTGGGCAATTTTGAAATCAAACTATGTATGTACCTAAAATCTAGATGTCCTTATGCAGCCACTGAACACTTTTTATCACAAAATTAGAAATAATAAAGAAATAAAAAACTTTTTTCTTCTTCCTATTATGCAAAACAGTAAAAAAATCCCTAGTCCTTTAACAAAGATGGGATTTGAGATGTGGAACACTTGCATGTGAGTGTAAGTGAGGCATGAGTGTGTTATGGGCTGCCAGCGGCTCAGGCTTGGGCTCTTGCTAAGCCTGAGCACAACTGTGGGATGGATGGGTGCCCTCCAGGATGGACATGTGTCCTCCAGGATGGATACATGCCCTCCAGCTCATACAATGGTCACAAGCATGTACAGCAAAGTGGAAGAGATGTCCATGTCCTTCCACTGTTTTCTGTCTATGGGAAAAAAAAAGCCCTCCAAGTTAAATTTACTGTTTAAGGAAACAAATGTGACAGGAAAGTAATTTTCAGGTCACTGCATCTGGTTTCCAGACCCGAACAAGTTGGTAATGCAAAATTCACTGTGTTGATAACTGAAACATGCTGTATGGTGTTAAAGTGACACTAAAACCTTGCTGACCAGGTGATGTCTTCCTGATGTAGCATGTAAACCATTTCATTACTGTATTTTCACTGTTGTTTTGTTTGTCCAGCCTCTTTGACTCAACTTTTTTATCCTGCTGTATCTCATTCATTTCTCATTGACATACTCCCTGTCTAGTTCACCATCATTTGCTGCTTTACTCACTTTTGAAACGGAATATGAGTCCAGCAGCCTGTAAGTTCAAATAATCCTTTATAGCTAGTTATGTTCAAATAGCTCTGAGAGACATGAGGTGAGATTGCTGAACTGTCCCTCTCCCATCACTGTGGTTGTGCAGGTGCTAAGCACCTGGCTGCTGCACCACCCTGACCACAGCTGAGCTGTCCCCAGGCACACTGCCCACTAGCAGGCTGATGCTTCTTCAACAAGACCCAAGCCATCATGGAGTTCACCTATTTCAAGGAGCCCACATTTACATATTAAAATAAATGGTTTTTAATTGAATGAATGAAGGAAATCTTTGTAAAATAGTGTGCAAGGTGTGTACCCAAGGTTTGCTATATTCTCTTGATGAAAGCTAAGATGACTGACAGATCAGCAACTATACACACCCACCCCACACCCAGTAAAGACTGGCATCACATAAAAGCAGCTGTGGGGTAAAACAGTCAGCACAGAGAGAGGAAACTGGGTGGCCTGTTCTATGTACTTCCTCTATTCACCACCCTGGTAAGGCAGCTCTGAATTCCTTCTGGCATGGTTTTGGATGGTGTGAGAATAAAGTGCTGTGCAGTACAGCAATGTTCAGGACCCCCACGACATGGTCTCCACTGACAGGTTCAAGGCTCAGGACCAACAATCCTCAGCCAACTAGGGGCACAGCTGATCAGAAAGAGAATGACTTGAAGGAACAGCAACTTGACAGCACTGGCTGGGGATCCAAAGGGATTTAATCCTGCAGTGAATGTTGATCCCTGGCTCATTCGACCCCACCAGGTCACCCCAGAGGGCACCACTAAGTGAGGATAGAAAGCTCTGCAAGCAACAAGGCAGAGTCCTCCTGCTTGTAACAACCAACTACCCCCATGAGGGGATGTGACCTGACTGGGCCAAACAACCAGAAAGCCCATTCTACAGATTTTCTGAAACAGAGATGTAATTCTTTTCATTAAAGCAAACCAAGATTCAAACATGTGAGACACATGAGTACAGAAGTGTTAATGCAGCATCATTTTAGAGCTCGCAGCTGGGGCTGGCTTGTGAAGTGCTATTCTTTCTGCTGTATCTTTAAGTGCTGTTAAATTCATTTGTCACTTGACCGAAAGCCAACAGGCTACAAATCTCCCAAGCCCCTCTCGCACTGAATAGTGACAGGAGGATTCTGTTCCGCCATCAGAAAACATTTGTGCACATCTCTGTCCGCAGTCATACACGCTACTTTAACTCATCTGCCTCCCCATTCTCCCCAGCCTGGGAGGACAAATTGCTCACAGTGGCTCCCTTTCAGAGGCAGCACAGCGCGCAAAGAATCATGACTGAGCAGAAACACAAGGAACAGGCACATAAAAATTCATCACTTTGGCCTCCTGACCTCTTGCCACTGGATTTGGCAAACCCCATCTCAAAAAGTAGCACCGAGGGAGAGCTAAGCAGAGCGGCTGAGTGAAATTACTGACAAAAAATATCCTGGACACAGGAAAACCCCACCAGATGCTTCATTGTCTTTGCAGAGAAGTGGTGCTGAAAAAGGGGGTGATCTACCACATGGCATATTGGGTGGAATAAGCAGTGCCATTGTTTCAGGGCAGCTCTGTCACTTTACTGACCGCAATACAAAGAGGTGTAAAGCAAGATTTAATCCTGACTTTTTAGTCAGCAGATTAAAACCAATCATGCCAGATGTCCACAAGACTGTTTAACATACAGAAAGCTTTTTCATACTCTACAAAAAAGTAGAAGTTGTAATAACTTCTTTATTTCCTCTAGAGAGGTCTTTTTCACTTACTTTTAGTCAGGAAAAAATGAGATGTTGTAAAGGATTTAAAGATGTGCTATTAGTTTTTATGCTAGCCTTTGTTCTTTTCACTTTTGAGACAAAGCTAAACAAAGTAAATTCTTTAACCCATCCAAAATTAGACAAGTAAAGAAAACTGCTGGTATAAGAAAGATGTGATTTTAAAAAAGAATTTATACCCATTATGACCAGCAATGGATGATATCAGCAGTGTTCAAGTTCTTCAAGTCATACTTGAAGCGGTGAAAGACATGAAAATGTGGTGCTGAGAAAGTTACAGATTCCTTTTCCCCTGAAAACTGGAATGGTGCTGGTGGGACTTCCTGCCCAGATGTCTCCTCACACCTGGTAGCGCACACCCGGTGTAGGATGTGCATGCTCTGCTGCCTACCTGGAAAAGGAGCACACGGACACAGGGCACCCGTGGGGCTGGGGCTGGCAGGACCCTCACGGGAACCTTGGCCATACAGAAACCTCTCAGGACCCTGGCCCAGCACTCAGAGGGGCAGGTTCCCTCTGTGACACCAGACATGCGCTGGTAGGGGATGTCACCTCCACAGCCACTCCTGCAGTGGGACCCAGAAGCCTGATAAAAGCCACTGCAAGCTAAAATATGAGTGCTAATAAGTGAAAAATACTCATTGAATGGTCTTCTTTAAATTCACCTACACAACTGTTACACACTTGGCAGTGTTGCTGTTTTCTCCTACTTCTACTTATGAACAAATTAATATCCAAAAGTACTGCCATAGAGGACAAAAATTCAACAATAACCAAAGTATATTTAGTAATTTTTTCTGCTATATTAGCAAAATAGAAAAAAGTCTGCATATTAGTGTTTCCCTGCTGAATGTCCATAATCAAAAATGCTGCTGAAGTCAACAAAACTCAGAATGTGTATTTAATTTCTCATATTAAATTGCAACTAATGTATGCATTTAAGAAAAAGTAATTGACTTGTCTTTGGAAAAAACTATAGAAAAAATAAATCTTCTTAAAATTCCAGTATTGGGCTGATTTGTATCACATATATCATTTAGTAATTCAGAAGCCATATGGCAGCTAGATAAAACCTTGCTTAGCATCCCTTTATCTATCAGTTGCCTTGGAAAAAATACAACTTACGTATTTCATATGTTTTTCATCATGTGGTTTAGCAAAATCTTCATTACAAGCTTCTAAAACAAAAGTAACCATCTTAGTGAATCCCTGACCTAAACCAGTACTGTTAAACCATTTTCTTCATTTCATAACTGATAGAGACTTAAGTGAAGAGTTAAATCATAAACCAAATGAACTAGAAAGGCACTGATTTAGTTCTACTGACACTAAGCTAGGGACAGGCACAACTCTTTCCTGGCTGTTTAGTCCTTTCAGAGGAGTACCTGTAAGACACCTGCAAGCTCTTCCTGCTGTTACTGCAGGTGGGGAAGAAGCTCAGCAGAACTGCCTATGAGCCAGATTTGTGTGACTCTGGCTGTTCTGCCCTCCTACCACCACATGAACTACTCTGCATTTTTCCAAACCAGGGTGTCATTTCTAGAACTCATGTCAAACAAAAGAGGAAGTATGTTTTGGCTGACCATGGTTTGCAGCACTATAAACCACAGCCACAGGTACAAGGATAGCACCTTGCTTCCTCACTGGAAGATGAGTTTCATTAGGTTAATTAAGCTGCACTATTTGTCTTTCTATCATCATCATCATCATCATCATCATCATCATCATCATCATCATCATCATCATCATCATCATCATCATCATCATCCTTCTTACTGTACTCCTACTGTACCCCTTGCAGGTCTTATAACATACAAGCTAATGAAAATTAGCTGAAAATACTGAAAATTTTGGACAGGTAGACACCTCCAGTACTGCTCTTCTCTTCTCTTCTCTTCTCTTCTCTTCTCTTCTCTTCTCTTCTCTTCTCTTCTCTCCCCAGTGCATTATGATGGCTGAAAGGTGTAACACACTAGCTTTAAATCTTCTTGCCTCTAACTGTCATACTGAAGGACAAGGGCAGGCACTGCAATGAAGATGATGGTATTTTCTTCGTAACGAAGTCCAACCAGAGACTCTCAAGCTACTTAAAAGGAGTAAATCAGCTAAGTGTAAATCTGACTAAGAGATTTCTGCTTCTCTGCAACTTATTCCACTCTGAAATTTGCACTATTTTAAAATTACACTTCTCCTCTTTACTTCTGAATTTCTTCAGGCAAGTCTTGTGGGTGGCCCTCAAGATACATTTTACCAATTTTTCATGCCCATCCCTCGAAATGTGACCCTGCTCCCGTGCTTTTATCCTTTTGACAACTTCACACAGGAAAACATGCAGCCCCTGTGATAGCATGAAATCGGAAACAATAGCCTCTGGAAACAAAGAGGAGGAGGGAGGCAGGGTACAGTCCAGGTCCTGGCTGATTTTAGGCACAAACAGATGTTCATAGGACCCAATACCATGAGCAAGCTGAAAGGAAAAGATTGTAAAAGAAATGGACCTTAAAAACAATGTATTGAAGAGCTTTAAAATAAAGCCAAAGGGAAAGCAATATGGCTTTCACTGATAAATCTCAGCTAAGAAAACCAAAGTGGCACCATGAATTTCAATGATGCATTTTTCTTTCTCAATGAACTCTGCAGCTCATTTTGAAATCTACAAATTGCTCAAATCTCAACTTAGTTTACAAGTCTCCCATAGCCATTAAAAGGTTACAATACAGGCATTTCTGTTTCTTGTAACTAATCACCAGAGCTGGAAACACCCAGTGAAGCCCTGAAATATAGGCTAATGCCATTACTTTAAAAGCTGCTTACAGCTCAACAAAGAGGAATATGCTGAAAGAATCCTGATTGGAAAAAATCTTAGACTAGCTGTTGGAACAAATTATGTTCAATCTCCTGCTCTTTTCATGTGCACTATTTCAGACTCAAAAAGCCCCATGGAAAGAATCCCTGAAGCGCTGTCCTGAATTGGACTCGGGTTCTGTTTCACAATAGCCAAAACGCAGCATTTATAAATGAAACAAAGTGTGGAATCATTCCTCTGACTGAAGTTTCTGCTTTTGTGATTAAAACTCTCTTCCTCTCTCTTGAAGAACCTGCCATCCAAAAGGCCCTGTGCCATGCTCCAATGCACAAAATACATGAATTCATTACAGGAGAAAAAAACTCTGCAAAATTTGGCACAAAGGCGGGTGCATAACTTAAGTCCTATTTAGGGTAGCCCTCACTTAAACTCCACTCATTTGCATAGAGTGCAAATATTGATTGTCTCTATCAGGGATACAGTGGATGGCTAAAAGGAACGTTCCATCAGCTGCTTGTGGTCAGGTGCAGATTAAACTTGATAATTATTAGTATCAATGAGACTCACACAGTACAGAAATAAAGAAGTGGAATCTTCCTCTACCAGCATCAAACTCACTAGGAATTATTTTAATGACAAACAAAGCTGAGACTGAAGGTATCTAAGTCTGCTCAGGAAGCTTTAGGAAATTACTGGTCAAAACTCCATCTAAAGGTGACTGTGCATTTGTCTAGTCTAATCATACATACCAGATCCTATATGGCACTGATTTCATCCTCAACTGAAGCAAATAGCACCTTTTTGACTAAAAAAAACCTTCAGAAAGGCATGACCTCTTAGTAAGACACAGGATACTCACCAATTCCTCTGGCAGACACTCCAGGAATAAAACCACTTATTAATCACTCTCGTGGCTAATTTCCCATGTATGATTTTTAATTTTAAATTGTCTGTTAGCAGTTTCTTAACATCACTTAGACACAAAAGGAAGGGGGACATTGCTGTAAACACAGCAAAGTATGAAACCTCAGCCTTCTGACTGAAGGCTCTTGGGAAACCCACTGACCTATCGGCAAGAGTTGTCTGAGTCAACTGGAGTGGATGTCTAAGGAAGCCTGGCTCAGCAAACTTGGCTCTACAAGCTCTGAAAACAACTCCTCCTTGGCACTCAGATCTGGCCCAGTGTCTGGGTAAGAGGATAGAGGGCTTTGCTCTCTTCTCACACCAAACCATGACTTTAAAATACATGGAGGGGAGGTATGCAATGGATTTCAATACACAAGGTCAGCAGCCACAGGTAACTCAAACACATAATTAAAAAAAAATTACCTAAAGGTGCCTGTATGATTATGCCATGGCATTGCTGTGGGAGCTGAGGTTGAGCTGTTTGCCTTTGGTGTCTCCCACTGCTCTGCCATTGACCCCTTGGTGCTCCTGCAAGTGCAACACAGCCAAATGCAAAGTTAAACCCTGATGTTTTCAACAAACTCATCTTGCCCTAGGATCACTTGATTTCACTTCACCACCTCCATCCAAGTTGTTAATCTCAGGATAAACTGCCTTGTTCAAGCATGTTTTGTCACCGCATTTTCTCTCTCAATTTTCTTCTCATTATCAACTCTTGCATTAGATTGCCTGAAATGAATGTCAAGCCAATGAGCCTTCAGCTATTGAGCACCCTGCTCTGTGTTTTCCTCCTTTCTTCCCCCTTAACCATAGGAATAAACGTATTCTTCTAAAATTCTGCAATGTCCCAGGTACTCCAGTTTGTTCTAAACCAACTTTCAAGACTGTTTGCTACAGATGGGCAATTACAATTGGCTATTCCTACTCCTGAAATTCCTTCTCCCGACTGATCTGCCAGGAAACATCACCCAGGCACTGGTGGCTCAAAGCTTTCCTTTGTTTTTAAATTATATACAGATACGTGAAGAGATTTCCAGTCCACTCAGGGAAACGTTAATGATCTTTCTACTTCCAGATGTGAACACAGGTCCTGAACCTTTTATGGGTACAATATTGACACCCTCGTGTAATTCAGCACTTGTTAAAACTGCAAAAATAAAGGACAGAAATGAAAAATAAGTCTTGCTGACTCTTTCAATGACATTTACAAGTGGGGTAATACTATAAAGAGCTATCCTTCATAAGCCTTCCACACCTAAGGGAAAGAGAATTTATATCTACCTGAATTTTTGGACTGTTTCCAGATATTTCAGAGTGAGAAAACCAAAAGAGACTATGGTTCTGAATGGCATTGAAAGGTTGCTTTTTCTGCATAGTAATGCTACATTATTAGCACTCATGCAGAAAAAGCAACCTTTCAGTACTGATTCAGTATAATGTGATTTCAGATCTGCTATCAACTAAGCAACCAGTGCAGCCTGCACTAACGGTGACATGTTGTACTCCACAAAGGACAGACTTTAACTTCTGAGAAGTGTACTCAGTGTGCAGGAAACAGAGCTGCCCATATTAAAGGATTTTAAAATTACCACTACAAAACCACTACAAACTAGTACACAGATCTGATCAGTTAAAAAATTGTAATTCACTGGCTTCAGTGCAAGTTCCATTTAGTTCTAGAGAAATTATCAAACGTGGGAACAATGATAATACTAACAGTCTATATACACCCTTTCGTATCTTCCCAGGGTACATATATGGCTGAAAGAAATCCCTGCAAGTTATTAGCAAAAAATCTGGTGAAACAGCCAACTGTATAGGAATCACTGGCAGAATTTCATTGCATTTCATTTCAGTGGTCACAGGTTTCACCAGAAATTCTGACAGCAAAGAGCCAACGTCAGCTGTTTGCTGAAGCACATATAATACGCAGCATCAGGCAGCGGTTTGAGCGCTCTGCACAGCCTAACAACAGAAGAATTGCAGCCTTCATTTTGTCTAACCCTGCTTTTATTGTTTGTCATTGTTTCTTGGAGTTATTTTGCTGTCAATATTTGAAGAACAGAATCCTGTCTGTATATTGATTTCCTAAAGACTTTGAATCACTGCCTTCATAATGCATATATTTTAAGGCAAGTGCATGCAAAAGGTGGAGGGGAAGTAGCTTATTGAATTAAATCAATACAATACACCATACTGGCAATTATCATCTAGTATTCATTTTATATAATGTAAAATACCCAGCAGACAGAAGAAGAACAAATTTCCATCCCACTTTGGCAATCTTTAATTTAAATCTCTTGTATACTCTGGACCTTTGGCTTGCTTAAGTTCAGCTGTTGTCACTCAAGCATTTAGCACACCCTTGACTCTACTCCAAACCTGGCGACGACGGGTAGCACAGTGCCACCTCCTGTGATACTCCCACGGTTCCCACTGAAGGGAAGAGACAGACAGCAGTGCAGCTGAAGTCTGGAGATGCTTCTCCAAGAGCAGCTCAGGGGCTGCAGAGACTCTGTGACTAAAAAAGCCCCAAATGACATTGAGGGGGAAATACAGGATCCACACTAAAGTCCAGCTCAATCCAAGTTATGTTTGTGTTCTGCTAGATTCATGACAGTACTACACTTACACTGCATTCAGCTGAAAACAAACAAAAAATTACATCTGGTTTAATTTTCAGGGAAGCATCAGGGTTATATGAATAAAAATAATCTAGAAATAGCATTTTAGAAACAGCATGTGATCTCTGTAAGGAGTTCACCCAGTATAGGCATTCCTTTGCCGTCTCTAAAGGGAGCAAGGGGATCTGAGTGCCAGGCAGCAGGCTTGCCAGAATACAGTGAGCACCGGACCTGGATGCAACCAGGAGCAGTGTACTGTAATCCATCCCAGACTTCCTGAAGCTGGAGAGCAAACTATCAGCCTTTGCCTATCTGAGAGCTATCTGCTGTGCTCAGAGCTGGACAGGAGATGATGGGAATCATCTATAGCCACTGAATAGTCCCCCTGCACTGAACCACACGGGCAGAACTGAGCGTGGGGGCCTCAGTCTGTGCTCCTGCTGAGTTCCTGCCCGGCAAGGGCTGAGAAGATGTGGTTCACTAAGAGCTCAGGAAAATGTTTACGCCTCAGGAGGCTGATTTCCTCCCTTTATGACAGAAACGCAGCAGAGGCTGAGCATATCTTTTTGAGATACTGTGTCAGTGTGCTACCTCTCCCCACTGCCCCTGCTGGGGATGGGGAGTACCACCCACAGCAGGGTGCCAGGAGGGGGAATCCCCCTAAGAAATTCTGTGCACCCTAAATTAACCCTGGCCCACTCCATAGCCTTTTTTCCTACCTTGCAGGAACAGTTTCCAAGGAGCACAAGGGGCTGACCCGTCAAACAGGTTTTTTTATATGGGACCCCAAGAGTGCCATCACAGAGGCTGAACCCAGAATTGCTCCTAGAAGAGGCCTGTTTCATATATATTGTGTCTTTTCCTACCTCTCTAAGAAAGTCCTATTTAATTGTTAGTGTTTATTTGTCCCACTGAAAGGGCAAATTACACAAGAGTGTGGAAAGTCAACTACAAAGAAAACAACAAAAACCAGCAGAAGTCAGAGGAAACATGACTTCACAGATAGGTGTATGTGGTAATATATCTTGTTCTTCTAGAGGAAGACACCATGAAGAAACATGATAATTTTCAAGGATTTTATTGGCATACTCTTCACTCCTTAAAAAAAATAAAAATCTATTCTATGATTGTTGAGAATAACATCAGACTGTATAGGTCAAAAATTGACTGACATCACTCTGGACAGGCATTATTGAAACACACAAAGAAGCTGTTGTGCCTTTAAGCTTATGGTACACTGCAACGCAGTAAATGAAAAGCCACTATTATGAGGGGATGTTTATGTCAGTATCTGAAACAAATCTTCTTTTTACTATGATAATACTGTCTTAAATTGTTAACTGTTGATCAGATAAACAACATGTGATAAAGATCCTATAATCTCTTCACACAACTGGTTTTAACCCCTTAACAGCTTTACATATTAAATATTACACAATTATTAATGACCCTTGTGAAAGCTTGTAAGAGCTGCAAACTACATCCTAACACAGTTCTTGTGTAAGCAGTAATGTGATAATTCAGGATTAGATTTTAAATAAGGTGGAGATAGAAGGATAAAATTTTCACAGGAGGTAATGTCTCAGTCACTACTAGAACTTGCATCCTGCCCCCTTCCCACTCTTTTGGCCTCTGTGTGAGAAGAAACCAGTTTGATCTCCCTGATAAGTCTGCAGATTGAAGAGATATTTCACACAGTGCAGGACATGGAGAACCTCTCTTGCCATGTGATACCAGGCAGAGGTGAGCCATTGCTGCACGACTACATAAAGGGCCAAGAAACTTTATCTTTCTTTCCTGGGAGGAGGAGCAACCTAAATGTTACAGCAACTATTACAGCTGATTTGAGATTCCTGGATTGCCACTTTATGTATTTTGCTCTGAAATGTCAAATTCTCATCTCAAATTGGGACTGGGAAAAATGATACATCGTGGGAAATCCTATTCTGACAAAGGTAAAATTGTTGTCTGAATTATCAATACTAATGAAGGTAGATTTGTGGACACATCATGTAAATTGGAAAGTCAAAGTTTCCTTTAATAATGCACATGACAAAATACAGTGGAGACCTGCATCCAATACAAATTTTCTAGAAATTACCACTGTGTGAGTCCTCCTCAGAGGGGCTGAGGAACAGAAGCTGCTGTCCTGTTTCTTCCCTCTCTGCTACAGAAATGTCAGAGCAAGAACCATGAAAGTGAGAAAAGTAACAAGCTGCAAGTGCTTATTCCATGGTGCTAAGCAGTTCAGGGTGTGTTTTCTGAACCTTCTTAAAATTAATACTGACGTCTATGCTAATTTACAGTGAAAGGAGGACCAGATCCATTTGCCTGTGTTAGTGCAGAGAGGGCTGGAGAAGCTGGAAGAAAGAGAAACAAGCTAAAAATCGGTCTGCCAAAGAGTAATACATGTATGTATGTGTATGCCTGCATTGTAAGGTACAATCTAACAATATTCTTAACACCTTTATCCCGACAGCTTCATGGTAGAGATTCCACAAAGAACCAAATTCAAGAGAACCTATATTCTTCTTGCAAAGGGCAATCCATTAGCTGGTTGATAAGCTTTCAACTAAGGAAACAGGCATCTTTGTAATTTTTATGCATGTCTGAGTGGGATGGAATCAAACAGAAATAATCTAAAAGTGGATCTATTAAGTGATAATTACATATTCAAGAATGTGTTTAAAAAAAGGGAAGAAACGGGACAGGTAGGGAACTGGGAGCTACAAAGTACATTGAAGCTAGCAGGAGGTTGCAGTGTTAGAATAATTTGGTTTCATTACTAAATACAATTGAAAAATTTAGTATGGCAAGAGAATTTAATCTGGTATGTTTTCTTCAAAACACCTGAATGGAAGAATTTCTTTGACTAAAGACTGCACATTTTATTTACTCTTTGTCAAGCCATTAGGTTTATTTCCATTAAAGATTACTAATACCTTGTTTAATTTAAGGCCACTTGAAAAGCAAGAATGAATAAAGTTTGTAACTTGTCAAAAAGCTGAATCTCTTGAGCTACTCTATCCCTGATAACAGCATATCTATCTGTCTAACACTAGGGCCATTGTGACTGATAAAACAGGAAAGGTGCATAAACCACCTACAAGAGGAGTCCATAAATACCTTTTTTATCCTAAAAAATAGGATAAAACTCTGATGGCAAGCTCTTCCTCTCCTCTAGCAAAGCAGGACCTTGGGTAGGGTTCTGAGCAGAGCTGAGCAGAGCAGTGCAGTGGCTGGGCCAGCGCAGCCCCGCAGGGCGACCACACAGATGGCAGCTGCTCACACTGATTGTGCCTCAAGGGAAGGACACAGTGCTGTCTCTGACTCAGGAAGCTCTTGGACCACTGTGACATGCACAAACCCGAGCCGGGGAGTCTGAGGGGCTTTATCTTCCCAGATAGTTCAGATAATCACAGTTTGGCTAAGGCAGATTTAACTGCAATGGAAACAGATGTGATCAAGATGTGAATTACAAGGCAGACAATTTAATGCAACAGCAACTGGTGTCTCTCACCACTGTTGTTTGCTGCCTGGCTCATACAATATCCTACCACAAATGAGCTTTACATACTTCAGGCATCACCGTTTCTCCATTCTGCCTAGGCTGACTACATTTACCACTGATCAAATCTAAATAAAAACAAAGTTTTTATTTTTTAACAAAATATCCATCTTGGTTTCTTAGTGCACTTTTCCACAACTTTTGAAACTTACTATTTTCAGGTAAAATAAAGAAATTTTTTAATGTTTTAACATAGCTGCACACACATCCAGAGATTCTGTGCATTCAATTAATCAACTCTCACTGTACTTCTGACTCCAGATCAAGAATAAAATTTGCCACTGCAATTTGAGTCGCCAATAACAGAGTCAAATATGATCCTGTTCCTTGATTTTCAGAGAGGTACCAAGTTATTTCTACTCAATTTTGTTTTTGATAAGCCAGCAAAATATAATTCTTTAATACACAGTGTGATTTTTTGGAAAAAAACTCTGTCTAGCCTTCCATTTATGGCAATGACAATAGGTATACACAGGCTCTTGATACACTGCAAATAAGCAGTATCCTTCCCCCTGTCTTTTGTTTTAGATCATCAGTAGGTGCCTTTCAAATACTAGTGCAAAATTCATCCACAGATGTTAAAATTTTGTACTGCAGCTGTTGCTGCAGGAATAAATTGAAATGTAAAAAGAATGCATTTTTTTGCAGGTACATCTATTCCTTCTAAAATGACATCGTTCTTAAAAAAAGGGATTTTATAGCATCTACCCAGGTGGTATTTTGCTCCATTCAAGCTGACAAGTTTCTACGCTAGAAATAAGCAAAAAGCCAATTAACAGGTGGCTTTATTAAAGTACTTATTACAGATTTGCATTATGCATTACAATACTCCACTAAATTATTCAAACTACACCTGCCTAGATAAGAGCAACTTTAAAGTCCAGATACTATTACTGGTTGGTTACAGTGTGTTTTTCCAGCCACAGTCCCCGCTGCATGAGTCTTCTTGCCCTGATTGAAAATGGTTGACTGCCACTGCTTAAAGGTAAGCATGGGATGAACTGCTTCCCATATTCTGACTCCAACGCTCCCCACATTACAGATGCAAAACTCTGGGCATATCAAAACGTTTGGCAAACACATCTTAGGCTGTCATCCAGCAGATAGCAGGCTGCCTCCTGCAGACAGACAATCGCTGTTACACCTGGGCAGGCCGCAGGGGATACTTGCATCTGGCATTAAGATTTTATCAACTTGGAGCCATTGCCGAGGTCTCTTTTCCATGTGCACGAAGCCGCAGCCTCTGGAACCGCCAGCCTGGGGAAAGCCGCCAGGTGCCCTGCGGATAACTCTGGCCGCTTTGTCGGGAGCTCACGGGTACCACCCGCCCCCGATGACAGACGCCTGCCCATCCTCTCTCTCCCTGCCCATTCAGGGTCCGGCACAGCCCCGCAGCACCCCCCAGCAGCAGGAAGCGCCGGCGCTGCCGCCCCGTGCCAGCCGTGCCCGCGCCGTCAGCCGGTGATGGATGGGATGGATGGGATGCATGGGATGGGCGGCCGGTGTGCGGTGCCGGGACGGGCGCTGCTGGCACCGCTGTCACCCGCCGTCACTGCCAGCTGAGGGCACAGCTGCCGCCGGCAGCGGGCAGACACGGCGACAACCGCAGCCGCGGGGCCCAGCTTACCGACCGCGGGATCCATTAGCTTAGTGACGCTCAGCCCTATTAGAAAGCACGAGATAATTGTATTTAATTTGTGTACGTTTTAATGACGGACCAGGCACTACCAAGTCTGATGAACGTATCATCTTTTCTGTTCTGCTTTGTCACCGCGCTTGTATAAATTTGCATCTGAAGCTGGAGGCGCTGCTCAGCACCGCTGCGAAGAGGCCCTGTTTTCACAGTGTCATCCTTCACATGATGATGCCGTGCGGGACCTCTGCCTGCTGATAGCAGTGTCATCCCTTCCTGCAGCCACAAATTAAAAGCAGGTTTATGACCACATGCTCTGAGACCCTCTGGGGCCCCAGAGGAGGCAGCCAGAGAACAACCCATTCACTCATCTCTCTCCTTATCTATGATGGAAGCAGAAACAATTGCATCATTTAATTTATTGTTGCAACAGGGATATGGCTCATTGGCCCCTCCTTGTTTTGAAGAAGGATTTAATTAACCTCCTATGAATCTTGCCAATATGTGTGGCAGCATCAGTATGGAATGAAAGATGTCAAAAAATCAGCTGCAGGGTAATGAGCATTTCTCAAGCTTGCTCTGCTGAGAGGACTCATGTCTACAGAGCTTGGCCCCAGCAGAAAGCTGAGGGGCAGATTGAGTTAATACACTGCTGTCTGGCCTCTGGGAATCCGAGCTTGGGTTTGCCTTAGACTACTAAGAAGAGAGGTAATTGAATAATTCCTAGTAGCCACATGTATCTTTAATGCAGAGGCCATTTGCAATCACTGGAAAATAAATAATTGCAGTTAACTACACTGTTAAGTAAATATATCCAGTCCCCTGGGGAAGCAATCTGCATGCTTTTATAAGTCTGGCTACAATATAAAACTCATCACAATGTCTGTGAGAGTAATTTATAATGAACATTTAGCAGGTGCCTCAGATGTGTTGCTGCCATTTACCTTCATTAATAAAGCTCTCCTTATTAGACCTGAAATTGTATGAATTTTAATTTAATAAATCTTTATTACACTTTCATTTTACAAAGGATGTTGTTTCCAGCATTTCCTAGAAACATTTGAGCTTGAAAAGAACATTAAAATCTTTATGAGAGGAAGGTATTTACAATGACCTGTTTGAGATTATAAAACCAATCCAGGATTTTAAATGCTTTCCTAACTGGAATGGAAACATGATCTGAAGCTTGTAAGCTATTGATTTACTTCCTGATGTGCAGGTTTATCTCAGAAATAAAGTCTTTTTTCTTTTGCAAGAGTGGCTTAGTATCACTTTACTGCAGGAGGAAGGGAACCCTGTTAAGAGTTTTAAACTACCAGCTGCTATGGAGCAGGACCTACTAGATCTTACCACCTGGCCATGAATTAAATGGTTGTACCTATCCCAAATAGATATGTGGACACCTGCATGTTTTTACTGCCCAGAAAAGGTAACAGTGTCTGGTTTGGTTTGGGAGAGGGAGGCACAACTGACTACGCCCACAACTACATACACTTGTTTTTTTATGCCATGTCAGTATTTTTAACGCAATGAAACTTTACTGGTTTCTCAAAGCAAAATTATTAAGAATTAAAAAAAAAAAAAATAGTTACCACTGTGTTTGTAACAAGAAGAATGTGCAATTCTTTCATGCCCTTTTCCTGATGCATTCAAAGCATCTTCTGCAAATATTACTTAGATAAAAAAACATACACACACAAATATTTGCACCTGACAAGACAGCCAGGTGGATGATGATGCTGTCTCCTGTATGCACGAAGACAGCAAGAGCCTCATCCTGACAGGTGACCTGTCCAGGAAAGCACATCTGTACCAAGGAGGAGATAATTAAGTCTCCACATCCATCCATCACCTGACTACCTCACTTGAATCAGCTTTTCAAATCAGTGATAATTGTCTAATTAACTATTAATCTGTTTTATAACAATTACTAGTGGCTTATTTGTTGGCTGGAGTTTGCAAAGATCCTTGTTAGTGTCCAGTGCATGGGATGAAACAAGTTCAGCTTAAAATATTTCCTTCAGATTTGAGTAAGATCTGAATCAATTATTCAGACATGAAAAGCTGTTCAGCTTTTATTTTGAACAAGAGATGTTTGTTGAAAAGAGAGTGAGGGATGTCTCACAGGAAGAGGTCCACATTTTGCAGGCACACATTGTGGCAGTGCTCCTCCAAATTCTGCTGGCACAAGCACTCTGGATAAAGGGATATGATACACCCCCCCCCCACTGGCTTTTTCAAAATGAAAGACCATGTTGTGCCAAGAAGGTGTGATCAAATGGAAATTACGTGATTCACTGTAGCATCAGCAATACAGTGGGAGCTAAGAAGTCATGCCAGAATGAGGTTGTTCCTATTTTATCAGATAATATAAAATCACATAGACAGAGGTGACAGAGAGGCACAGTGCAAGTGAATGATGGAGCCAGGTATGTAAATTCTTACAAGCAGTTATTACTTTTTAGAAAACATTTAATCAGCAATTCCAATCATGGCTTATCAAAGGGCTGCTTGGCAGAACTCTAGAAAGGAAATATTCTGGTTCACTGTAACCCATGGAGCAGACAGGATGGGTGGACAAGGTTAATTCTGAGTTTTAAAATGAGGATATTACTTCTTTTTCTGCAGGTAGAGCTTGAAAGCTTTTTTTAGGCCAAAAAGTCTGGAATCCTGAAACACCACTTCTGTTGCTACCTTTATAAATTTTCATATACAATACACTTAACCCCTCTCCAGCTTACCAAGCTACCACCAACCCTAACAGAATGTTCTTTAGTGAGAAAAAACCCAAATCTGCTTTTTTCTGTATACAAGGAAAGACTATGGCTTACCTTGAGCAAATGAATTTTGTGATTAATGTGACTTTCTCCGAAAGTCTGACAAACTGAACTCGTTACTGAGCTGTCTTTCTTGGGACAGAGGAGCACAAAATTATCCATCCTTTTTCTTTTCTTGCAAAGACAAGGTACTTTTCTAAGAGACTCCTGATTCAGCAGTCTCAGACAGAAAGAGGGTTTTATTCCCAGTCAAAATAAGCCCAGTTTCTTAAGCCTGTTTGCACTTTCCTAAAATGCACATATTGGACTAGGAAGACTTATAATTTAGAGTTTAAATGAATAACTTCTTTAAATATTAAAATAAAGTAATTCTCAAAGATTAATACAGATTGTTATTAAGGCCAGCTGACTGAAAAAAATAAGTCTTCCTTGGTCAAAACCCACCTAAAACACTTCAATCATGACTTTAATAGAGCACAAGTGGTAAACTGGTCCACTGAGACAGAAGGAGAAACACTTCTCTGGATAAGCACAGCCAAAGCTGGGAGACGAGATGCTCTGGGCTGGAGCAGGGAACAGGAGGGAAGCAGCTCCAAGTTCCAGCACAGTACCTGGGCCAACTGGAATGGGAAATTGTGAATGTCCAGAACACGGAGAATATTTCTCTGCCTGATTTAAGGCAAAATACTCCCCTGTACACCCTCCTGTACAACTCCAGTTTTGACCTTTGCCCATGGAGAAAGCTGCCTAAGCTCTGGGCACAGCTAGAAACTACAGAAGTGTGAATTAGATGACAGAATGTTATGTGGATTGTTATGGTATGAAAATCTTAAGAGTTTTTAGCATAATAATCAGATAAAGTAGAAAACACCAAGATGGAGGAAAGTTGTCTTTTTCTATCTCCTTCCTCCATCTTCTATATCTCCATTTTCTGCAGCAAAACTAAAAGAAGATGATTGGAGAGAAAATGCCGCAGTTCCAGCCAGGGTGACTAAGCAAATTGACAGTTATTTGTTGGTAAAAGAAAATATGTTTCATTTCAATTCAATACTGGATAATTTTGCTACAAAAAGGCTCTAACATCTTGATAAAGTGGCATTTGCTGCTCCTTTCTCTGGTGTGGCTCACACCAGTGCTCTGTACATTTTTGCTGATAAGACTTAATAAACAACAACATGAAGATCATGAAAGTGAGAAACTCTGCCCGTCTTTTATTCCTTGCAAGGACTTCAAAACATCCTCCCCTTCTGGGGAGGACTGGAGGGGTCGGCTGCCCTTACAGGAAATCTCTCTTTTTATAGCACCTTCTCTAAAAAAGAAGAAGAAAGGGCATCCCTGAATGTGCCAGCCCCAAAGTGCCAGCCCATGTGGATGCAGTGTATAGGAAGCCTCACACATGTAATGACAGGGGTCACGACCCTCTCACTGCACTTTCACAGATCCACGAGAATGAGGAGCCACAGCGACATTTACGGGACCAGTTCTGCTTCCACACTTACACCAGCAAGCGTTTATGGAGTTTACAGAAAATAATAGATGCTAATAAGTTGTTTACATGAAAAAAAGAGGTAAAAGAGATCAGAATGGCCTTGGACCTGTCACAGCATGAAACCCCATAAGCTCTGCAGCAGGCACCACAGGGGAGAGAATTAACTTCTTCCATGTGGTCACTCACAGTCACTTAATTTCTCTAATTTCTCACCTCAAACAAAAGTAACCTGACCTCCTCAGTCCTTGGTAATAAACCCCCTCATTCATGCCCACAACCTCCTGTTCCCTTCTTATTCTTATGTTCAGAGATTTTAGTATCCGAGTTTTATTCAGGTGATAGCCAAGCCATCTTATTTCAGAACTTTCAAGCATGTAATGTACAACTTTTTTAAGAACCAAAACACTAACAACAGAATAATGATTTACATTTCTGAAATATTCTTCAAGTTCAGCCTACAGTGTATCTCACTGCTGCTGCACATTTCTTTAAAGTAACCTCATCAAATCTCCTTTCTACTGAATTTTAGAAGATAATTTTTCAGAAACAGAACAAGTACCTTTGTCACACATGCAACGATAAATTTGCCATGTATTTCTGGTAAGTCCAAAGATTATGGTGACCTGTGTCAGCTTTAAAAGGGGAGAGCAGAACTTTTGGAAAAAATATAGGAAAGCTCTCTCCTACACAAAGAAACATCAAAAATTCATGTTTCTGTGAAATGCTGTGACAATACTTGTACTAGAGACACTGCAGAGAAGCTATAGATACAGACTAGAATTCATAGCTGGACCAATATAAAAGTTTGTATCATTTTTTATAAGTTGCAAACACTTCCACATGTGCTGGGAATAGAGGCGCTGGAAGATATCTGAAAGCAGTGGGCAAATAATCAGAATGCTGTAACACCCAAAAAAGTCTAGCATTTAAAAAGAAAATTCAGTAGGCAAAACTTAGAATTTAAACAGCAGCAAGTCTTCAGCCACCTTTGCCAATATAGGATTAAATGAATTTAGCTGTCAGACAGAAAATTCAGGTCTTACAGCATACCTTAAAGTGACCAAAATCTGAGGAAATATAGATCTTTCCTCTGCAGTTACTGACTTACTAAATACATTTTGTAACTACAAGGATTATTTTTGCTGGCTGGAACAGGGTAGTGTCTTCCAAGAGGCTGGACTCAAATGGAAGATTTCCTGGATGTTTTACAATGATAAAGCACTGGCATTCATCCTCCTTTAGGACAGGGACTGCCCGCCCTCCCCCCCCGCCCCACCGCACAGTCCCAGCAAGATGTGCTGGGATCTGGCCCCAACGATGCTGCCAAAGCAGGTCAGGAACTGACCAGCAAACACACTTGGGAGATTCACTGGTGCTGCCTCAGCAACAGCACCTCCTGGCATTGCCCATGCACCAGTAACAACCTCCCCCTGGATTATGCCAACAACAGGAAAGAATATTTTCCTAGCAAGGAAATCAATGTGACTTTCAATTAAGGCTCCCATACGTGTTCAATAAATTATATATTAATGATTTATAGTCTATTAATTATGAATCAATACGCACAACGTTTTTTGCATCTGATTTAGGACACTGCATGTCAGGGTCTGGACTCCACATTCTTAACAGCTCTCAGATTCTCCCTTTAAATGACTTAATGGGAAATTCTTTAGAAACGCACTTCATTCTCTGTGTTTGATGTAAGCACAGTCTGCATTTACACAACACAAGTATTGCTTGTAGCACCTCAGTGTTCAAGTGTTCAGCAACTGTGGTCTCAAGAGGAAATTCAAAAGGTCAGCAAGAAAAGCAGAGATAAATTTAGTAACATACACAAAGATGACAGTCAATGGATTAACTCTTACAATTCCCACTATTAACTCTACTGCTGAATAGTCCAAAGAGTGGTTAATAACCATTTGCATGGGCACACGTTTAAATACCAGAAGGGACCGGGATAGCCTTTGGAATGGGACTTTCCCAGCTGAGCACAGGCTCACCCTGGGGCTGGCACTGAGAATTTGGGACAGAAGCACCTCTGGCTGTTCTTGTTCCTGTTCTGCCACTGCCACCTGTACACAGCCTTGGTCACGGCACTTGGTCAGCCCCAGAGAAACGGCACATTTGAGTCACACCCTTTACAAGCTCCTTTGTGATTTCAGCCTGAATCTTAAACACAATGAGACCACCAAGTCCTACCTAGTACAATTCCCTCTAGAGGTGACCCATAGCTCTGCCCTTCCAAATTATACTTTAGGAACTGCTCTGTCACCTAGGAGTCAGACCTGACTGCTGCATGTTGACTATTAACTCCCTCAGGACTGTTCTGGTGCCCAGAGGCAGACTGAGACACACGAGACAACTGTTTCTTAAAGCTTTGGGGTCTGCTGACATACTGATTTATAAACTGCACCAAGTAGAGAACACTACAAAACGAACTTACTATGACTTTAGCCGTCCATGTATAAACTGTAAGTGGAAGTTTCTGGATCAACTTCAATGGTACTTAATTAACATTGTAGAGTGGCTGGGTGAAGTTCTGATTACTGAGCTATACTCCTTCTCCAAAAAAGCAATAGAAAATCTGTATTATTCTTGTGCTTTGTACACTCACACAGGCTTGTACCTTAGGTAGGAAGAATAAGAAAATGAATTTGATTCATCTTCCAATTAAACCTTTTGTGCTCACATGCAGCAACATTAACCGCTAGGGGGTAAAGCAGTCCCAAGATGCAGAGTACTGTCTCAGGCTCAGAACCCCCTGTGTTCACCCTACTTGCTCTGCAGCTCACTCGGTTTCTATCACTTGGGGTTAGTGACAGTATTTTGTTTGATGGGATCATTTTGAAACTCACAGATATAAATGTAGACATCTTAAACTATTAGTACTGAAAAGCAAACAGTTTCAGTCCTGCACACTGCTGGCAGTGTGTAAGTCAGGAAAAACTTGGAACATCCTTAAACAATACTGAGTGCAGGAGATAACTCTATAGCAGTGACTGACACGTGTTCTCAGACAGGAACATCCTCAATAATACCATCACATCACTAGTGAAGAAAACAGGCATAATAGTTCAAAATCAAGTGATCTCTGAACATTGATGATAACCGAGGCAGCCGCAGGGTAGCAGAGCAGCTTTTAACCCTTAACACATCCAGTATGAAGCTGCATATTCTGAATTAGTGACTTGACTTTCATTTCAACTATGCTTTAAGTTTGTTGTCTAAATGACTGCACTATAGAAAGGATTCCAAGAAGAAGTTATTAGTTTCATATGCAATGTTTTAACATCAAACTCCTGTTTTTCAACAGATGGAGTAGTCATCACATAAGGAAGGAGAAGAGCACTGTACCACTGAATGGGGGGAAGCCAGCCTTTGGCATACAGCACACAGGACATTTCCCATAGTTTCAGTGACAAAATAAAAACTTTTGGCTCAAAAGATATATGCCAACCCTCAAGAACACCAAAAAGACATTGCAGTACCTCAGAGAATTAAAGTGGGAAAACCATAAGATTAAACTGGTTTTCAACCTGGGTATTTTTTCCGACACCATGTTACCTGGAGCTTCAGCATTCAAGTCAAAGTTATCCCAACTCATAATGAAAAAGGTTTAGTACATTCTTTTGGCTTTATACAAATCTTCCAGTCACCCTTCCATACCAAGATGCTACTGGCACAAAGGTATGTACTGATGACTGCCTGTACTTTTGAAGTGTGGAGTTCTATCACGGACATTTAGGAAATGCCTCTCGTTTTTCCCTCAGAGTAGGAAGGTAATGCAGCACTTCCTCTGCTTGCAGGAAAGTATTCTGATTCACTGTGAGCTATAAGGAGACAGCAAAAGTCACAACCATGCAATGTCAGTTACTTGGTGGATGTTCCTGTTAGAAGCAGTCTTGGCCAAGTCTGATGTCAATATTAACATTACTTTGTAAAGTCGCTTTTAGCTTTTCTACAGGAAAAAAAAACCTGAGAAATCAAACCTGGTAGGGTATACAACAGAAGAAAAGAGAAGTCCTACCTCTACTACTGCTTTGGCATCCAGTCTGAAGTTGAAATCTCCAAAGACAAAATAAGAAACTTTCTCAAATCGCTGATCTATAATTCTGGAAAAAAATGAAAACAGAACAAACCTGTCATTTGGCTATATATACATGCAAGAATGTACAAACACACACGTTATTCCTTAAGCACAGTCTCAGAAATAATTATTGGAACCATCAAAACTACCAGTTTATACTGGACCAATATGTTAACCATATTTTTCAGTTGATTTTCTTTGCTTAGGCAATTCTATCTCTAGCCCCCGTACAAGAGTGCATCTGATTTCCCCTGCCTGGGTGACAGAGTCAGCTGGCGGAAAGTATATTTGCAGCAATTCATACAAATCTTGCAGAAAGTGGCATTTGGGGACCATGGAAATCTTGAGGGTATCATGATCACACCTTGGCAAGTTTAAGGATATGACTTTGGGCTGGGCAGGTAACAATTAGGAATGCTGAATTAGCAGTGAGTTCAGAATATGTTTGAGTTTACCAGTGTTTTTGAGTACTTTGAGAACCACATGAGAAGTGATATCAATCATCCCACCTGACAGACTGAGCATCCCTGAGGTTCCAGACTGGCTACAGCTCTCTCAAGACAACTCTCTGCTGTTCACAGCAGATTTTTTGATGAGGCTGTAGCTAACACCTAACAAAAGTAATTGCTCCAGCTGTGGAGTGAAGATTGACTTTTTCCTCAAGCCTTTGTTCAGTCCTGCCCAGGAAGATATGGCATTACTATCCATCTTTCAAATTTTGTGTTATTAAAAACTGTCATTATGTTATTAGCCGACCTATTACTAACAACAGTTGTGAAATACTCTCAACAATATGCAATTTTGCAGCCTCTCGAGATCTTGGCATTTAGAAATGTACCAAGTCACGCTTATCTTCAAACCAGGAATCAATATAATTCATCTCCTATCAGTGGCTGAGGAAGGTATGAAACACCCAAAACTTGACTGCCACAGCCACAAAGAATTTATACACACTAAATGCACAGAACCCCCCTGGGTGTGCAAGATGTGAGAACTAAGGAACAAATGCAGGCAATACACTGTGAACATTCTGGGAATACATTAACATGTAAGCATTACACTGTCAGAAACTCCAGGTGAGCCTGGGGCAGGGCCCACACAGACAGGTAAAGCATTATCCAGCAATCAGGAGGCACTGCTGCTCCATGAGGAGGCACTTGTTTCAGCTGGCTTTACAAGTTCTAATGCATTACATCCATTTATTCTCAAAGCTGTAAGGAAAGATGTAATACTGGATCTGTAATGAGATACTGCTCCTCCTCTGAAAACATCCCACAGTTTTCGTCAACAGTAATCTATTACGTAAGGAATATTATTCTATGGAAGAAATTATGTGCATTCGGCCTAAGACACTGATCATAAGAAGAAAATCTCTTGCAAAGAATTATCCACTTCCACTATGAAAATCTCCAATCCTCCATTTAGCTGACAGATTACTGCAGGCACTGTTAATAAATACTGCCCACTGTCAGCTCTCAGTGAGCCCTGAGAAAAACCTGTCACTCCTGACCTGCACAAAACATTAGTTTGATTGGTGTCCTCACGGAAAATTGAAGGAAAATGAGAACTTAAAAGTTAAACCATTTACATTGCCACGGTTTGCTAACACCATAGTTGCAAAATCAGATCCACAACTTGCACAATAGAACAACTGATTTTGCTTTGCCAGTTGCCCTGATTCATGTATCAGCTTTGGCTCTGCTCGTTGCCATATACTGCTGACACAGGAATGACAGATATTGCAGGAATGACATCAAGGTCCATTGAAGGCCTCTTGAAATAAACTGGGACCATGAGAACTATGTCTGTGATTGTATTATGCAAAGACAGATTTTCTAAATAAACACACTATTCAAAAAATAGTCTGTGAAAATGTCTCCAAACTGAACAATCCAGCTGATTAATCTACTTCTGATCAATTAATTAAAACTCAGTAATTTCATAGTCCTGCACATTACCTGATTTAAACATGATTTGCTTACAAATCAATGCCAGCTCTACAGTTGATAATTTTGTCCAGTTTCTCCCCATGTAGCTGTAGCTTGTCTTGTTGGACATTTTAGAAAGAGTTTCTCATGACAGAGAAGTAGGAGTCCAAATGTTACTTCTCCAGAATGATGCTGCAAGTGGCTTCTGACACATCTCTTTTCACAGGTGGTGAAATTACTTCAGGTGTACAGGAAAACTCCCAATAGTGGCACAGCAAAGGACTCAACATTTATGTACTTACTAAGTAATGCAATTTCCATTAAGTGATTCAACTTTCTACATGTGTGTAACCTACTGTCCTTGCCATTACTTACTATTAGTAAGTGGAACTTAGTATTAGTTCAAGAGTTCCCAAATCTTAGACCTCTTTCAGGAGTTTGGAACTCTGATAGCTCTGTGCTAAAACACTTTCTGGTGCCTAAAACTGCCCTGAATCAAAGGCGTGAGAACTAGTTTTCACAATTGTGCTTTCAGAGTCAGACCACAAGTCTGCAAAGGAGATGGCAATAAAGAAGAGTACAGCAATATCCCCTCCCCTGGGAACGTGCAGAAAAGCTGCCTGTCACTGAGGGGACTGGGACAGAAATGGGGCACTGCAAACACAGCCAGTCTGGCCAGGGACACAGGGAAAGGTGTTAGGTTTGGGGTGAGAGCTAAACAAAAGTCCTCAATTTCTTGTGTTTCTATGTTCCAAACCACAAATATGTGCAGTTCAACATGTGCACAAGCAATTGAGAATTCAGAAGACAATTTTTTCGAAAAAAGAATGAGTGGCTGCAGAAAAATTAGGAAGGCTTCCAAATCTATGTCATTCTCCTTTGCTTTTTGTTTCTAAAAAATATCCTTCCTTTAACCATGAATCAAATAGTCCTTTAAAAATGCTGCCATGAATCACTCAATGAAGTGATAAATCTGAATCATATAAAAAGAAGGTAGCCAACCCATACCACCAGCATAAATCCTATGGTTTTAGTGGGAGGAACCAGTGCAATTACCTTTAACACCTTTTACCAGCTCATCCCAAGGGATTTCAGCAGACTCAAGGTCTCTATTCCTGTACAACTTTAGATAGCTTATGACAAAGCAGGAGACTCAGTTAAAGATTTCATGACATGTACAGAAGGTACAGATATTTCCCTTCCACAATTCTACATGCCAGCACACACAACAAATCATCAATACCTTTGCTGGCCATGCTGCTTGTTGTGACCAGTGCAGGGCCATGAGGAGGGGACAGGGGTTCAGAGTGGATCCAAAACTTCTACGCAAACAAAACAGAAAACTTTTCCAACAGATGACAGCCAGCCCTTCCTTTCCAGAAACAGGTCTTAATTTTGAAAAGGGTGGAAGAACACATTCACCCTTCTCATCCTTTGCCCTTGCTCCAGAAGTAATCGCTTATAGGGAAAGAGTTTGTTCACATTTAAAATATATCAAAGAAAGATCTTCTGCATGTTTTGGAAATCAATATAACAAATTGGCAAATCAATCAATATAACAAATTGGCAAATCAGCTGCACTGGGAAAAAAGCCTGCTCCCACCTGGGCTTACTGATATCCCTGGTAAACTTCAGAGCACACAACTAAAAACACCACAGATGATTCCTCCTCTCCCAGTTCCAAAAACACAGAACTTGTAATTGCACAAGAAGTACTTGGTAATAGATTCTTCACACCTGGAACACATTACCTTAATTATTTTGCCAGTTTAAAACTCATTCTACGTTTTTAATTGATGGCACTACACTGAAAATCTTCTGCACTGAATGGATTAGTGTTTGTCTTCACATCTTGCTGTATTTTGAGAAGTGGCAATCAAGTTGAATGAAAGACCCGAAGAGGTTTTTAGCCATGACAGGGCAGTAAAAGAAGGAAACATTCAGGCAATTGTTACTTTCAAGTAGAGTTTACAGTCCAAGTTAGCTCCAAGCTGAAATGTTTTGATGAGCAAAATCCATGATTTGTACTTTTTTAAGGAGTAAACTTGACTGTCACTGCAAATTAACACTAAATTACTGCTGCAATTTCTTTACTGCAAAATAAATACATATAATTCTTATTTTGGACTAACAGCTGCAGCTTGGCTCACTCTGGGTATCAGCAAGAGCTTTACAGGCCCAGAAAGAAGCTCCTGTGTTGCACTAGAGATATCCTTGTTCTGCTGTGTCAGTCAGGCTTCAAGCAAACCTCTTTCCGTCAGCAGAACTTTTGGCATGGAAGACCCTGAAACACTGTCCTGTGACAAAACCATCTGTTATTCTGGGAGCATCAGGTGAATTATGAGGAACCTCTGACCTCCCTGAAGCTCCTCCCTGTGCAGCTTCAGCCTGGGCTGACCAGCCTGGCTGGGATGGCAGCGGGGCCAGACCAAGCACAGGCGATTGAAGGAGAGGTCACACAAATGCCACGGCAGAAGCCTTTGCTCGGGGTCTGCTCTGGGAGCCTGGGCACCCCAAATTCCTCTACCGTAAGGACAGACCTCTCAGCTTGGGTGGCAGTGTCAGCTATGTGGACTGTGAAGGTGAAGTTTTCTCAAAGTCACTTAGGAAATGTCAGATCCCTACCAAGACTAAAACAAGGAAGAGGCAGAAGTTCCTCTTCTCAATACTACTGGAAATCTGGGCCTATTTATTAATTTCAGTTGCTACACACAACAGGATTCACTGCAGTCCTACAGTGAACCATTCTGTGTTATTGGAACCACAGAAATCCTTTTGCAATTTATTTTAAAGTACTCATTATAGTAGCTGCAAGTAAACTTGCTGTAGAGGCACTGTACACACACTTCAAAGCACTGAAATTCAGTCAGAAAATTATAGGACCAACTTCCCCTTGCTTTCATGCTTTTCTCCTTCCTATACTGTCCCCCCTCCACAGAATGGAGAAGACAAGGAAGCAGTTAAATATCAGCAATTTGGTCATGGAAGAGAGCAGCTGAACATGATTCAGTGTGACAACAGGCACTGTGATTTGGCTAAACCATTTCTCAGGGCACTTTGTAAGGAGGATCAGCAGCATTATTCCTTTAATAGCCATGTCGAATGCAATAGCCAGCTGGGTTTTGTCCCAGACCAAGGTATCAGCATCAGGTCAGAAGGTAACATTCTGTTTACACGATTATTTCCTAAAGCACTTATCTTCTCCTCGGTGTGAAAGTTGACTTTTCTGTTTGTAAGGAGGCCTAAAGAATTGAGGGAATGGGAAAAATTAGCTACACTGAGCTGGAGCTGAATAGCATTAGGTGGGAGGTCTGAGAAAGGCTGCAGCGACGCTCAGCAGGACACCTTATTAGCCGCGTCATCGCAGTTCATTCAGGCAAGCCATACCAGTGTCACCAGCATTCCCACACAAAGACAAAGTTCTTCACACAGTCTATAAACATGCCTCCCTGGCCAATTCATCCTAACTTGACAGCACTGAAAAGAGGGGTTTGAGGGTTTTGGGTTTTTTTAAACACAACAATAACATAACAAAACAAAACAAAAACCGTGCAGCTCTGCCAAGCAGGCTGAATGGGGGAGAAGGAGGGACACTGTCACATTTCTTGGGAAGAAACAATCTAAAGGTCAAGCCATATTTTATTCAGTGAGCAAATTTTTATAATAACTAAATGTGTTTAAGATAAATACCAGCTAATAAGAGCCCTTCCATCTTTCTTGTACAACTTCTAGGGTAAGATACTATCTCTCCACCATCTCTTTATTTCTGTGCATTATCCGCACATGGGAGTTACAGACACAAAAGCTTTTACAAAGGACATAGAATCAAGGGACCCTACTTAACACATGACTGCCTGTAAAAAATGTCCTCTCCTAAGTGAAGGAATATGAAGATCACAACTGACACACCAAGACGAGAGGATCAGTTTACTCCTGGTGTGATCATCATTTCTCATGACAAACTGCTCACCTTGTTCACTGCTGATCTGTGCAGAGCTTGGAACCACAGGTTCTGTTTGCAGTTGAGCACTGGGCTCTGCCCCCACAGGGCCTGTGAAAACCCTCTCTCACATTGGGTGAAGTGTTCAGGGAACACGTGGGGCACTCACTGTGCGCAATACAGGAGCCCAGACCTTTACCCCTGTCCATGGCAGGAGTCACTGCACCAAAGGCATGATCAATTCACCTTTCCTGTCCAGTCAGGCTCTCACCCTAAAATGAGGAACGTTTAGAAAAGTGACTTGGCCATCCTGTGGGCAGAAGCCAAGAGCTGGTTGGTAGGTGGCAGGTGACCTATGGATAACAAGGTCATACACACCTTTTCCACAGATCTATAATGCCAGAAGTAGTAACAGCTCCTGCAGTGACTTCTGGTGGAAAGTTAAGGAACGACAACATTGAAACCTGTCTCCTGCTACAGCCACATCAGGGAACTGAAGATCAAGAGAATGTAAATACCAGGTTTTGGCTTACACCAACCCAGACACAGGATTGCTGTGTGGCTGGTTGGATTTCTGCTGTTCCTATCTGCACTGCTTTTTCTTTTTTAAGTTTTACTCAGAGATCAGCTCAAACACCTGCACCTTGAGAACTGGTACCCTCCAGCAGAAGCTTCAGAGACAGTTTTGAAACAGAACCCTGTCCTCTCTTGTGTATCACCTCCCTTCTGCAGCTCTGATGGTGCTCAGCTTGCACCCATTTACAATTTCAAATACCAAATTTTAAAATTCCACAAAAAACTCCATTAATTCTGAGTACACATTACCTGGAGACTGATAGTTTTAAGTGTGCCTCAAAAGCCATAATGGAAGCACCTTCATTGGCATGCCCAAGGTGGTGTAGTGCTGTCATTAAAAAGATAAAGTTTATAATATTTTTGTGCCTTGTTCTTTCTGATATAATGGCTAAAACCTATTAATAACACCAAAATATCTCAAAAGGTCAAGCACCACACAGCAAGATGAAGGGAATTGTCAAGAAGCTTAGGCAATCATCTTAGCACTCAAGACATTTGCCAGGGCTGTTTAACTAATATGGGATGTTCACTTTTAATTTCAATATAGTGCCATTTGGACAAAAATGTTGCGTTTTTTAATTAATTACAATGTCAGCAGCTATTAAGATTAAAAGAAAGACCACATCAATAATAAATACTTAATCCAAAGAAAGGATTACAAGAAGAGCAATAAAAATCAATTTTTAGAGCTGGAAAATTGTGACTTTTTCCTCACTTGACTGGTATTTTCATTATATTGACAAACCCATGATCTTACCTGACACTGACATTCGTCTAATGAAATAGCAGCCCTGGATAATGATGTAAGGACTTGTCAATTCTGCTACAGGACAACACAGCACTACAGCTCCGGTGTTAGCATACAAAGAAATTTTCATGCTCTTCAGCTGATACAAGAGAAAACTACAAGAAGAAACCAGAGAAACCATACGTCTTTTTGAATCTTTATCATGGAATATTAACATCCTTCCACATAGTTTCTGAGCATTTCAGTGTTGGTGACACTTGGAGCTCAGCAGATAGCAGGTAACTGCCCTACCTTTCTCTGCATGAGGCCCAAGACATCCCAATTCTTGCTTTTTGTTCTGTGGGGCTCAAATGTGGGGAGCAAAGCCAAAATCCTGTGGTCACTTAGTATCAAAAGTGCAACTAGTGAGAACGAAATAACCAGGATATGCAGCAGCAGGATACTGATCCATTGTTAAGTCTGAGGGAAGTATTTTTATGACACATCTAGAGAAACTCAGACTAAAGACATTGTTTGTCCTAAACACCTCATTGATAGAAATGGCAGTGCGATGGATAAGGAATTTTGCCAGATTTGGGTCTTGCCAGACCTACAACAAGCATCTTTTCCAGCTCCACCTCCTGTGATGGCTGCATGGGCAACAGATAGTGACAGGACACAAGCCATGTCATCCACAGAGAGTCGCCAATGAGGGAGACCTGCAGGCTCCCACCATCCAGGCCTGGGTAACAGCTGGGCTCAAGGGGACTATGAATTAAAAATAAACCCAAATGTTTCTAGAAAAGGGCAATGCAAATGGCTCAGACCCATAGAGAATTCACAAAGGACTAAACAATGCTCGATGCTGAGAAAAGCTCATGAGCAACCAATTCTACATTATCCCTTCGAAAATCACACTACAGTGGAGCACTGAACTAAGAGAGGGAACAAACGAGGGGTGAGGACAGAAATGTTTTAAGTGCTAAAGAGAATTCCAAAGAGCACAGTGATCAAAAAATTAAGAGCTGTCAACATTAGGTTTGAACAACGAAAATTCTAGTGTATATAAAAGCAGCAGGACTCATTTCCTTGTTGGAGAGAGAAACTGACTCATCTTGATTGCATCTGAAACCCAACACTGATGGAATGAAGATAAAGAAGCTCCACCATATGTGAGGCAGCCACATCAACTGACCTATCCAGCCATGAACAATGTCTATCCTGTCAGCTACAACCTCTCCAGCTCTTGCACAGGCAGACCAGTGGCTGGAAGCGCTGTCCCTCACATCTGAGTATTTCCCTGTCAGGGATGATCTTTATCTTTCCAGGACATGGAACACAGGATGCAGAGCCCACAACCTCCTCCCACAGTGCTCCCACCTTATGGGAGTCAAAATCTCCAAGGTGGTTACTGGCCTGGTGCCCATAGGCTCCACTGGGAGCAGAATGGGGCTCTTTCAACCATTCTCCATCTTATAACTATCAGCTCACAGCCAGCATTGTAAATAAAATCACAACAGCAATTTATTTTCATTTCACTGAAAATGAATAAGAATTGGATCAACAGCCCATATAGATTCTTCTTAATTGAATCATAGCTATCCCTAGGAGATATGGCTATAGGATAGGAGGTTTGAAAAGGCACAGACCACAATGGATGCTGATGTCAGTGTCACCTTTAGCTGGACACTAATGACTTATCGTCATCCAGCTCCAGGCTCTCTAAAGAACAAATTACAGTAAAGAGAGAAATGTAACTCAATGAGAACATGACGCACTCTGCACATTCTCATACAAAGCCACTTTCTGAGCAAAATCAAGCAGGCAACAAGTTATTTGCAGTAATTTCTTTTTTAAGAGGCATTCTCTTTTCTTGCATCACATGTTTAATTGCACAGGCTCTCCTGGGAGGGGATTGTTACAGTAAACCCAACCTTGCCTGTGCTTACAGAACTTACATTCTATTAGAAAGACACAGCGGTCAACAGGGCAGCTCCGGGAGATCCTGCTAATAGAAAACAGGCAAAAAGGAGCAAAGCTCTTAGTGAAGATGACGTGGAGGCTCTGAGTGCCACAAGACTGTCATGATCTACATTCACACTGCCAGACAGGGACTGCGTGGGCAAAGTACTGGCTAAAGCCCCTCCAGGAATCCTTGGAGCTTTACCTGCAGCATTTCTTCTGAAACAGCCACAATTCCATTCACACTGGCCAAGTACAGCAAAAACCAGCTTAGTGCATCTACTCTATTTTTTATTTAAATGACACCTTTCTCTGTGATACCTGCAAGTATCTAAAGTTCTGGATTTTGGATTTCAGATCTTTTTTTCCAAATTTGCTACTGTTCACATAGATTTATCATAGGATAAAAACCCAGATATTTACTATTTGAATAATGAATAGTGAAAATTTACTACAACCTGTTTGGTTTTTAATGCCAAAAGGAAAAGAAGAAAATAAAAAGAGCTCCAAATGCTGAAAATAAGGAACAAGGGCAAAATTACTGACTAGAATGACCAAAAATCATCATTCACCTGACACAGAACTACATTTATTGTGTCCTTAATATTATACTAGTGTATGCTTTCTATTACAATGCATACCAGTACAAAAATATTTTCTTGCTAAAAATGTAACCTAAATAAAATTCACAACGTGTTTGGGCAAACAGGAAGGGCACACGAGTTCAATTTTTGACAACAGCATCAAAGATGCCAAAGCTCAAGCCAGCAGAAAAACAACGGTCAAGGAAAAGTGACTAAGGGTGTATTAGACAGGCTGAAAGTAACAAGACAATTTTGCTGGATTTACTCTTTAAAGAGCATATTATCCAAACACACTAATTTTGAGAGCACTTAACCTTCCTTTAAGGGAGAGAATGACTGAATATTAATGAGCTGAGCCTCGGGTATTTAATGAAAAGCTGTCGATTTGAATGTGATCCAAGGGTTTAAACCTTTGTTAGAAGACATTTTGCTGGAAGGTTTATTTGCCCTGGGAGTGCTTTCTATCTAAATACACAGAAATTTCACTACTCATTTGAAGGCTCATGTTAAAATCGCTGTGGCAAAAAACAAATAAAGAAAAAACAAAACCAAAACAAAATGAAAAAAATCCCAAGCCCTCCTAAAGTGAGCTGCTAGGAGGATCTTCCCAAATGACCCAGATCTTTAGAGCAAAGTTTTCCTTTGCCTAGAAACTAAGTGGCTTTTCTTTTGCTCATTCAGCTGCTAGTTCTGGGAAAAGCCCAAAGAGAAACATTTAGATTGGAGGGGTCTTTGAGAAGAGGTGACAGTTGACTGATGAGCATCCATAAAATGACAAAGAATAGTTGTGTGGAGCCGGTGCATCACATCGCTTCTCCCTGGGAAACTAATTGCTCTGAATTGTTAATAGTAGCATTATTTTTCTGGCAATCATTTCTTTTGAATACTCAAAATGAGCATGAAACAGCTCCTTTGACTGGACATAAAAGTTAAATGTCCCAATGTTGATCAAATTAACTTCAGCTATGTGACAATGGACTATATTTGTGAGAAAATAATGAAGGGTACAAAGGGGAGCTTTATGCCAAGATTTCACAGTTGTAATGTAAAAATGTTTCTGTTGAACTAGGCCAGGGAACATTTCAATAGGAAAACAGAAGAGCACTGTCACTTTCCTTAAAAAAAAAAACCACATTCATTTTATGGATCTCAATACTCGAGGTAATTTCAGGAAGTTTAGATGGCTGGCATGCCAAGAACCAGGGATGAGGCTAACACCTCACATCCTTTCCTTCCCAAACTCTCCTTCACACTTTTGAAGGGCCCCATCCTGCAACGTTTTCCTCAGCCTGGCTATTGCATTCATACACTTCTCTTCATCAAGTGGCTACAGGACATGACTAATATGCCAATATGGTTAATTAATGTAACATATGTACAAGCATTAGTTACAATAGATGCATGAAAGATTAAACCAAAATGTAAACTGTTTTTTGTCTCTTGCTCTCACCTATAGATTATTATACCCTCCAACTTCAGAAAACACAAAAAAACAAGCATTATGCCAATAGGGCTAACTGTACATGGAAATTATCCAAAATGGGCCTTGAAGAATTTTTTTTCCCCACAAAATATAAAGCAGATGTTCTTATCTCATTTTAAAGCAAATGCAGTTTTGACTGTACCATGTCTACCTGGAACAAGATAACTGACTTCTGGGGGCTCGGTTTGGGTTTGCATTGGCGCTGACAGAGACTCATTACACACCTCAATTTTCTACATATATGCTGTGTGTGTATTTGTAAAGATATAAGCAAATATTTGTTTAACAAGTGTGATTCCGATCCTCTTCATCTTTAAAGAAACAATTTGACACCACATCTTCTCCCTTGCTAAATGGCAAATATTAAACACAATCTGGCTCAGCATATACCAGGGAGCTGCCTTTAAAAGTGTTCTTGTTCTGTTTAACAAATTTTAATGCTATTAAAGCTAAATCACTTCAGATTTAACTTTATTAAAGCTCAAGCTTCATTAAAGCTAAAAGAACAAGCCTTTCTACTCCTCAAACATGCTATTAGGATTACTGACAGAATTCCTCAGGAGAAGAATTTTAGCACAACTTTATATCATTCGCCCAATGCTTTTTCCTTGGTTTTCCCCCAACCTCCCCCTACTCAGCAATGCTGTGATGTTGCACAGATTTTTTGTTAAGCGTTAAAACTTTGTGGCTAAGCTAAATTTGGGGATATCAAGTTCCATGTCAATCCAAACAGCTAAATTCATCCATCTGAGCTTTATTTGCAAACCCTCTTCTGGTTTGCATCCCAAACTCCTGTGGTAGCTGTTGCCCAGATGAAAGGCTGTACATAACTCATGTTTATGAACATGCAGCGTGAACACAACTGAGCTTTCACTGACTCCCACAGTGCCCTAAATCAACTGTGAGAAGGTGTTTCTGTTTCATTCAGTGAAGGTTTAGCTCATTAAACTGTTTTCCTTCTCAGCATTGTTCATTGGGTTTGAACTGCATTGCCGTTAAATGCTCTTTAGCAGTTTAAAGGCTTTAAAGGAAAAGACTTATCAGTCTCTGTTTTTAACAGCACTAAATCTGCATTATTAGTTCATGCAGATAAGGGGATTTGAAAGCTCAGCTTGAAACCTCTCTCTTCTGTATTTATCTGACACTGCATAGTTCCAGTAGCTCAGCTGGAAATGTATATCTATGAAGCTTTAAAGAGAGATTAAAGCCAAGAAAAGAAGTACTTTTCCCCCTATAGCTTCTCTCACTTTCCCTTTTCCTGCTGTCTGAGGGAGCGCTGGGGGACAATGGCCAAAGATGGTTCCCAAAGCCCCTGAATGGGGACACTGTTGGTGGCAGCATTCATTCAAAGTAAGCTTCAGTGTATTGTCCTCCCCAATCAGCAGATCAGAATAGAGTGTGCTGGTGGCTGCCAAAAGGTTAGTCCTGCCGATGAAAGGGGCTTCCCATTATTCACTGCGCTACAGAACTCCCCCTTTGTGCCAGCCAGCCCATCACTGCACTGTGGAGGTCCGGATCTGCGGCTGGCTGCTCCCTCAAAATGAACAATTCATCCACGGCGAGCTTGCTATGGCACTGTGCAACCCAAAATCGAAGGGCTCCTTTTCTAAGGACAGGGGAGTTGGGGCAGTTTTTGGCAGAGTCACATTTTAATGACATACCATCGTGACATCCCTGACCCACAGCTGACACTAATACTACAGTCTTATTACCTAACCCTCGCCAGGGCATCGTGGGAGGTCCAAAGTCAAAATTAGCTAATGAAGCACACTGTATGCTGCAAACAAGCGTGCAATAAATAATGCAAAAGGTTTGCACAGCTTTTCCTCATGCAAAGCATTAGAAAAGGATGAAGCCAAGAAAAAATGAAATAAAAATCCCATACTGCTCTAGGCAACAGAATTCAAAAATATGCACTCAGACTGTGCTGAGAGCAGATCCTAATCTTCTTGCATCCCTGTTCTGTAAATCAGGGATCTTTTATATATTTTTATATATTATATATACTTTTATATATACACTACCTCTGTAAACCTTCCAATTGCCTCCAGCATTTTTGAATTGTTTGAGCAGCTTTTGCAACTGATACAAGATAAAGGCATACTGGCTTTTTCCTGTTCACCCTTGGATACCCCAAAGGAGATGGTAAATTTCTGTTTGGAGAAATTCCCACTCAGGCCCCTGCTGGGGGAAAGACAGTTTCTATCCCACCTACCTGCTCTTACAGGACAGAAAACCCACAGAGAGGAAGGAAACTTAAGAGAGAACACGAATGGAAAGGCATTTACACTCCACTACAAAGTTCAGAACCTTTTCCAGTGAAAAGCTACATAGGGAAAAATGGCAATGAGATATTTTCCAACACATGAACTGCTTTGTTCAGGCATGTCTGTAACTTCCAGACTGCTGCCAAAGAGAGCCAGAAGAGCTGACAGTTGCTTGTGGATGGGGATCCCTTATGCCTCTGTCATGCACAGGGAGGCTGCGAGCAGATGTCAGGCAGCAGAGGCTCAGCAACCATCATGGGCAGTGGTTCCCCATGACACCAGGCACATGCTCCCCTCCCCTCAGCCAGCAAGGGATTGGCCCTTGCCAGTGATGTGGCCTCAGCCAAAAGGCTGTGTGGGGCAGCAGGATGGGGCTCAGCACCCATGGCTGGGCTGGGACCCCCATTCCTCGCTCTGGGGAAGGACAGATGTGACGCTGGCCTGGTGCCCCTTACCCAGCCCTCGCTCCAAGGGAACAGCAGCAGTGGTCCCACGGTCATTGGGGGTCTTGTTAAACAGTCTTCTGAACACAGCACACTGGCACATGGCCATGGGCTGCTGGACAGCAGGGCTCAGAGCAGGAATACAGCACACAAAGTGCTCTGGTTCTATATTCCTTCCAGGCTCAGCAGTTTGTGTTAAGCATCCCATTATGCCATGGATTGCAGTGTGTGTCAGGGCTGTTCTGAAAGAACAGAAAGATCTGTTTCTCAGGCAAACATGAAGCTGACTGGCACCACCTAAGAGAAATACCTGTTCACTCTGCCAACACACCAATGCCCATGAAGAAACACTGTCTTCTTACTCAATAGAAAGCTGTCTTTTTCCTGACTTTATAATTAGGGCAGCTGTAAATTTCTGGGACTCCTCTGTGCTGTAGCACTCATCAGATGAACTAGCTCTGTAATGCCATTAGAACCCACATGGCTATTAGTACCAGTGGTGACTATACACAAATGCTGCCTGCTGCACCCAGCTGGAGTGGAGATTACAGCACCACCAGCTCTGTGTGGAGGGGCCCACATGGACAGGCTGAAAGACCTGGGTTTGTTCAGGCTGCAGAAAAGTTGTCTACAAAAGGACTCTGTTGCTGGCTTTATCTGTTTGATAGTTACAGAAAGGAAAAAGCCAGACTTTGGTCAGCAGTGCATGCCAAAAGATCTGGGTGATGGACACAAACCACTTTGAAGAAAACTCTGGCTGGATAATAGGGACAAGAAAGTATCACAGTGGGGATAGTCAAACACAGCAATGGCCAGCCCAGAGGAGCTACAAACCACCATATTGGAGCTGCTCAAAGCTCAGCTGGACAAGCTGTTGAAACTAGCCCTGCTCTGACCAGGGGGATAAATAAGGCACTTCCACAGGTCACTTCCAACTGGAATTATTTTGTTGTTCCGTAACAGAAGATGCACTTGAACGGCAGCTTTATTAGAGTCCACATGGTCTAAAAATAAGCTAATCTACCTAACACATTTAGAAAATAAATATGGTTTCTACTCTGCAATCCTGGTGACTTCAGAGTGGTTCCCCAAGATCAGTAATTTGGTAAGTGTCATAAAGTGATCTGTAATCAGCACTGTTTAGAAAACTCTGGCAAGCAGTAACCACTTTCAGATGACAGAATAAAACCCTCTACATTTCTGAGTGTGCCATTTGAAACATCTTTCATACGCTGCTTATGAACACAGATTGAAAGAGGCCAGGAAAGCTAATACATACCTATCAAGTACATAGCCAAGAGCCTTATGCCGTATTCCTGAGTAAACCGATGGGCTTGTTTCCCAAGCAATTAAATTGGAAGCATCATGGAAAAGATGAATGTTTACCAAGTCAAAGGCACTATGACAAAAAAGGAAAAAAAAAAAGGATTCAGGATAAAAGAAAAAAAAACATTTGTTGCATCAGCAAAGCATTCAACACAGCACTTACGGTATTCACTCTTACAATACCTTAATATTTACTCACAAGAACTGTGCAGATTAAGCTATCATAGTCAGAAAATTGTCAGAGACTGCCATCAAGATTACAGCTCATCCACAGGTAAGACTGCATCCCTTTGCTTAAAGGATACATAACATGAAAATTAAAAGCTATTTGTCAGTTACAATTCCAGAAATCAGGCATTATGCTCCCACTAAAATATTTTAAAAACAAAATTGAATGTGTAAACAACTTCTGGTTTACAAAGCTGCAGCTAAGTGTCAAGTAGAACTGTGGCTTTGTAATAAACATGAAAAGCTCCTGAGAGGAGAATGTTACTGACATTAAAGACTAAATCATATCACTCCTTATCTGTGCCTGTCCAGAGAATGCCGAGACAGCAGCAGTCAATACACACACCACTCCCAGTTGGGAAGAGGACACCTGCTGCTTCTCTTGGGCCATGCCTGTGAGACCACAGAATCACAGATTTGTTTATGCCAGAAGAGCCCCCTAAGCCTACCTGCAGCCTGCCAGCGAGCACATGGACAGGCTCTGGCTGAGAGAGACATCAAGCAGAAACCCCAAGCTATGCTCAGGGAGGTTTCCCAGACCATGGCAGAATTGAGAATGGACCTGGACACAGCAATAATGGCAGTGAGAACAGTGAGAGCATGGTCAGACACACAGGTCGCTCAGCACAAAGGGCTCTGCCAGAGATCCTGGTGAAGATACCTGACTCCAGGGAACAGCACATCCTGCCCAGTGAACCCACACTGATGGGGAAGCAGTCCCACTAACCTTCTTATAAAGATAGAATGATCACGTAAATACAAAATATGACAGCTGGAGAAAACTCGTCCTTTCTGTCTGAAGAAGGAGCAGAAAGAATCCCTGTAGGACAGGGAGGGTCCTCTGTTACCAGCTCACCTCATGTGTAAAGGTATCTGTAACTCACCCCCACCTGTCTAAAACATGCTTGCTCTTAAAACTTATAATGAAGGACTTTCCACCTGCAACTTCCTTGTCCTTAAACTCAAATTTTCATCATATTACCTATTTTCCTGCAAATTAGACTGATTTCTGCCCCGTCTGCAGGGTGAACAGACAGCAACCAGTTTCCCTGCTGTGGTCAGCCAAAGATTCTCACCCCCTACCCAAGTACTTCCACCATTCCTGTCTCTCCTGTTCTCTTTCCAGCATACCTAGACCACAGCACTCAAAGCCAAACAGAACACTCTATCACAGGCCTTGGCAGCACTCACATAAATAATTACCATGCCTTCCGCCTTCGTGTCCTTCACAGGATCTATCTATTAACACATCTCAGTAAGATAATAATGATCCATTATTCAATTCCTTCTCCCTTGATCCTTTTCTACAGCAGGGGTAATGAGCCAGTTATTCCCAAAATAGTATTGGGTGCTTTTAAATCCTCTTGAAGTGCAATGCTTTGCACTTCTCTGGCTGTCACCTTCCAATACTACTTCCTTGAAAATATCAAAACTAATCTGGTTTCTGATTCTGATCACTGGTATACCTGCAAACATTCTGAGGGTTGGTGCCCTACCTAAATATTACAAGTATATTCTCTACTCCATTCTTCCTAGCAAATATAACCTATGTACATAAACTATATTTAAGACTGTAATGCATTCAGTGCAATATCTTGCACCCATTAAAACACTAATACTAAGAACTACTGGAATAGAAACAAACACCTTCACCTTATAGTTAAGATATTAAAAACTCCTGCAAAATGAAAGTACATGCAGGTATGTAGTTGTCTTTAATTTTTGCATTCATGTGAAAACTCATGAGTGCCCCAGGATTCTTTAGTTCTTTGTCCACACTAAAGGTAAGTTAAAAATAATGGGTTTGAAAAATCTAGATTCACATTGCAACTCAATTGGGACAGACTACTGAATCACAGAGGAGGAAAAAGGATAGTTCTCTGAAGTCTGTTACGGTCACTTTTCTGTTTTTTTGGGGGACCCCTGTATTTTGGCATGAGGTACATTCTGTAACAATGTTTTCCTAGGCAGGGAAAATGAATAGTTCCCTTCAAGGACTCTCACACAAGTAGTAACAACAAGCGTCTGGGCTCTATTTTTATAGACCTATTAGAATGAAGAAATGTATTAATCAAAAGTGATGAATTATGAAATTGGTTTTCATGATTCTGTAAATGGGCAGAACTTTGTTCATATGCATAGAGACTGGGTGCAAACACTCATCACACCCTGAAGAGTTACATTATGCACTCAGACCTCCTTAGGTGTATTTTATAAGCCCCTTTATTTTCCATAGTATTTCACTTTCATGTTTCAGAAAGTGTTCAGAGTAACTCGCCCCTTCAGCTTCCCATTACAAACATCTGAGACCTTGTTAGATCATGTGGATCATAACTGCAAATTACTCCAGACAGAACTACCACCATGGCTCAGCTCATTACGGACTAGGAGAAGCCATGAGGTTCCTCATCCTCACTGCCCAACACACCCCTGACACGAGCGCAGCATATGATCTCATCCAAACATCCGCTACAGACTGCTCCTCCCAAAGACTGTCCTTTTTTAATACCCCCCACAAGAAAATATTACATTTAAATCTGTCTCTGAAGGACATTGTTTTTTCTTGGAAAGGCCTAAAAATAAATTAGTGTTATTCTTTCAGCAGAGAGGAAATCCCAGAGAACAGAAGAGGACCAAGAGAAGTCATGATACAATAGCAAAGGCCTGATTAGCACCTGATGTTAATATCCACTTCTGCAGTTATTTACTGCTGGAATCATACCCCATGCATATGGATCTGGAAAAATTAACATGAACCTACATTATCATGCAACTGCTTGCCCAATTTCTGGGTCAGAAGTCTATAAGAGGAGAAAACCTGATACCTTTTCTGTTTTCACAGACTGCTTAATTAAATAAACATGCTTATGCCAACAAAGCCAGAACACTGTTCAGAACTCAAAAGTCAGCCTATATAAACATCCATTTCAAAACCAAGCTTTCAATTCTAAGATGTGAAACAACCACACGAGGAAGGGAAAAGTGTTGAATGTTCATGTACATGTAGGTGACTATAACATAAGTAAGTAGTAAAGACCAAAACCATGACTACATGGGTAAAAGCAAGGTCAGATTTCCAGGTAGGCTTAGAGAAATCTGAAGGAGTGCCTAGAGAACAAGCTCTTTTCACAGAAGCCCCAGAGGTGAGGGCTGCACACAGCCAGGCCGTGGTGCCTGACCCAGGTGAGACATCAACAAGCCCCAGCAGCATCAGGAGTGATGGGAGCAGCAGTGGGGGAAAGTGTCAGCTCCACGCTGCGACTGACTCCCATGGCCCAGCTCACAGGCACCAAGCTGTTTGAAAATCCCTGACTGAATGGTCCCACACTCAGGTTAAGTGTGAGCATTAACAACACTTCTGGTTATTCATCACTGCAATTTACTGAGCACTTTATATTCAACAGATTGAATAAAGTGACTGTTTGGAACCAACCCGCTCTATGAACGGACCAATCTACACATGGGAACAGCTTCTTGCAATAGTTGTTAACAAACATGCATAAAACACGTAATTAGAAACAACTTAAAAGATGTAACTCACCAATCAGTAATACACCATCTTGTTCGAATGAAACCTTTTCTGGACCACTTGCACTGAAAAATAAATGAGAGCAAGAAACAGTCACCTTAGGTAACGATTACTGCAAAAGTGAAATGTACTGACACAGAGAACAAAATAAAGCAGAACTCATTCATAAATTATAACCAAGAAGCACTGAACACAAACTGAGGTACCTTGAAAACAGATATTGTGTCTTTTGTAAGTCCTGGAATTAATTATATTTTTGATCCTGCAGCAGTTAGAACCTTATGTGTAAAATTAATATGAGCCCTAGCAGTTGTCTATAGATGAAAGATAACCAAATATGAAAGCTTTCCAACTGTATTTATGCTTAGCTTAAACCAGCAAATTCTTATTGCCTATGCACAAATGTTTTCTTTGTAATTTTACCTGAACTATAAAATGTCATCAGAGATTTACATCAAATTAAAATGAATGAGATCTGCTAGAAAGCTGTTTCTCTTGCTGAGCCAAGCCACCCAATATTTATATAAATTTAAAATTTTTTAACAATGAAAAACAGCCTCTTCTGCAGGTCCAGCAACCACTCAGGGGATGGTTGGCAGGAAAACCAACACTCTAATCCTTCCTAACAGGATCCATGGCTGAATCATAAATCCCACAATCCCGTAAGGTCTCTTCTGTGATGCTCATGAGAGCACAGTTACAAGTAGAGATGTCAACACTTATTCAAAGGCAAATCAATGAAAAAAAGTTAATGCTAAAAGCATTCAAAATTGGCTCAAATTTATTCTTGATTTAAAAAAAGGAAGCTGTGTCATTTCCATCTTAAAAATAACTACACAGAACTTAAAATCAAGTAGCCCAAGCCTACGATGTTGTCCAAGATAATGTTTTCAATCAAGCTGTCATTTCTCATTTGCTGTTTTCCTCTTTGGCAACATGGCAGGTACTTCAAAAGATCCAACACCAAAACAGGCCCAACCAGATGATGTTGCTTAGAGTCATATTCAGCTGGGTTTTGAGCATCTCCAAGAACAGTGATCCCACAGCCTGTCTGGGCCCATCTTCTGCTGTTCACCCTCATGGTAAAAGCTCTTCCCAGATTAAATCAGGTTTTCTCTTGCTGACACGGCTGCCTGCTGCTCCTTGTCCTGCTCCTGCACACCACCCAGGGGCAGCTGGTCACATTCCTTGGAGCCTGTCCCCCTCCCGCTTCTGGGGGCACAGACAGGCTCTCTGGTGTTCCTCCCACACCTTCTGTTCCAGCCCCAGAGGTGCCACTGCTCTGCTTGCTCCCGTCTGCCCAGGACAGAGATCCCAAATAAGACACTGGAGACGTGTTGCGGCTTTGGAGTGCCAAACAGATGGAGGAAGCCCTTCCTGGGACCTAGCACACACCGGGATGCTGGTGGCCTTCTCTGCCATCCAAGTACAGTGCTGGATTATCTTCATCTTCCTGTACAAACAGACCCACGCACTTTGCTGTTTCCTGGATAATCACCTCCAACCTCCACCACTTTATGAGGGAGGGATCCAGGGACACAGCTTGGCACTAAGCTTTGCTGAACTCCATGGGGTTCCCCTCAGCCTGCTGAAGGCCATCCGACAGCATCCCTGCCCTCCAGCACACTGACTGCTCCCCAAGTCGACAGCACTGCCAGGCTGAACATGCCCTCCATCCTGATGTCCAAGCTGCTAACAGAGGTGTTTGATAGTACTGATCAACCCCTAAGGAACACCACTGCCAACCAGCTGCCATTTGTCCATCACCCTGGGGGCTGGCCAACTTCTCAGCTGACTGTGACAGACTGCATTGGAAGGCTTTCCTAGAGATAATGCCAACAGTATCCATAGCACCCCCCTTTCTCCATGTAATTGGTCATTCAGGAAGATTTGCTCCATCAGCTTTCAATGCCTGAGGAGATGACAACTGAGAACCTTCCTGAAAATGGCTGTAAAACATGTGTTTTCCCAGCCCTTAGGATGGCAGCAAGGAGCCCTGCAATGACACCAGCCAGAGCCCTTCTTCTTTGGATGGGCACTGCCTCCTGTCACAGGCTCATGCACATACACTCCATAAACTAGTTTTGTTTTTCATAACCGAAGTGTATTAGGCCAGAGTCCTGCACCTCACAGTACCAGTACACAGCATGCCTAGTCCTTGGCACTTCTGACTGACTCTGTTTAACATGAGCCTATACTGATGCAAGTCAATAAAAAGGTATTTGCAACACAATTTGTATTTCATGACAGCATAAAATACAGTATTTCCTATGAAAGCTTTCCTCACACAGATGTGAATACCAGTTTAAGGGCAGCAGTACGTATGAGAGGCCACTTTGCCACCAATGTACTTTAACCAGTGTAACTGGAGCTCTGACACTCACTATCAGAAGTCCTCAGCAAAAAAATACAGTTTTTAAAATCACAATTTGAAAACTGGTAGTTACATTCTGCCAGCTTTTCCTTTGTGAACAGAGTCCCTGAGGAGATTGTGCTGACCTTTTAAAACCCCCCAGAAACACCACCTACATAAATAACCCCTGCTACACTGGGGGGAAAGGACCTCCAGGCAGCATTAACATGAAGAGAGAGGTTAGAGAGGGCTAATGTCAAAAAGCACTGTTAGCAATAAGTAATGCACACAAACCATGATTGATAATGACCAGCACAGAGCCTTAATTCATCTTTTCTTCATCATTTTACTGAGGGGGACCATATCAAATTAAATAGTGACCCAGAAAGGGTTTATGCAACCATACAAAGCAGGGCATGAAGGAAAGACATATTAAAGAGGTGATGACTGCAGTGTAATTGCAGCTCCTTAAAGGAACACCACAGCTGAGAGGAAAACCTGAAACAAGAATCAGCCAAATACTGCAGCAAGAGCAATATCCAGCACTGACAAGCCTTCACTGCTGGAGTAAGAACTCCTTCTCAGACCCTTACACAGGAGCCCATGTCCCCCATGCTCGTGACACATTCAGGATCTAACTAGACAGGAAAAAACAGAGCTGTATTATGGCAATTTGCCATAAAAACAATGTAGAATGTAGTTCCTACCTCAAAATTACTTAATTTCTTTCCTTAGACCAGTTGCTTCAGTAACTATTTGAAGTCAGCAGCTTCATAATGCTCCAGACTGAGTCATTGCCAAAAGGCAACAAGTAGTGGACAGAACCGTGAGGGCTTGGGCCTTTCACCTGGCCGAAGGAGAAGGCAGCACAAGAGACCAGGAAGGACCTTAAGCTTACACTGGAAAAGGTCACACAGCTGAGGATGAATAAAGCAGGAACATTTGTGCCTCTGTACTGTAAAATAACACTTGTTTGATTGTACAACTGGTGTATGACCCCACCCCAACCTGCAAATGACCTTTAGTTACTTATAACTTGAACACATTCAATTCCTTTAACTCCAATAAGTATTTCAGTTATCAGTAACTTGTCTATTTAACATTAGAAATGCAGAAGTTAGCAGGCTTTGGGCCTAATGCAGCCCAGGAGCTACAGCTCAACAGCTCTGATATGAAGGTATCATCCTTAGCCATAGATACACAGTGCAGCTGAACAACGTGCCTTACGTATTTTTGGATCATGTATGTGCTCTAGTATTTTTAAATGAAGTATTTGGAAAGTGGAAAGTTTTGGAAACAGAATGTAAAGAAGAGCTATAGCTTGGGAAAGAGGAAAGAGAAATTTGCTTTATATTGCAGATTTCAAAGTAACAATCTTTATTTTTACTTTAACAATAGTAACTAGCTGCTACAACATCTGTAAGCCAGCATAAAACCAGGTGGAGATGACATAGGCCATCTTATGCTCTCAGAGAGTGATCTACATTTTAAAATACGAAAAAAAAATCCTACTTCATGTCCCAGAAAGGGGATGCCACATCTTTCACCTTACATTATTTAGTCTTTTCTCAGATCCTCTGTTAATAGGATTCCTTTAGCCAGCAGATGGATTGTGAATACAGGCAGTTTCATCTACTAAAAGACAACATAAATCATAATTGAGAAAGGAGAGACCGCAGTAAGGTTATCACCATACAGCCTCCTCCATGAAAGGTTTGCATTAAAGCATTAGTGAAATTAATTCATCTTTCATAAGAGCTTTGAGCAGTATCTGTGATCTATGATAACAACCAATTTCTCACTATGAGAAAAAAAAATTACTCAGGCCTGATAGACTACACAAATCTGCTTTTTTTAAAATGGCCTAACATTATCTAGAGTGTTGCTCCCAGAGGCATCATTTGAGGTTTATGCCTTGCCAAGAGGACCCATAAATCAAGGCAGAAAGTTTTGTTAGTTTTATATGCAGTGCACTGTAATTATTTTGAATTGCATTATGCCTCAATCACTGTAATTACTTTTAGATCATCCTTAAACAGCTGCAATAAAAAGAAATCAGTCTTAAACCACTGCTCACACAAAAAATTGCAGATGTGATATGAAAGGTCTGGCTAAAACACACAAGAGCATGTCAATGCAATGTTTGGGCAAATATGCTGCTCATACATTCTGCTGGGTCAACCCAAATTTCCAAAATAGACATTATTTTGTGGCCTCTTAATTGCTATTGTTATGTCTAACATTTGTCTAGGTAGAAAACATGCGATAGCAAGATTAATTTTAGCTTTACATATAGAAACATGCATATGAGAACCAAAACTATCTCCCCGTTGTTCTTTGCTGTTGCTGTCTCTGTGTGTTTGAGACACTTTTTGGTCTCAGGTCCCAAACACAAACAGTGTAGTCTAAAAATCACTGCAATTATTTTCTAACTTTTCAAGTCACATGAAAATATACTGGGTTGGCATATGCCAAGGTGCAGGCCAGGCAAGCACACAAGTTACAGAGCTGCAATACGGATGCTCTGTTATTCACATCACTGCAGACCTGGAGAGCCCATGTCCCTTTCCTCTCCTTCTGTGTGAAGCTCCGCAAACGCGTGGCCCAAGCCTGTTCCATGGGTCTGGCTGCAAAGCATTCCCAGAGATTGTGTTGGGGGCAGGAAGAGAACTGAAACTTCAAGGTGCTTCAGAGATTTGTTTGTGACTTAATTGCTTATACTTGTGGACTTTCTCCTTTCCTGTTTGGTCCTCCTCCAGGTAAACTCTACCCCTGACAACGAAAACACAGAGGTTTCTGCATAGAACAGTAGTTTAAGGCACTGGAAGCAATGGGACTGGTCCAAAGGCTGCCCCTCGGGTTCTGGACCCCATAGTCCCATCCCAAAAGCAGCACAGGAGGGTGTATCAAATGGAGGAGCTGCAGCTGCTAATGCAAACATGGGAACATCTTATCCCTGAGCACCCACAAGGAATGAATGCCACTCCTGCTCTATGAAACTGTGTGGGAAAGCCCCAAGACTCAACCATTGCTCCAAGAGACTGGGAAGAATTGCTGATGCAAGAGGGGCAATAAACAATGCCGAACAAGTTACAGCTTTGCCAGTCTCACAATGAAGCAAAAGCAGAAATACAGGAGGGAAATAATTCTCCCTGGGTATCAGTGAGCAATCCATAGCTCATCATAGTGCTGTGAGGCACAATGGCAGCACTCACTGTGCTGTACAGTGCTCTCAGCACTGCAGTCATGTTACTCACAGCACCACCAGTCACCCACACTCCTGCAGCCAATGGAGGGGAAAAACAAACACCCAAGGAACTGTCTCCAGTTCCCTCAAAATGATGTAACACTTAACTTCAAAGAAGTATTTGAGATGTTTATTCACAGGAAGTAAACACTTTGCAAAATCATGTCAAAGGCACTTTTCCTTCCAGTACTGAGATACAAAAATAAATAATTTAGTATCAAAGTCAAGAAAAAGAACAGCCTTCACCCTATCAATCCTGTAACTATTTATGCAATGCTCTGCCAGGCACACAAGCACTGTGCAAATATCTTTAAGTGTCTATATTTACAAATTCTAAATTAATTTTAGGAGTTTATTTGGTCTTGCTTTTACTAAAGTAGCGACATGCTTGTTTGATCCACAAATGTTACAGGAGTTCAAAAAATTTATTCACTTGGTTTGAAGAAAACATTAACCATTAAACACTCATGTTCTAGATGTTCTTAAGAAATTAAAACTGAGAAAATTAAAGGAGACACCAAAGAACAGAGAGTCTATACTTGCAGGTGCAGTGGAAGAAACCCCTCAGTTCTGCTTGTGTTTCTGGTTTTGACAAGACCCTCAATCTTAAACCTCCAGCACTCCCCAGTTCTTCTGAGAACAAGCATAAAAGGGAGTCCGAGGGCAGCCTTAGAGGTGTGTGTTTGAGTCAGGCAGGCCCTTGCACCAGTGCCAGCTCCCTTTGCTGGCAGTTGGTCCCAGCCACGCTGGCAGAACCCAGTGGCACAGAGCCACAGCTCCGGAATGCGCACGGCAGCGTCTGGCCCTGCCAAGGAGCAGGGCTCCCTCAGACAGCCCTGCCATGGCACACTGCGCCATTTCTTGGACTTTAGATGCACAAATGAGTATTTTCATCACTGTCGTCACCCTTCAAAAGGATTTCTTGATTGAATTTGGTACATCATGCCATGACTTAAAACACGTATTATAGGTGTCAAGAAACCAACAGAAAAACAAAATTCCAAGATTCCATTCTGCCCTTATCACTGAGAGGAGCTGCTCAAGAGTAGTCGGAGGAAATCAGAATCAAATCCAGTATTTGGGAATACTGCACAGTTCTGTACATACCTCAGGGAAATAATCCTGTGGAAACTTCTCTTTTTCCAGCATGGGCGTGCTTTCTAAAGTGTCGGAGTAGATTTCTTTCCCAGTAACCTTTTTATACTTCTTAGCTAGGAAGAGAGATAAACCAAAATTAACATACATAACTTCAACATTATGAGCATCTTCTCACACTTATTGGCAAAGAAGCAGCATCTGCAAAACAGCTGGTAAATCAACAGGATCTTATCAAAAATGTGCAAGCTTTGACTTGTTCTGGGGGAAAAGAAACACCTCTGTTTATATCAGACAGCTTGAAGTTACACAGTTATGATATTGTCATTTCTACTATCCAGAGCCCCATAAAGCACTGGAGCTCTAATCATGAGCCTGGTCTCTGTACACCCTAGGACTTGAATCCCACCTCAGCTGCTCGGAGACCCTGACACCCCCAGCTTCCTTCAGATCAACCCTTTCTGGCCATCAGCACATGAAGCATGGATTTTTACAGCTGGAATGGGTGTTGGATTTGTACAAGAGGCTCAGTGGTGATGCACATCCTTTTCCAAAGTCTCTAATGAACAGTTTCATCACAGACAAAACCCACACAGACACCTACGGATCAACTCAGCTCATGAATGAGAGGTTCTCCTTCTTGATCCACTTCATCCTTAGTTTCTCACCTGAGGAGAATGATGTACTGGCATATCTAAGGTGAGAACCTGACTTATGTTTTAAAATAAGAACAGTAAATTAAACTAAGTCAGTTTAACTGACTTAGTTTAACTCCTCTGATACACGAGCTCGGACAGCTGATGTACAGCTGCCATTATGCTGGAACTACTCAACTGGATTGAGTTTCAGCTGGGAATGTGTAAGCGAAAAATTTCAAGTATTATCAAGAATCCTAAACTGTTCAGTCCTACTGGATATCTGAGGAAGCATTTACTATAATGCAGCCTTATATCTTCGAGGAAAAATGAACTATCATTCTTTATGTGCCAATCACTCTGAGGCCTGGCTCCCATAGGACAACTAAAAAAATATCTTGATAAACTGATCTGGCACCATTCTAAGTAGATTGTGGACGGATGTGCCTCTTTCAGCAAGTTTTACTGTGTCAGTAAAGATATCCTGATGTCTTTTGGGTTACAGAAAAGATTTGGGAGAACTACAAGAACTGAAGGCATCTGCTGGGAGAACTTCAATAACAGGCAGCAGCTGGCTAAGGGAGGCATCTCCCCATCACCCATGTGGCATCGACACCATGTGTAGACCAGAGGCTTGTTGACAGGGCTGCTGAGCAGTGCACACAGGGGCAACACAGCCTGTCTCCAACTAAAACCAGGTCTACTCCATTTCTGACTTCACATCAGAGAACAAGATTCTTTCTGTAAACAGAAGTGGTCAGCTGGGACTGGCCTAAATCTCCTCTCTTGGAGGACGTCCCTTCAGAACACACAGCTTGGCACTAGTTTAAATTGTAAGCAAACTTTTGGGCCTCTGACCACAGTGAAAACAGTGCAACAGATCTAAACTATAGCAAATAACATGTGAGGCTGCAGGAGAAAACTGTTCTTATTTTAAAATGCAGATATGCCTTCCTCAGACCTGAAAAACAGGGACAATCTTTTTTTTTTTCCAATCTGTATTCAGTCACATCCAACTGTGCAGTGAATTTTGAAAAGCAACAGTGATGTTCCAAGAATACTGAATAGTCTATAAACATCTATTTTTTGCATGCTTTTGAGTAGAACCAGAATTTCATAATGATTTTTGTGCAGAGAATGTTTGTATCCATTTGGATTTTTCTTCTGATTTAAGAGCTTAATACATGGTGAAAACGTCAATAGTCATGAGAGAAGAGGCAAGTTTTACATTTCCCCTGAAAGATGGGAGCCTTTGGGGTCATATTTTACAAACTTTATGCTGGGAGACAGATCTGCTCTACATTACAAGAACAGTGTGTGACTTACAACACCGATTCACCCATTTCCTTAGATTTTATGAAGAATTTTTTCCTTCTAAATGATGTTTGGGCCAAATTCATCTTTATGAGCATGGTTCACATTCCAGTTGGCTCTGGTAAGGTTTTGCCAAGCAAAACAAAGCAGTGACCATTTAAAGCCTTTTTTTTCTGGAACAAGCATCTATTTATTGTTTTCCTATTAATTGTTTCCTCTGTACTTTTTCCTCCCATTTTCTCACTTTTAAAAAATTCTTACACTTTATTTTAAAAGCTATACTGTAGCAAATAAGCTGCCAATAAAGGACTAATAAATCCAGAAAGCTCCTCTTTTCCTAAAGCAACTGTCATTTCCCTGTCAGGTATTGCTGGAGCGGGACATCTCCCACCTGTGACCACTGGGAGGGACCTTCAGGTAGAATGTGGGGCAAAACTGCTGCTGTTCCTCCAGTGCTGATGGGATGAAGCTGTGGGATCAGGTGTGCTGAGACAGTTCCCATATCATTGGCACACAAAGCCATTTGCATGGCAGAATGAATAAACAGCCACAGCAGAGGACAGTCTACTGTTCCACCCAGGGCCTAGGGACCACCTGAGAGCCCCCCAGCTTCCCCTGCATGGCCAGCTTCCCCCAGTGTCCCCACCATGTGCACACTTCATTACTGAGCATCTGCAAAACTGCTCTTGTCTGGGACAAAGCCTAGGCACCTCTCTTAGGAGTGCCAACTCTACTGTGAAGTGTTCCCATATGGTTTGTCAGAAATAAAATCACTCTGTGACATTATAGCAAAAATGTTCCTTCAGCACTAAAATCAGAGGTAACAGCAGGACTTACGCTGGCTAAGTCTTGAATTGTACATACACAGAACTACTGTTCAAATATTTCAGGGCAGGAAGACCCTGTACCCTCAATTACATGAGCAGAGAAAATCTGTCTCCTGGGAACAAAAATAATGAATCTATATAATTAGGACAATTATTTCAGTCCATAGTCACCACCATTTCAACAGTGCCTCACATTAATGGGACGCTAGATGTAGTATTAATGTGACTCAGCTCAGTAAGCTAAATGAAGCTCAGGATATTTTTATATTAAATATATACAGCTCTCAGCTGCAATAACATAAATTTTATACAATCTTTTCCACATTCACCTCAGGAAGCATTCAATAATTTTCTATGATATTTTTAATATTTAATGTATATAGCCTAACATTACTTTCAAACTTGTGAGACATATCAAGACCTCCAACCTGAAGGATCAGTGTGGGTTAAAACAATGCCACCCTCCTACTGCCCTGCTCTGCTCCTGCTCTGCTCCCAAGTAATTTAAGCCATAAATCTACCTCAGCTGCTTTGCAAAATGACCATCACTGCTGGACAGTTATGGGTCTGTATCTGATCTACATGGAAGAGCCCTGTGGCCATTCAGAGCTCTTCTGAAATCCACAGGGATCACTATGGACCTTAAGGTGCATGGGAATGATTAATGCTCTGGCTTGCAACCTGTGGCCGGTCCATTGACTTCTTCTGAAAGGTCTATAAAAGGTAAGAAAAGCAACACCTCTCACCAAGGGACCTGCCTGCAGTATACAGGAATCTGCATAACATGAAAACACTGCCAGGTACCACCATCAGAAAAGAGGATGGAAAAGCTGCCTCGATATACAAAGCCCATTGACCATTAAAAACTTTTAATTCCTTTGCTTACCTTTAAAATCAAACTGATAGATGTTTTTCAAAGATTCATGAAGAAAGTAAAAACTTCCTAGAGCCTGTAAAAAACCAACAATAAAACATGAAATTATAAAAATATATACTTTGGCTAACGAAACTCAAAAGAGCATGAGGGTTTCCAATTAGAAAAAAAACTCAAACTCAATAAATTAAATACTAATAAATAAAATTACTGACTTTTAAATTTTCTAGGATCTATAAAACTATCAACTTCTTTTGTTGCTTCTCTGAAATTTCATCAGGCATTGTAAAGATGATCTTTAACAGCTGACTGACCATCATAAGGGCACTGCCAGGTGTACATTTAAACACCAAAAGGATGGATGTGACAGGCGACATAGACAGATGTCTGAGCCCCCACACCACACCCTCAATTCTGTTATGAAAACCTGACAATTTCTCCTTCACTTTCAGAGCAAAACCAAAGCTTTTAGAGTCTGTGGTACAGGAAACAATGGCAAGTTTCAAGTTTTCTAACTTGCACCTAAAGCCTCTGCAGAAGAGGCTCCATGACCTCCCAACACAACCTGATGTGGTTTTTCCCTACCCTGGAACTTAAAAAGTTCCTCAACAGGGACAACCCCACTTGGTTTCCTGCACCAGTCACCTCTCCACATGCCCCTTCTCCTGTGACCCTCTGGGCCTGCCCAGCTGTGGTGTTCAGGCAGACAGTCCCTTCCTGGCTCCACTTGTGCCATGGGAACCTTGCCATGAGGACACACACAAGTACCATGAGCTTGCTTGCTTGCTTTGACTTCTCCACACGTCATTTACTGCTTTTCCCCAGTTAATGAGAGGAAAATTACATATTAGAAGAGAGTAAATGAAAATCAAGTAAGAAAGAAAAAAGCAGGGCAAATAGATTTTATAGTGGAATATTAAAAAAAAAAAATTATAAATTCAAAATGCGAACTTGACAAGCCTTTAAATACCTCTGAGCATCCCATAGAAATGGAGAAAAAACAGCCTGTTACCAGATAACCTCTCATAGAGAAGAATAAAAGAAGCAATGCATTAACCAAAAAGGATGATTTAGTTTCATTCCATCTTTTCCTCTCCAACAATAAAGCCCCTCCCAGAACAGCAGTGCTTGGTTCAGTGACTGCTGCATTATTTATGAGATGCTGCACATCCAGAGATTAGACATTTGCTGATTTGTCAAAAGCACAAACATGAGGTCCTGCCCATCTCCTTGACATATTAGTCCATCCAACAGAAAACACTGTAGTATGTCTAATTGATGAGAACACGTCCCAGTGACCCAGGCAGATTCCTTCAGGCCTTTGGATTTCTTTTTTATAAGATGGAAGAGGTGAACAAGGAACTGCAGGAGACACTCCTATGAAGAACTCAAGGTTAAGTGTGCTGCAACAAGGACACACTGCCAGGAAAAGACAAATCCTGGTACAAGACAAAAACATTGCCACTGATATTCTCATCTGGCCCATCTCTTTGTTCAATGCATAGGGCAAAATCTGATATATATAAAGGTAACATTTTGCTATATAATAATACTCTTTAAGAACTCAGTATAAGGATACAGCATTTTTTCTTATGTGGCCTTCGGAAGAAAAAGAAAGGAGCCCTGGTGAACATCTGGAATATATCATCCCAAATGCCTCAAGTCTGAAAAATTTAAAAGAAAATGAAAAAGGGATCCTGCAATGGGAAATCCTAGGCTATGTCAGTAATGCATGGCAATCCAGCCTACCTGTAACATCTACGTGATGTTTTTAAGTGAGCTTTTCTTTTGTCTCCACAATGCAGGACAGTAGAACCATGCTGTGAAGGGACCTTTGAGGTCTCCAGGGCTGTCACTGGGGTTGCTCAGGGCATTGCCCAGGAAACTCAGAACTCTCCTGAGGTGAAGCCTGCCTTCCCTCTGAGCTACTACTCCCATGTCTGATCACACTTTTGGTAAACTTTTCCCTTCATTCTCATTGGAATTCCCCAGGCCACAGCTGAGATGGAAATCTAGGACTAAATAAAAAAAAGTATGTGGAAATAGTGACCTATCCAAATCAGGTACAAATAATGTTAAAAAAATGTGACAATTTAAATCTAGGTGACAGAACTATGAACTCAGAAGCTTCTCTATGTAGCACACCAACAAGGAAACCAAGAAAAAATCAGATGCTCTAAACCTCGTTTCACTTAGGGTGTCATAACGCTATTAAAAACAGTACTGCCATTCATGCTTAAGCTACAACTTCATTTCTGAGTGTCACAATTTGCTCATTGCTTGACTTTTTACAGCTTTAATCTCATTTTTAAAAATTCCTTTTTGACTTATGCAGTAAAAGTTCGGTTTGATAGTCTATAATTATGGCACTGAGTATCATGTACTAGTGCACAATGAATCTGTGACAGTGATGAAGTAACTCTGTCAAGTTTCAGGAACTGATACCGCTAACATTCAGACAGGCTTGGATTGTGCAATTCCAAACATCCCACTAAAAAGAATCAAACCCATAATGGAATGGAAATTATAGCTATTGCTATTGTTTGCTATTGTATCGCTATTCCGCATTGTTATGGACTTAATCAGGCTTAGGTACATAAATGTAAACTTGTAAAAATGATGGAGTGCACTTATAATTCCCTGCCCTAACACAATGAAATATATAAAACCTTCCAGGGCCTACTGCCTAGGCCTTTTTGTTGAGGCGATTATGTTAATTCAATTTATTTCTCATAAAATGTCAGTTTAACAATAAAGTTAAATGAAATTAATTTAAAGTCTAAGAGCTTTGCTTTATTTTCTTATTTACATTTTCAATACCCTTTGGAAAAAGCAGTAGTGGTGTATACAGCAGCAGCAGCAGATACAATATCTAACTGATACAACACAGGAACACAATTACAGATTATAAACCACCCAAACATCTTAACATTTAAAGATCTCAAACATAAAGAAAGCAAGCTATTATTTGTTCCACTTGAAAGGTTGCTGAAATGGATGACTTCTGCTGTTAGCACAAATTCCACGCCACCTGTAAGTAGGTGCTTCTATTCAAATGGAACCTCAGCTGTCATCTTGTGCACTGTCCCTCCCTTCCTCAGTCAGAGTGACATCAGTGGCTGCCCCACAGCAAACCAGCAGATCTGGGAATACTGCAGCCCTCTTCACCACAGCCTTTCTAGAGCAGAAACCTGGTAAGCAACACTGAGGGCCACTGAGGTTGACTTCACCAAACACCAGGGGTGATGCACCTTCTGCAGCTGTGCCCCTCCAGACAGTGCTGCAATCACTCCCAAACCAATCGGTCTGCAGACTTTCATCTCCAGCATCCAGAGCACCCTAATTTCTGAGGTCAGGGCTCAGACACAGCACAGCTCCTCTCACCAGCTGCTCTGAACCTGAGCGGAGCCCTACTGCCCCCAGGAATGAACAGGGGATGGCACACGCTCTGCCGCACCAGATGTCTCACCGGAATGAAGTGCAGGCAGCAGCCACAAGCTTCTCTGCTTGATCTTCCAAGCAGTCTGCAAACACAGACTAGTCATTAATTCTATTTCAGTAGCCTTATGGCAGAGTGATGAATGGATAGCTCACAGTTAGGCTCAGATCAGAAAGTTTCCAACTCATCAGGCCAACCTGGCAGCCCATATCACGATCATTGTATTCAGTACTACCAGAAACTTCTAGACCAGCCCAACCTGCTGGCCTAAGGGATACAGGGACAGCACATGTTATTCCCAGGACTGATCAGCCAGGTGAACTGGGAAGAAATTCTTCCCTGTGAGGGTAGTGAGGCCCTGGCACAGGGTGCCCAGAGAAGATTTGGCTGCCCCTGGATCCCTGGAAGTGTCCAAGGCCAGGCTGGATGTGGCTTGGGACAGTGGGAGGTGTCCCTGCCCATTGGCAGGGGTGGCACTGCGTGGGCTTTAAGGTCCTTTCCAACCCAAACCATTCCATGGTTCTATGAATTCCTGATTTATATCTTACTAATAAAGTCAGGAGCTAACAAGACAGAAAGAATATAATCAGAGCCTGAGGCGCCCAGTTACACCCAGAAGTACTCAGACCCTTCAGAGCAACACCTGTGGCCATGAGGAAATACCATACAGTCACGGCCAGTAACTCAGTACAGAAACAGAAAGTCAGGTGGCACAGTCATGAACAATATTCATCTGTAGCTTGGCCAAGTTCTTAAGAAACACACAAGATGGTAAAATGGATTCTTCTGCTGTCCCCCCTGTTCACTACAACCAACAGCTTGGCTTTAACACCTCTACAGTCAGACAGACCAGAACACAAGATCAGGCAGGTACAGCAGGGAAAACTTCCTTTGTAAACTCCTAGGACCTCTTTCGATATCACGGTCACTAACTGCAGAGTACACAGGCAAACACATCCTGGCTTTTGTGAGAATGGCCCTTACGGAAACCTTCAGGAGCTCAGAGAAAGGCCAAGCGTTTTATCTCGGGCAATGCTGCTGTTAACAAAATGCTTTCCGGACTGACAGAAATACCTGGCTATTCCTACCACGTCTGTGTGCCGACCTGTACTGCAGCTGTAGACACAGAGAGCAACATTTAACCTAAGGTGAGCACATTCATTAGAAGAGCTTCACATCTCCCCAAAAATGTATTACGGAGAAAAAACCAGGCATCGTCTCCCTGTTAGACTGAAGTTGAGCAATCACTGCATTTAATTGGGTTCAAGAATGATACTCATTATAATATTACAGATTTCTTTCCTTTTTCCATATGGAAAGACTCATCTAGGAAAACTAGTGTTGATGGCAAGAGGAACAATTGGTTCTGATGGATTACAGATCTGGTATTATTAAAAACACTATTTCTTGAATTATACAGAAATTTTGCCACAAAAGTTTGAAGATTTATATAGCTATTTTTTTTTAACAGTTAATTGGCATAATTTCATTTTAAAGTCCACCATTTCAACTGTGGAGATTTAATGTAAAAAGGAAATAGATGAATAAAACTTTAATTACTGTACAGAGTAAACATTTACTGTGTTACCTCACTAAATGTGACAGTTAATATATAAAGATTGTTTTAAATATATTTAAAATAAATTGCCAGTGATGACACAGAAACTGTAATTCATGTAGTCATAAAATCCATAATTAGCTTTAATGAATATTTAAAGTCAAAGTTCAACCCAACTTTTTCATTGTTTAACCTACTATATCAATATAGTTCAAGGAATTCATTTATCATGGAACATGACAATGTCTGAATATGAATTAGCACAAGCACTGCTGACAGGAAGCCCTTATCTCCTACCAGTCTTTTTGGCTCTGCTGAATGTCAACAGTGAGTTTGGCACGCCTGACTCTATTGATTGTCCGCCTGCTCTGCTACCAACAATTAAAAAAGTATTTCACATGTTTATAAACCTGAACACCTAGAGCAGGCATTAGTTTCCCACTAGCGAGTTGGAGTCTGTGAGCAGCCACCTCTCATTCAGGACCAGCAGCAACCTGTGCTGCTGCCACCCTGGACAGGCTGACAGCAATGTCACACTGAGCAGCCATGGGCACTGCATGGAGACTCCCAATCTGGACTCATTTACGTCACAATAAAGTTTAAGAGGCTTCAAACAGAAAAACCTGTAATGGTAGAAAACAGGGGCCTGGACCGGCACGATGGCTGCCCATGCCCAGTGGCTGCCCGACACCACCACCACCCCAGCCAGGGCTGCCAGGCTATGGGTGCCCTCCTGCCCCTGGCCAGGCCTGCTTCCCAGGGACTGTGGGGGTACCTGAGCATGGCCTGAGCTGATGGGGTACCTGGTCTGCAGGGTACCCTGCCATGGGTACAACTACAGCAAAACAGCTCCAAAATTCTTCTGGGAAACAAGCCACGACTATCTTGGATTTTTGTGGCAGTCCAGAAACACTTTGTGAAAACACCTGCCCTTAGTTTGCCATAAAATGTCAGTTTTGATAAAGCTACCACTTTCCCCAAACCAAAGGAAGGGCAGGCTACAGGACAGGTAGGATCCAACACACCTGAACGGTGAATGGCAAAGTACAACACACACAAATGATGGTACAGTTTTTGCCTGTGGTTCTGTGCACACTCAATCCACTACAGCCAAATTAACACCAACCGTCTAATACCCATTCAAGGTTAAAAAACCAGGCTGGGTACACAGATCAACTCATTATAAAATACTCTATCACTTCTTATTCGCAAACAAATTAGGTGTCCAGCAATTTATCATTTCCTGAATTAGACTTATCAGCTAAAGCACATACAATTAAAGTGCCATTGAGACTGCCTGAACAGCCCTGCTCCACCTGAAGCACAGACAGACGGAGCCCAATCCGACCATTCCAAACAATTACACACTGCTCCTGCAGCTCTGTACTGCAAACACAGGTATCAGCTTCATTTCAACAGTATTTGAATAATTACACCTTTAATAAAGTGTCAAAGTGAGTGGGCTCCAAATACTCAGTGACAAACTTCAAAAACTCTCTCGAAAACAGAGCTTGGTCTGTATTAAAAACACCTGTTCAGTTATATGTGGTATTTCCATTAAAACAAACTCGATTGTCCACTCAGAAGGACTAAAACCAGTGGCAGGACTGGCACTGCAGATTCTCCTTCTCCATAAAACCTAAAACAGTATTATACATCATAATCTAAACATGCAATGTCCATAAATAAGTAATACATATGTTTTATTTATAATACCCGTGTTGTGAAGAAGCCACCTGCACCTTAGCAGTGTCTCCAGTATCCACTTCCCAGTTAAGTCAATTTTGTAGAGACTTCTGGAAGCACCAGATACAGCTGGTGGGGACAAAAAAGGGTGTCCAGCTCTAGGAGTCCCTAAATCCGGGGAATTTCTTAACTATAACTCTATTAGATCCGTGCCTACAAATATGCTCCTGCATATCTATAATAATTTCCACATACTGGTTTTGTCTTTAGAAGTTCTTCTGCCTTAAAAAATTCTAATTTATTTGTAATCCATTTATTTCATGGATCTGCAAGTTTTTCAGACCGACTCCTCCAGCTGTACAACTGCATGAGGCTGGGAAGTTCCACCTCAGACTGCTCTGTGACAGGTAAATCACCTCACATTGCCCATGTTCCCAGCTCCAGTGAGCTGTCAGAACACTCAGTGTGGTTTCCACGCATCCTCATTTTAATGCCACAATCTTTGCTGGTCAGTTGTAGTTGAGCATCAGCAGACGTATCTGTAACATCAAGCACTGCTTCCTCACTCCTCCTTCTTATTTCTTCAGAGCAGCCTTTTCAAGTGTGAGATTAATAACAGTGGAACTATGAAGGGGGATAATCACTACAAATTTATCACTAAAAAAATACAAATAATTAGAAAATAAATTCTGATTTTTTTCTTTTTGCTTTTATAATAGTCACGTTAAATGCAATTCAGGAAACAACTGATCTGGAAGTGTTCATACATAGCTTTACAGCTTGTACTGTTTATTTCTAGTCTCTTTAACAAGATTTAGGTATTTTCAAATGGGGTTATCTGTTTAGGTTTCATTGAAGGTTGAGATTTGTCTGCATGACAAACTGGAGTAACTGTTTCAAAAATTCTAAGCTATCTAAAATCCCAAGTCATTAAAATGCTTAATCAAGAGATCAACATAAAAAAAGAACTTGCTTGCAGTCCTGGTCATTATAGATACCTCAGAGAAGTCTCTGCTAACAGCAACCAGCACGGCACATTTTATTGAACAAAAAATTAGCCCCAGGAGCATCCATTTTCCTATTCTAAAGACTAACAAATCTTCAGCTAACACGGTCCTCTTCTACCACCTTCTCTTTCTAATTTTGTTACAGCAAATGAAAAGCTATATTCAATTTCAAAACATTATTTGGGACTAGTTAATTTAAGAAGAGAAAAATTAACAAACAAAACCTCTGAGCTATATATAAACATGTCCAGTAAGTAAATGAATAACCTGTATGTAACTTAATGCACGGACAAAGAATATTTAATGCCACTTTTGATACTGACATATTTCACAAAAAGATTTCATACTTTAATTACAAATCAATTAAATTTAAAAAATATCAGACAGATGTTCTTTTTCTGAAAACCAAGATTAGTGACAGACCAAGGAACCAACCCAAGCTAAAGGAAGTGTATGTGTGCTGAGCACTTATAAAAAGCGCCACTTATCAATATTCCTGAACGCAAAGTGGAGCCTTCACAAAGTCATTAATCACGTTGTTATTTAATATTTCTATTACTCAAGCACTCTGGAGGCCCCAATAAGGATAAGAGGCACCCAGCTTGGCTCTGCACCAGCGCAGAAAGGAGGCTGTTGGAATACAGGATACAGAACTGCAGTTCAGGGCCGTGCTCAGCATTCGGCCCCAGTCAGTTTTAAGGGGCCTGATGGCAAGGGGTGACTGTGGTCAGAGAGGCAAAACCTCTGCTGAGGATGCACCAAGGGCTTCAAAGACAGTTCCATGCCCCCTGCCCTGCTCAGAATACGCACCAGCTCCTCAGGACAGGAAGGGATAGAAAGAAAGTCTAATTTCTAACTGTGAGCACAGCAGAGGATAAGCATAAGTCCTCCTCAAAAGATACACAGATAAACGCTCATGGTTATTTCAGTGTTGACCCTTAAGGAGAGCCAAAAATATTCCACAGGAAGTTAAAAAATATTGACAACCTCAAAAAATTATCCAAAGATCCAGATTTATCATGTGGATAGTGGCAACACTTCCTGAATTTCAAGAAACAGAGCTTGAATCTCAGGTTGCAGAAGGTAGTACGCAAGTGCAGAATATTATTTTTCATCTATATTCCATTTCACATTTATTTTTGCAGCCAGGGCCAGCTGGAAGGAAGAGCAGCATCGGTAAAACCCCATTCTGCTGTACACCACACAGTGCTGTCACTGTCAGACCCTCCCCACTGTGTCACACAGGAGGGGGTTTGCCCTCAGCAGTGCTTTTGGAACTGGGACCCAACCTGGATGGCTTCTGAGCAGATGGAAAGACTGCTGGATGTTTAATGCTTTACCACAGTTTTCTTCCAGTAAAAAAATAAAAAGGCACTTTATCTTCAGGGAAACTGGTAAGCTGCGTGACTCCTACTACACTGAGTTGATGCTGAATAATTTTAATTTTGCGAAGTTTAAATCAATACAGTATTTCATTGATATATTCTTACATAATACACTCAAGATGACAAATTCAATTTGATGAGGAGGCATTAATGCCCATTTCATTTAGCATTATACAGGTCATCTACAAATAGGAAAGTACCATGTGGTAAAAGGTTGTATTTAGCATGTTACAGCCACTGGTGGTTGTTTTGTATCTCAGAGAACCTTTGTAGCTGCCTCAAAATAAGAGATGATTGATTTACAAAGTACCAAATTTCAAATTTCATATTCTAGGACTAAACATCAAATAATTGGACAAAGCTGTCCCCTTGTCTGACCCATCACAATCAAGCCCCTTTCAAGGTTGACTGCCTGCATAAGAAATATGTGCATAATTTCATTTTGTCTCCTGTCCAACATCCAATGTTAGAAGTTAATTAAATTGCTTGTCCATTGTATTCATCCACTTACAAAGTTAATGATATTCTGTTCTTGAATTAAGGAGAATTTTATAAAGCCTGCACTATGGAACCTGGCATGCTATACACCAAGGAGCTGAACCCTGTCATGGTTCCTGATTGCAGCTCTCCTAATCAGGAAACAAAATTAATGTTTCTGTGTCTGCCAATGCAGAGGACAAGTCATTCCAACAGCGAAGGTAAATGCTCCGTAAAATAGCAACTTAATAATATCTCATGTTTGACTATAATAAATTCTGCAGGATTAATAAACCTGTTAAATTTTTAAATTAACATAACAAAGATGAACTGCAGAAGAACGAGGCAGCCTCAAAAGTGGGTCACAGGTCTGAGGCACAGAACAGCTTCTTGCAAGGGCATCAACCTCGAGGACGCTGAAGTTATCATTTCTCGTTCTTGCACAGATGAAGAAGAAAAACAATGCTATGGTAATCTGCTGGAGAAGATGGGACTAATAAGTTCAACTGTAGCTCTCTGGTCCCTTTGGCTTAGCTACACTGACCTGGTACTTCTGTAACAGTCTTCCTGAGCAACCACACAGCCAGAATTGTAACACAGCTGCAAATCCAGTCAGTATCTACAACGGCTAGCTTGCCATCCAGGAATGCAGCTGGTGACAGCACTGATGCCATCATGAGCCAATGCCGGAATCCAGCACAAAGCCTACATGCCATATGAGAATAAATAATCAAAAAGTTACTGTTTTTTTCTACTCTGCTCTGCTGTTTTTCTACATGGTTATTATTATACTCAACCATGAGGCCGAGTAGAACCCCTCGGCACACTGCCCTGCACAAAATCCTGTTTCAGTACACTCTTTTCCATATTGAGAATAAAGGTGCCACCCAAGGCTGATGCCCTTGGAGAGCCAGTCTTCCTCACCTCAGTCCTTGCTCTGAGCAACCTGAACCAGCCTGCCTTTGGCAGGGGGTTGGAATTGGATGGCCCCCTTCCAACCCAAACTGTTCTGGGATTCCACGATTTTCCCTGGTGCTGCACAGATGACAGCAGTGCTGGAGCTGGGAGCGCCTGCCCAGCAGCACTGGGCTCGCTCTGCTCCTGGGGAAGAGCCCGAGCCGGGTGTAACTGCGAGGCTCTGGTGATGCAGCCAGACCACGGCTGTCCCAGCACTGCTCCTGCAGGGCCAGCTCCAGCCAGGCTCAGGGCTGTGCTCGCTTAGCCAGTGCTGCTGCCACCAGAGCTCAGTGGGGATGGTTCTCGAGGATGTGTACAGCAGCCACACCATCTTGCTCTTTGCTCCGTGTGTCATCCTGGGGACTCAAGCCGGGGACAGCAGCACCAAGTGCCTGACACGCACAGAAGAAACCCAGAGTCCCTTAACACAGAGCATACTGAGGGGGAATGCGCTTGTAACCCCTTTTGAACATCCTCCCTTGACCTGTTTTCTCAGCCTTCTGTGCAACAGACAGAAGATGTCTGAAACCTCTGAAAACACTACCAAAACCTAAGGTTTTCAGTGCCTATTTGTATCACCATCACCGTACTGAGTAACAAATACAATGAGAATTGCCCATATTTGCAAAGCAATCTCTACTGACTTTTTCCAATTTTATCCAAAATATTTTACGCTAAAAACCAGGAAGTCCCTCTCCCAGCTTTTCTTTGTCTTTTATACGATGCTGTTAATACAGAGACTTAGTGTTAAACCTTGTACGTGTCACTGGACTGACCAAGCAAACAAAACTGACCCAGTGCAGAGACTGCACTGCCTTGCTCTGTACGCTGCCATTTCAGCTAGAGACAAAGATGCAGATTGTATGCTTTTAAAAATTATTTTTATTGCTAACAAGGAGCCGAACGTGATATTTCCTAACAGACTTCACTTCACTGAAATGAAGAGCAATGCGATTTTTGTGATTAGATATTTTAAGCCCTTGTGCCCTTTGCACCAGTTACTGCACTGATTCCATAAAGGAATAGCGATATAAACCAAAGCAGCAATAGTACAACGATTTAAGCTTTCTCTGTCACAGTTCAGTAAAAATACTGAAAACTGACTTATGAGAAACTTAAAAAGAAAATTCAGCATATGCAAACTAAAAATAAAAGCATAAATGAAAACATGTGCATCGTATTTGATTTAGCAAATGTAAAAAAAAAAAAAAAATCAGGATTACTGAAAAGAAACTAATTTTCCTGGAATTACAGAGAATAATTGGATTATGTAGAATAACTGAATGCATGCTGCCATTTTGCATTTCTTCATGTACACTTCAGAGCAATACTTTGTCATAAGCAACTTTAAATTATGGTCAGCATTTCCTTCAAGTGGTTCCATTTCAAAAATAAAGCTACATGGACCAATCCCAGAGATGTATTTCAACTAATGTAACTTTTGTGAACTGAAACTCATTAAATGGTATTGGCAAATCAATAAGGAGATAAAGATGTAAAGTCTTTCTTTATGAAATAAACCCGATTATACTCTTCTCATTTAAATGCTCAGTTAAGCCTATTGATAATTAAATCACATGGAAAACCTGTTCGTTATTAAAGTCTCTTCAGAACTGTCCATGCAAGTTGGAGTATGTACATATATAACACATACTATTTATATTTCTACCTTTCAGAACTTTTCAATTTCAATTAGAATCCTGTAATTTTTATTGGGAATCACATTACATGCATGATAGAGATAAGTTAATTAAAGGACAATCAGTTTTAAAGGTGGTCAACAATGAACCTAACCAGTTTACAAATTACCTATTGTCATTCAACCAGAGCATGCAATGTCTGTGGACAATTACAAAAAAAGCTTTAATTGATTTTTAAAATTTCAATAATAGTGTACATTTTGTAAGTACTTTGCTTAGGCTGTGATTTTTAGCATTAGAGGAACTGCTGGGACCACCACTTCAAACTCCTGGCACAGTGCAGAGCCTGGATTTAAAGCTCAAAGCAATGCTGACATGCCTTATGCACCCCAAACCAGCCATGCCTGCATCTCAACTGGAACAAATACCCAGTTTAGTGGTGTACTGGTTTAATACAGTAATATTTCAAAGAAACTCATTTTTGACTAATTACAATTAGAAGGCATTTAGTGCCCTCATTTGAAGTTCATTACACACAGGCAGGTTCCATTGCTCTGATGACAGACAAGATCATTATTCTCTGAAAATTGTGGCAGTCCAACCAAATTGCTCCTAAACAAACCAGAAACTGTCACTCTCTGACTCACTTCTAATGCAGCAAACAGGACGCCTTAATGCTCTTTTGTCTCAACATCCTACAAAGTCTGAGTGAAAAGAAGGTTTGCTATGGTCTGTTTCCACTGCCTCCTCCTCCTTGTTTCACTGTGGGAAGGTCTGACAAGTCCCAGAGCACCGTCTATGAGAAGCAGAGACAAGCAAAGGCTGGGCCCCCAGCAAAGGCATCTTCTCACTGTGGAAATCCCAAAGATTCTACAGTATGCTAGGAAAAGAAACTCCAGTGATTCTGTGGCTGCAGGTAGGACACTTGTGATGTGCAGGGAACTCACTTTTTGAGGCTGCCCCTGTACAACAGACATCACATAAACAGTGAACAGAAAGCAAATACTGGCTTACTCTTCCTGATCTGCTTATCCCGGTGAGAGCCTGGAGATGAACAGGGCACTATAGGATGGAAGTGCCCATATCTGCCAGCAGCCCAGGCCCACCAGCTTGGATTTATCCTGAAGCAGAAATCCAGCTTTGTGGTAAGGAGAACTTGGAAGGATGGCATCCTCCCTGCTGCAGAAGCCCACTTCACAAATGAAACATCACTAACAGTTTAGGAAGAAGCTACTAGAAATATGTTTGCCATATTTTGCTTGGAATTGTAATTCATGGTTTCCACTAATGCTTTACCTTTGGAAGTCTCAGAAGAAACTTCAGCTGTTGAACTGCCACAAGGGAATTCAAGATGTTGAACTAGAAACAACAATACAACTGTGCTCAAAGGCTTTACCAGCATCAGGGGAGGGCCAGGCTTACAAAGGCAGCATTTCAATTTGCATGCCTGACTTTTAAAAAACAAATTCAAAAAGAAAAACAAAATCAAAGGACTCTACAGAGCATATGAAAAGTGAGTTAAGATTACTTCATTTACTAGTCTTATCACCACTGCCTTCCGCAAATCCTGTTTCTTGCCTTGCTAGCACCACCATATTACTATTATTTTCTATCTTTGAGATAGGAAACAGTAAAAATATATATTTTAAGCATTTCAAGAACGGTAGAGCATTGTAACACACTTTGTGAAGCTGATCCCTCAATAACAAAAAGTCCACTGTACAAATAATACTCATGGCTCGGTAACATGCTTCTTGATCACATGGAATTTGATAAAAGAGAGCATGGGTGATGCAGGCCAGAAGCCTCCAAACTTGCAGATGAGGCCTGACTTTACTACAGTTTCCAAGAGCATTAACTGCAGATCTCTTCCTGCTCAGGATGATGCCAACGTTCCTGCGTAGCTGGCAGTGACGGCGCCGGGCACTGTGGGCTCGGGGATGGCTTTGACAACAACCCCAAGGATGGAGGCACATGCTCAGCCAGCCCGGGGTTACAGCCAGGCTCAAGAGCTACACTGTGCTGCTGCACCACCAGAACTACCGTGCTCTTACACGTCAATTTGAGTGCAAATGAATGGAAACAAACTTCCACTTTTAAACTGGAATATGCTTTCTTACAGAAAACAGATGAATTAAAAGGCCTAAAAAAAAAAGGGCTCCTTCAAAGGAGCACAAGGTATCAGTCAGTTCTGCCATGAGCACACCCACAAGAAGGGCTTTTTATCCTACAGGCTCACACCTGGATTACCAAGCAGCCACCATCTGAAAGGAATGTTTCAGAAATAGTGGAAGTGAGAAAGAAAACCTCTATATAAATAGAAGCAATAACTCCAATTTTATTTTAAAACTGAGAAGATAAAAATAGTCTGTATAAATCAAACAAGTTGTCTCTTCATGTCACTTTTATGATGGACATTAATCTTAGTTTCTAGACAGAACTGCTGTCTGATGTAACCACGCTTATTGACTTAATGGGAAGAAATTTATATTAGTCTAGGAAGCTGTGATGAATGCAGTCTTAAAGTTCAATGACTTAGTAACCTCAAACATTGACCCAGATAGACAGAAACTTAAATCTTAATCCTGGAGCATAAGTTTATGCTTCATTCACATTTTGTTGTCAAGACATTTTGAATCTTCATGTGTTCTTACATCTCTTACTGTACATATGTGTGTACACACAGTGTACATGCAGTACACACCGTTTCCATACGAAGAGGGGCCTGCACTCCCGGGGGTCAGGCTTTGTGTCCTCCTCTCCTCTTTGCCCAGCTCAGGAGATGCAAGTTCTCCCAGCACAAGATCCAAGGCACATGTCTTACCCCCAGTCTGGCCTTTGCTTTGCAGTGACTGGCCCTAACCTCAAATACTTTCAGTTCTTCTGGACTTAGGACTAAGATCTGATGAACAGCCTTCATGCCTAAATATGTTAAAATACACATGTTCAACAAAAGGAAACATTCCTTTATTTGAGATCAGATAACAACACTGCAGCAAAAGCTGTTCAGCTGCTGGGATGTCAGTCATTTAATGCAGCCAACAGTTTATGGATCACACATGTGAATTATCACACAGCTGAAAACCTGTAATACTGACTCTCACAAAGAACAAGGCTCAGGCTTTCATGAATTTTGGTTTGGTTTAGAAAATAAGACAAAAATTAAAACAAACTGTTAATGTCTTATGGATCACACATTCAAAATTGGAGATCCCTGATGTGAAATAATACCTAAAAGTTCTGAAAGGTCTAAGCATGTAAGGACACCAGATGCTTGATTTGTCACAGGAACTGTAGTGAAAACACCCCAATTCCAACCCCCACTGTTTTAACTTAGAAGACTGTAGTTAACTAACTTCTAAAATACATTTTTATAGCAACACCAATGCCACACAGCAGGACAGATTCCCAGTGGGATGTATCCTGAAATACTGAAGATTACAAAATGCACCAAAGACAATCTACACGGCGCCTTCGTGAGAAGATGGTGCATGGAAATAGGAATGTTCCAAGTCAGAAGGAACAAGGCAACCTAGTTTTTTAATCTGATTATTCTGAGGTTGAGGCACCATATTAATCAAGTGGACAAAACAATTCTATTAATGACATTCAAAAGGTACAGCACGATAATCAATCATTTACTATATTGCAAATGATAAAACAAGCATCCAGAAGGGTTATGCTAATTACATGTTTCAAGTCAAATGAACCCATTGCATGCTCTGTCTTGTTTAGACAAATAGAGCATTCCTGCCATTTGATTATATTTCAGATGTCTATACCAGTGTCTGCAGCGATACATTAGCCTACAAAGAACTGGAGATAGACTGTTCCCTCCAGGACCAGGAACACAAGCTCCCCGGAGCCACCCCGCCACACACGCCGGCAGCGGCGCAGGACACACGGACACATGGCAGGGAGGTGGTGGGAGGCTCCTGCCGGGCATCCCGGAGGGAGTGAGCCTTTGCAAGTCTCACTTTCAAAGCTCTGTGCCTGCTCATCTTCCTTCTCCACCTCAGCTGCAGCTGCCCTTTCTTTCCAAATTCCTTTGCTTCCACTCAGCAGCCTGAGCCTTTCCAGCCACGCTGCACTTCACCACAGCACAGCCTTCCTCACTTGCACTGCAAGATTCAGCATTTCAGTCTTCAGTGAAAACAGGAACATTTTAAAGCAAAAACTACTAAACCTATAAAATCAGCCAAATCCACAGAGAACTAAGACCAACCAAGTATTAAAATAAAAAAAACCCAAACCAAAGATCTTCCCCCAAATCCCAATCAAAACATCCTTTCTGATAAAGAAATAGGTAAACACAGATTTCCCTAGTTTTCAAAATAATTTGTTTTTTTAAAAAAAAACAAGCATGAATCATTGCCGTGTGTTTCAGAATCCTAACTCCATGCCTTCTTCTGTCTAGCAACAGGTTACATCTTTATTCAAAGCATTTTCTAGTGGAAGCACCCTCCTCACTTTTAAGGACCAATCTCTTGGTTACTTGCAAGAGAAATGACCTCCTAAGGAAGCTACACTAATAAGTCCACAGATGCTATTGACTTCAATGGACTTCCTTGGGAATGGACATATTTACCAAATAAAAAAAAATTAACACCTGGAATCAATGGGGGTGATCTGGCCTTACTGTTCTCTTAAATAAGAAAAATGTTGATTTTCAGAAAGAAGACACTTGATTTTGAATTGTAGTGACTAGAAATACCCTGACTCACCCAGTATCCTGCATAGTTACACTACTGGTTATGGGTTTGCCTCATAAAAATAAAATGTAAGGCACAAGGATAACTAGCCTACTAGCTTGGGACAGGGAAAAAAAAAAAAAAACTTGGCTGCTATGTATAAAATCACAAAATCAATTTTGTGCAATTTAGTATCCACATTTAATTCTGAATTTTTAAACTGTAAATTATCAAAATAGCTATACTTGTTTCCTAGCAACATTTCAATAAATTATTAGATAAATTCAAATCACTGAAATGAAATCTGTAGCCTTGAAATATTCCATATATATCTGCTTGGTCTTCCTCCCTCCCAGAGTGGAGACATTTTTAGGATGGAGGTTTTACAAGGATTAGTCATCATTTTTGCTATTATACGGTGTATAATCACCTGTGTAAACTCATGTCAGCTTGCCTTAAATTAACTTTAATTCAAGTTTGCCAAAGAAGAAAATCAGACCTTAACTAAATGAGGTCAAGGACTTTGAGGACCTCATCGAGTCTCACAATACCTGGATCTCTTTATGAAGTCAGTCTGCTCATCATGAGTCACGCAAATGGGTGCAAGTATGGATGGCAGATTAAATAACTCTGTTTAATATTAGTCAGAAATAAGAAACAATAACTAATATTTGTAAAAAGTTACACCTGAAATATTCCACTCTGTCTTATGTTAAATGTACTTAGCAGAAAGGTCAGAGCTCCTGAATTTGCTAGATAAATAAATGTTGGTGAGGTGGATGAATCACTGGAGAATTGGTGCATGGCAGCGAATGAATAACCTGCAAATGCTTCCCAAACCCCATTATTTCCCTTTTTCCAGTAGGCCAAAGATTCATGTCCCTGCATGCCGCCAGTTCATTACAGAGAAATATCATTCCTCTCCTGGCACTCTCTGGGCGGCCTCTCAGCCCCACGAGGACCCTTTAATGTTTAATTCCCCATCATCTGCTCCAGTGAACAGCTTAATCTCTGCTTGTATGATCAATACTATATCAGTGTAAATTAAAATGACAATTTTAAAGTAATTAAGCCTGTTAATGCTCGATTCAAATGTCATTATTTGCACAAGGGATTGAGGAGAAATTACATCGTGTCCAGGGTGACAGGAAAATGTTTGAGCCTTCTCAATCCTGTTGCCGCTGTGCCACTGGAGGCTTTAGCAAAGCAGATTAACTTCTAGCTCCCACTGCCAGGATACCTATCCAATTTCAAAAGAAGATAACACAATTTGATAAATTTAATTCCAGCTACAAACTCAATTATTGTGATAATGGATGAAAACTGGGAGGAGACACTAAACAAGACTCACATAAAAAAATACACTTAACTTCAGAATGAGATACAACAGTAATTGTTTTATTTGATTTGCTCTATCCCTTTTGAAAACCCTTTAAATAATTGTGATTGTTAGAAGAATGGCCAGCATTTATTAAATAGCATGAGCTCTGAGATCAAAGTGGCTGCAGTTTAAAGGATTTTGGTCACAATGGAAATGTTTGCTATCCTTCGTTGTACAGCTACATTTATTAGACAAGTAAAATTACATCATTACAGTATTGGATCTCATAAATAGATCTATAAAACTCAACTACACTCAGATGAAATCTCAGCCCATTCTATGTGCTGGCCTTTCCAGACCCTACTTTGACAGCATGTAGTCATTTATAATTTCAAAGGAAGATTTTAATAGTAGAAAACCCTAAACTTTATGAGACAGCTATAGGAGTGAGTTTGGATTTCAAGTCTGCCCAGCGGAAAGTGCAGTCGAGCTATTGTTACCTGAGCTCATCTTTAACCTTGGGATACAGAAATCCACAGCGTTTCAGGCAAAACACTGGACAGAGCCATCAACATTTTACATTTTGAAGCAGAGAGCAAAAGTGAAACACAAGTCATGGTTTTAACTAATGGTAAGAAACAGTCAAAAACCTCTTATGCAAAGGAAGTTTCAACAGTATCATACTCCCACTGCAAAGGTACCACCAGTCTGAGAGGTCCATCAGCATTCCTGTCACTGGATGCTGTTTAATAAATTCAGTTTATCTGACTGTTTGCATTTCCTGAAGTTCTCTGAAATAATTATATTGAATTTTTATTAGTGCACATGAAACAGATTTGGCTTTCACTTCTTTGAATAATAAATGGCATATATTAAAGTGCCTTATAGGTCTAATAACTTGCAAGAGATCTATGTAGGCCTGTCTTATTAACTTTTAGTTTAAATTACAGCAGAATTCATCAATCAGTGTTTCTAAAAAGCAGACTGCACACTGCCACAGACTCTCAAGAAAAATGGATCTCAGGACAATTAAAACATCTACTATGTCTCAAGTATTTAATCAGAAAATCTATCAACCTGAAGATTTTCTCAGATGAACTGTCTAACAAAAAACCCTGAAAGGGCAACTAAAAACTATTAAAATTTTTTCACAATAATGAAGAAAATGGAAAGCAATAACTGAGCTTTAAAAACAAGCTTAAGTTTTTAAATTAAATTCATTGACTCTAGCACAAACAGAATTCTAAGATTCAAATTAAGTCAAGCTGATGGAGTGGTGTGCAGTAGGAGTGGTGTTCCATCGCTCACTCCTTACACACAGGAACTGCTGCTGTGGCAGACATCAAACCCAAGTCCCGAGTGCCATTTGATGTAATGAGAAAGATCTCTCTCCTGCAGGAATAGCTGCAGATTCAAAACTGGAAAGACAACATTTAGAACTGGGAGGTTACAGGAATGCTACTGTGAGTTAATTACATCTTGTTCTGACAATAAAATCTTTAAATTATAAAGCTCCTGCACCCAAACAGAACCAAACTGCTATCTTTTAAGAAATTACCAGAAAGCACATCAAATGAGTGAGGCTGCTGTTACTCTGGGATTCCCCGATACCTTCAAACTCTGCTTTACCCTCTGTCTTTTCACATCAGTGACAGGCCTAAAGACTTGGCTGCTGCCATAGCATATGGAAGCATGCATGTGTTAGACAGGGGTCACTGTTCTTCAAGAAACTTGAAAGAGGAAATTAAACTGATATCTTTTGGAGGGTTTTTAAAATTAAATTAGGAAATATGAAGTAAACACTGTTTTCATACCACAGTGGAATTATCACCCCTAACAATTTTATGCAGTATCTGCACTGACAGCTTGAAATATTTCCCCTGTTACACAGTACAAAAAATTAATCCAGACATGAGTCCACATATGGATTCTAAATCTAGCTAGTTGAATTACCAGAATATATATTAAAAAGGAGTAAAGTGCTATGAGTATTGAACAAGGCATTTCTCCTCAAGTATCCAGCTCCCTCCTGCAAGGCAGAGCAGGGAGCATGGTTCACCAAGAGTACAGATGGGGACAGTTGCCTAACCCCACTGTTCAGAGCGGAGCTATTTCTGCTGGCTGGAAGGAAAGAAAGAAAAACACAACTTTCAAATTAGTGCCTGAATAGATTATTAGAATATTTTCCTTTGTACCTCACCTAAAACCTGTGCACATGCTACTATATCTTTTCTGGCTTGAATTACAAGCAGGGCGTGTTAATGGACATCCCACCATATGGAGCAACACATTAATTGTTTCCCTATGTACAATAATAGCTCCATTTATCATGCACATGTTGACCTATGATGGCTTTGCAAAGCTTAATAATTATCACTGATCTCAGTGCCTGAAGAATGAAGGAAGCATTGGTAAAGTTTACCCCAAGTGACAGATTCATTCAGAATTATTAAGCACCCTTTTGCTGTTGAAAACAGAAAAAGTGGTCAATCTCACTTTGCTTTCCAAATTGCACTGGCATGCTTTTAAACAAGTAACATGGGTCTATAGAAACAAACCCAACATTATTGGGAGTCCATCAGATTGATTCATCCTCATCACTGTTCTGTTTTAAAACAACTTTTCCTTTTAATACCATATCTAGTATGAGCTGATTTTTTCTACTAGGCTTTTATTAACCTGTGAGAAGACAAGGAAAACCAAGTGCTTTAACAGATTAATAATCTAGACTGATCTTCATTCCTCCTATGCATATTTGGTTCACTTAGCACCTACAGAAATGAGGGGCTTCATCTGGGTGATGGTCTTTTCCTATGCTGGCAGTGCCATAAGAAACTGTTCACATCAGGTACCCATCCTGGGCAAAGTAAACCCAAATAAACCCTTTTTGGTGAGGCAGCAGATGGCCATGTTAGACTCAAATATTGTGAGTTCAGCCACTTCAGCAGAATCCTTCCAAAAACACACAGGACAGCAGCACTTTTTAAGAAATTACTAAGACTTTCCTACAGTTTCACAAAAGGGAACTTGATGAATTCCCTGAACACAATTGTCGTTCAACTGTAGGGGGTCTCAGACCATGGAGTGAAGAGGCTCCTAGGTGCCAGGAGACATCCTGGTCCCAGTCTCAGCACGAGACATGAGTGCCTGTATGGAGCAGGATGTTGAACAGAACCACAAATCTGAATCCCAAATTGGCCATTGTGACTCTTTGGCTCTTTCTTTTTCTGTTCACTGCTTCAGTGGGCTTCTGTCAGAAAATGCTAACAAGCCTTTAAGCTCTTTAAGAGCTTAACAAATTTGCAGTTTTCTCCTATAGATTTCACGCAGAATATTTGTTTCCCACGTGTGGTGCCATGACACAGCACTCAATCATATTTGTCTTTTGCCCTGATATATGGTCCAACCACAACACACTTGGTCAAACCTTTGCCAGGCTGTCAGTTACAATTTTTTTTTACTCTTTGGGAAAGTACTGACAAGCAATTGAATTAAAAGACAATCTGGGCATAACACTGATCTTAACATAAATGGACAAACTAAACACACCTAAACAGCTACTGACTTCTTTTTTCAACATCACAACCAGGAGAAGTTTGCTAAGGACAAGGTGAGGTGACCAAGGTACTGCCACAGTGCTGCAGTAGCTGAGGATGCTCCTGCCATGACGTCTCTTAACCCAGGCACTGGTATTATCAGGTGTCAGGATGATGACATTCAAAGTTCTCCATTCTGCCAATGAACTAAAACCATTTTTGAAAATAGAGAAAAATACCCAAATAGATAGTAGAACTGGACTCTCTTTAACTTCCAAAGTAAAACAGAATCTAATATCACTTTTCCACTTGGAAATACTCCTAAATAGGAGAAGAGAGATGTTTTAGTGCTGCTGTGCTAGACACAGATGTCAAGGATGCCCACAGGACAATGACTGCAAAGCTATGAAGCAGGGAGACAACACCTAAAGACTGTTAAAACTTTCTTGCTTTTTATCTCTACATTGCTGCATGTGAACCTGTGGTTTTTTGCTATTTTACTGATTCCTTGGCCTCCACTCTTAAAGACTTGCTTCCTCTCCATTTTTTTTTTGATTACTGAACCAGACCTTTTATGAACAAACTCTAAGAATATTCATTAACCCGCAGTCAAAAAATGTCTCTGAAAATAAACACAGGAACTTTGCTATTTAGCACACCCAAAGAGAAGAATATTAGGTTTACAAACTGCCTTTACAACACTCACATTAGTAAAAAAATCTAATATCTTGTTTTCCCTTTGCCCTTGCCACAAGTGATCTGAAAGAACATTAAAGATACTGCCAGATTTCCCAGGACATGGGGAACTGCCTGTGAGCTGGTGATACCTACAGATTCCTATGTATAAGTCTTACAGCCCTGGTACCACACTTATGTGCCATGTCACAGGAATACCAGAAAACAGATGCATGTTAAAAAAAAAAAAAAAAAAAAAAGCGTGAACCTCAGGAATTTTGATCGAACGCCTGGTACACTAACATTGGCAAACCTGGCTGATGAAATGAAGTTAAGGAAGGAAGCAGACATTGACCAAAATTGCCATCAGCTCAGTCACGTAATTTACAGAGATCCAGTTTTATTCCATTTAATTGATCATGCTTCCTTGAATTAAACAGAATAAACACATGATTTTAACTGTATTTGAAATGTCAGGCTCTGGCTAGTAAATCCAGGAAAGGAACACTGCAAAATGGAAGCTTCCACCTATAGGAAACATGTAAAGGTGTGAACAGTGACTCGGGGACAGCTGGGTGCAGTGAAGGCTCTGCAGGACAGACTGAACACCTTAAGGGTCTTTTAAAACACTGATCAAATTTCTCTCCCTGTTAATGGAAGAAGCCCTTCCCATGCCCATTGCAGCTCTCCTTTCCTGCCACCTTTCAGCACTGAGCCAGTGCTCTACCAGAGAACAGCAACGTCAATAGATCTGTTCAGAAGAACATTTTGATACTTAAAACTCAGCTGGCTGCTTTTTAAGAGAAAATTACTTTTTGAAAATGCAGGTGACTGCATTTTATCCTTTCCACTAACCAGAAAGACCTAAATACCTCCACCCCCCAAGTACACAGTGCTGCAGCACCAGGAACAGTGCAAGTCCCAGTCAAAGAGCTCATTACATTGCCGCATACCTATTGCTGGTTGGATGTAAAATGAAGTTAAACCAATGAAGCAAAAATAATCCATTTAATGCTTATGCTCTGTGATGCATTTCTATGGGGTTTCTATTGTTGTTGTTACAGTGCTTCTGTTCATTCTTATGCTTTAGTGGTTCAACTGCAATTTATCAGCCTGGAGTGGAAAATACCTGGCATCTACTTAAAATGCATGGAGCTAGCAATAAAATTAACCTTGTGGCAATTGTTTTCCCACATGTTTGATAGACCAATGTCAGCTCATCTGTTAGAAGGAAATAAAAAAGTCAAGCCTAAATGTACAAAAAATTATGATGGAAGCCTTAAATAAAGCAAGGGTAATGCAAGTTTATTGAGTCAAAAATCAATCAATCAATGACCGAGTGGATTAGGAGCACCTCATAAGCCCCAAAGAAATAATTTGCCCAAACACTGAGATTTAACGGTAGAGGACCAAATTCCAACACTTTTAGGAAGTAAGTAATGAAAAATCAATTTGAAAGGAAAAACAGATCAAGAACCCTGGATTCTGACATGCCGACACATTTATTGCTGAATACCATTTCTTGGCTGACCCGAAAACTTCGGAAGGTGTTTATTTACTTTCAACACCTTCCAGAGATCAATATTTTTAATTTGGATCCGAGTTATTATTTTTCACATCACAGCATCGGGGAGTGGAGTAAAGTGGCTCATATTTTAGTGCTAAAAAGATCGATATGACAGTTTCACCTTCACTGCAGCCCCCCGCAGCCGCACGGGTGCACATCATCACGTCCCGCAGGGGGGTGCAGTGCCACGGCACAGGGAGCAGGTCATCACCCAGCCCCAGCTCCAGACAGCCCATGATTTACCTGGTCATGAAGGGCCTGGTGCCCTCAGAAAACCAATCTTGCTTCTCCCACTTTATCAGGCCTGTCTCTTACCCGGTGTACGGGAAGGGGGAGGGGGTAGGATGAGAGAGAAGAGGAAGAGAGGGAGGGCAGGAGCAGAGCAAAAGACAATCAGTTTCACAAAGCGGATTACGTCCCTCATCGTAAATGCATCCATTCGTTTTTACTTTCCTTGAACCAGGGCACATCTGTAATCGATAATTAATTTTCCATAAATTTCAAAATATTGTTCTGATGGCTGGAAGAAGTCAAGCACACAGGGGAAAGCAGGAGGGAAGATCCCTGTGGCACGAGGCACTGTTGGTGGGCTCTGGTGGCTCTATCGATTGGCACTGCAGGGCTGGGGGAGTCAGCCAGGGAGAGCCATGGACCCAGCAGTGGGCGCTGCCCGACATCTCCTGCCCTGCCACCCCTTAAGGATATGCTGCTGCTCCAAGGGCCAAAGCCATCAGCACACGCTGCCCATGCACTGACACACCTGACCACTCCAGCCTGAATCTGGCTGCTTCCTTGCCACTGTGACATATCAGCTTCAGAGGCACCTTTTATACATAGCCTTGGGGGGCTCCTACCCTCCCTTCCACAATGGCATCACCCTTCCAGGGTAAGAGACTGAGATGCTACACAAACACTAATATAGTGCTTCAGAAAAAGGAAGACTGTTTTTAAATACTGAGAAGAGCATTAACTGCAGGTTTTACTGTACACAGGTCAGTGACATGGAGGTCAGTGATGGGACATGTGTGGCACAAGAACAGGCCTGTGGGTTGGCAGGGCTTGGAAGGCTCAAGCTTACCTGGGCATGCATGCACTATACAAGTAACTGCTGCAGGGTGACTATGCTGTCTGGACAAACTACTCTCATGACCACAGAACCTCAACTCAAACCCAAGCACTAATTGCACACCCCTGAGTGATTTTGTATCAAAACGGTGATGTCTAGCCCCAAGAAGTTATTGATGATACCGTAACACAGCTGTTACTTGTCATTTAATGCAGTAATTAGTTCCTTAAAAGCACAGCTCCCTTGAAACTAGGTGGATACCAAAATGGGAAAGGCATCTACCAGTAAGAAGCATTCATGAGGAAATCTCATACATTCTTCTTAGTGTTATTAGAAAACAAGCACTAGAGATGAGGAAGAAATGTGTCTCTGCAGATGGGCTGCTCCAAGGCATACATTCTTTTCTCAGCATAATTAATAGCGCACATTCTTTAAAAAATTGCCTTCATGAAGTCTTGTGCTTGGGAGAGTGATAAATGACAGTCATCCTCCTGGGGTGTGTTCCAGAATACTAACTGAAAAGTAAATGCAGGACTATTTCTCCAAATTACGAAACCAAGCTAAAGGTCATATTAAAGGAGCAGCTTTATGTAATGACATTAACTGAAAGCCAGCAGCTTCTGGCTTACTGACAGCAGCTCTGCAAAGTCAGGGTAAGGAGACTTCCTTGGACTTGTGGGGACAGACACAGCAGCCAAGCACGCCGTCCCTGATACGCCTCTTCTGTATGGAGAGGGACTGATACCCACTTCTATATTCGAGTCAGTAAGTCCTTCCAGATTCAAGAAGGGTAACAGTGAAGGAGTCCAGTGACTGACAAATGTGTGGATGGTCAGCTGTGCTTTTGTGACATGTTTAGAAGGAACAGTCCTTGGATTTCACTGCAAAGCATCTAATTTCCCAATTAAATCTTGCAACTCAGTAAAAATTCTTAGTTTGTTGATCTCTGTCAGTCAGAAGCCAAAGGGATCCAGGCTGACAAATGACAATTTTTACTCTTATGTTAGTATTAGGAGATCAGAAAACAAACACTAAATCCTGAAACTGGCCCTAGGATCCTGGTGCTCTCAGGAACTATTTGGAAGCCTGGCAGGGAACAAGTTTGCGATTCGTATCTCTCATCTGGGAGAAAGGCTGAAAACTGAGGACATGTCCAAGGCTCCTGGAAAATCATCCATCACTGGATGTGCTTGGATGGAGACACATAACTTGGATAATGCTCCCTAGACTTTTCCACTCCACCATCCTTGCTAAGGAACACATCCTTCCAGCTCAGCCAGTGTAGACACACAGCATTTTACCGGCCTGTTAATACCCACTGCATCTCTGAAAAAGACTTATGAACACTCTGCAAGTGGTATTTTGTTGGCTCATGGTTAAAGGCAAAAAAATGAAGTGGATCTCTGATGCAGTAGAAATCCTAAGAAATTACTGCCAAGGGACTGTCTCCAGTTCCACAACCTGGTTCAGGTTGGTTCATCTGAGTTTTTTAAGTTTTTATTTTCCAAGTGGTCTGATTTTTTTAGCTCAGATTTTTCTCACTCTTTCAGGACCACTGGAGATAATTTTTTTTGTCCCACAAAAATAATTTCCATATACAGAAGAAAAACCCTTGTCTACATGGAAAAAATTGCAAGTCAATATGAATTTACAGCAAGGCAGCAGTTCTGCACTTCCACAGAAAACAGCAGCCTCCAAATTATATTTTCATCCCTTCCTTCTCCATCTACCTCTGAAGCCTCTGGCACACAGGCAGGTGTTCTCCCTCTACTGCCCAAAAGCTAAATGGAGGTACCACCAGAAAAGAGTCCTTGCTCCTGCCTAGAGAGCAAGTCCAGAGAGAAGACCTGTCGAGTGTAGGTCCGGAGTGTGTGCAGCAGACAAGCTCTGGTTCAAGTTCCAATGAAGAGATTTACACTCTCTGTTCTTAGGGAAGCAAGCAGAGGGTGGTTGGTGTACTGCAAAGTCACTGTCACTGACAAGCAATGCTACCTCCAGTTTGAAAGACATTAACATTCCAGCAATACTTAAGTTCTGAGGCAGGCAACTGAAAATATGGTAAAGCAACATCTGAAATAGGGGTATATAACTTCCCCTCTACCTGCCCCAATCCTGAACTTTAGTTCTATATTGTATTAAGATTTTTCTGCTCTTCTTGGAGGAAACATTTTTCAATTGTAAAAGTATAATTACAGTATCCGAGATAGCATAACACCTTCTAAATGTTACTCAGTTCTGTATTTCCATGCCTTAAACCCATGTGTTCCTGTACAGAACAGTCCAGATAAACAGTTGCTGTTCCCATGTACTGTATCCACCTGGGGATCAGACTGCAGGTTCCTTCGAGAAGCCACACGTCAAAAGCCAACATTCCCGTAACCTGGGAGCATCTGTGTCCATGCACATGTCTCAGGGGAGGATTTGGGAGTGAGATTCCAGCCAGCACCAGCATGAACACCAAACTGCCCGGCAGGTGATGATGCACTGAGGTGTTTTTCTCCTCATCTGTAGCACACACATTATTTGTATCAGGACCCAAAGCTGGTGCAGTCAGTTCCTGCCTTGAAACTGAGTGGTTTTCAAAGTCTTACCTAGTAGCTGGGCATCAAGGGGACAGTAAGCTTTAAAATGCCCTGACATTACAGCAACTGTTATTTAAAAGACAATTTGCATAAGAGAGGACTACAAGTAGCAGCAACATTTGAATGTTGAGTTTACAACTGCAGCTGCTTTTACAAAGAAATGACTCAGTACAGGAATGCTCCATCTTTTTTGGAGACCTTTTCAGGAATGCAAGGCATATAAGATTGCAGCCTTCTGAGCCTGGGTTTAGTAAGCCATTACTGTAATTAGCTGAGTCTTGCAAAACAAGTCAGAGGGTTTTGTGTTTTGTTGTGAGTTTTTGGTATTTGTGTGTGTGTTGGATTGACAGGTTTTTATAGATTAAAGTTATTATTTACTTTGTCTTCTTCCACCCTCCAGGGTCCATATATTTCCTGATCACTAGGACTTTGCTCCCAACGTTATCCCACATTACTCACCCACACAGGCTCCCTTCACCTTTCCTTACATGATTTCTTACTCTGTGGTCCAAATGCCCCAAACTGCTCTACTATGAGTTGTCAAACCAACAACTACAAATTTTAATACAAGGACCAGTCAAATTGTGGCCCAGTTTCTGGGCAGCCCTACTTCTCATAACTTCCATGACCGGGAGCCATACCTACAGGCACGTGCTGTCCCACCCTACTTATAGTAACATGGACCAGCTCACCACTGACACATCTGCTGACTTTCATAGACACATTAAAGATCAGCCCTAACACTGTATGAGAAGGATTTCCACCTTCCATGGTATTTTTATTATCTGATGTTCCCTCTTCGACAAACTGACGTCCTTTCCTGTCCCAAACAAAACTTTGCACCTCTATTGACCTTGTTATTTGGAAGAAACTGAATCTACTTTTCAAATACCAAATCCTATTTCTAGCACAATTTTCCTATGCTTATTACAAAGCAGGTGTAAGAGAAACCTCCTAGTTTGAGGACAAAAACTACGGATATTTCAGAACCCTGGTACAGTAACAACTTTTGGCAAAGAAAAACATGCCTCCTTGTGAAAGATGGGGCCTTTTCCAAATGCTTCTCCACTAAACCTAAAGGATGAAAGATGCACAACAATAGTAAGACAAGAAGGGCACCAAGACCACCAGTCGCACAAGCACATCCAAACACCGTGGGCAAACCTGCTCTCCCAAAGAGCCAAGGGCACTTTGCCCCCACCATCACCCCTGCCAGGGAGAGACTCCTGCACAGGACACAGGAACCAGGAAGGATTTGTGGGTAATCCAGGAATAATGCCCATCACTCCTAGAACCAATGCTCAGGGTGATTTTATTTCATTCAGAAATCAGATTTTACATTTTTCTCCAACAAAATCTTTGTTTGCCTGGAAAAGAAGGAACAGAATGAAACCAACCCCAAACTCCTTTACACTTTGATATGCACAACCAAAGGAAGGGAACAGATAAAAATTCTGCCCAACTGCAACTGTTATCACCCACCTCTGGAGACCTGGCATTTATCCTGGTTATTTAAAAAAAATTGTTACGATCAGTTCCTTTTGTTTTGTTACATTTATTTATGTTAATAAATTAATGCCAATTATTTATGTTAATAAATTAATGCCAATATGGCAATATGTGTTGAGGGTAAAGGCCAGAATTGAGACACAAAGCTATTCCTGTACAGTGAGACACTCAGCAAATAGCAATATTTGGAATTGTTTGGACAGAGGCAGCAGAGTCTTAGCCAGAATTCATGAGCAAAAATCACTAAATTTGTCAAAATTACTAAACCCCACATTTCCACCTTTTCCTCTTTTGTTTCACATGCTTTGCATGTCAGACAAATTATCAGGAAAATACTCCTTGTTTGACATTTCATTGCTTAATGCTTTACTGGTGCAGTAAAACAAGACAACTGCTGAAATTATAGGAAAATAAATTTGTAATTTCTTCCTCATTTAGCCATTTTTGAAGCTTGTGTATAGGAAAGTCATTAATGTTATGTCCTCCTATCGACGTTCCAAGCCTTTCAACGGATAACTAATGTTTTTTCTATACTCTTCCATGTGGCCAGTTAAATTAGACACATTATTTCTGTGCTGTTAGGGAACACTGATCAATAGATACTTGGAAAGCTCTCTAAAACGAAGTGGAAATACTTCCTCAGTGTCAGAGGGTTCTAGTTCGGGTCTGCATGTTGCAAACATTGCTAAATGTAACAGAGCACTGAGAGTGTGTCTGAGGCATTTCAGCATTCGCTTCCAAACCACTGAACACTCACGGCTCTTGAAAGCATGACACGCTGTTTGCTGGGCCTTTGTCACTGGCTTCTCTCCCTGGGAATAGCTCTACTGTCGAAATCCATTGGTCTCTATCAGCAGAGCCTGCAGGCTTCACCTCAGCTCAGCATCACTCAAGAGCTGTGCACAATCTTACCATTTTTCCCTTGGAAACTGGGATGCTCAGTGTCTTTCACAGCAGCAACCATATCCTGAGATATGACCAGGTGACAACACAATTCCATCTTTTGGTCCCGTTAGTTTTGATTTCATGGTGAAATAACAGGTGCATTCCGAGCCTTTCTGCGCTGTATGGTGGGGGAGCAGTGCGGTGAAACCCAACTGCCATAGGATGCTCACAGTCAGGGGGTGAGCAGCCTCATGGATTGATTTCTTTTTGGCTACAAATGCTGCATTATAACATTATTTTAAACACTAATAAACCCATGAATTTCTGTCAGTAAACACCATACGTGATTTTTCTACAGTCACACTGATCTTATTTAAGTATTAATTCAGTGCCAAAGACAAACACATTAGTAAGTGCCTTAAGCAGCATTTCATAATTTCTTAAGCAATTATTTTCATATTTTCCAATCTCACATCTTTTCTTGAAAGCCAATGTTGTTCCAAATCAAACATTTTGTCACATAAACCAAATTCCACACATGCATTACCTGAAAAGAGCTTTTAATAGCTGAAGGTTCTGTTTGACCAGTGTGTAACTGGCCCTACCCTTCACCCTTACTACACACAAATGCACACAAGATTTCTGACTGCCCCATACCTTAAGCTTTTTTTTTCTGTAAAAAGACAAAACTTGGGAACTGGGTGCCCAAATTTCTAAAGAGGACCCCCATGTGGGGCTTTGAAAACTTTAAATTAAAGCATTTCCTGTACTATTTGTGTCAGATTCTCAATTACGTCAGCAGATAACACTGTTTTACATCACCATTCCTCCTGTTCTGTTAAATACACAACATCCTCCTGAGCACTCGGCAAGCCTTTATGCAAAATGCTGTTGAACTCTCAGCCCTTGTGAAGAGCCTGGGTAGCTGGGGGGCAGTGGGCAGCGAGGGGCTGTGGACCTGCCCATGGCCACAGCCCTGACGAGCACTGGGGACAGCAGCAGGGAGACTGAACACTCCCCCACAGCCTAAATAGAAGGCTGGGAAGATCCCTGTATCTTAGAAGGGAAGGGTTAGATCTGAGTAGACACACTCCACAACACTTCAATGTCCACCAACATGTGTTCCTTAGATGTGCCGAACGAAGCAGGTACCAAACACTCACCGTGAGTGGCTGCCTGCAGGGCAGTGCTGTGGGAAGAGATTACTCACGGATGAGCTGTGGACAATGGACACCGAGCAATCCTCTGCTCTCCTTTTGCTTTTGGGAAGCTCCCTCGCCCCTGTCCCAGCCTGGCCTAGCCAAGAGATGTTTACAGTGAACATGGGTGGGGGAATCACAGCTCCTGTGTCCACAGCATCCATTGGGGAGCCAGGCCACTGAGCACTGGGCCTGCAACCGCACGTAGCGAGGCGGTGCTGGCGTCTCTGGGCTGGTGCTGCTGCGCTGCACCCAGTGTCCTGGGACAGGCAGACACACGGGGCGCAGCAGTGTCAACCCTTGCACTCGGGGAGGGGATGGATGCCACGATCAAAGCTGAAAGCCTTGTGCCTATACCAAGACAGCCTTTATCCCACAGAGCCTGCTCCCAGCTCCCCTGCCAAGGGAATTTCTTTCCTTTCATCTACAAAAGATTTGCTGTGTTCTTGGAGTGCAAAGAAACTGTATTAAAATAAGAGGCCTGAAAATAAAACTTTTATTCCATTCATAGTAAGTGAAAATCTCTGTTAACCATGCTTTCCCTCAAAATTCTTTACTGTTTGAATTGAATAAATGTATTTATCAATGGAAACATTCTTCAAGAGCATATTAAGAAAAATAAATTTAAGTACTACGTGATATAAAAAAGGGAAAAAGCTAAATAAAAATTGAGGACTTTCATGCAAAAAGCAGGCAACAAGACTTAAGCTGCCACGGACAGACTCCAAATTAAAGCCTTGGAAATATATCGGCAATATTGCTGGACTGTCAAAAGCAGAGTTGTTGAACAAATGGCAGATGATTGAGAAGATTTACTGTTTGAGGTATGCGTTGAGCCAACCAATAACTCTTTCCATAAATCTCTGGTCAAATTACTTTAAGAACATACGGTAATTAAATATGCAACAAGGCAAGAGCAAACAAAAATGCCACCTGCTCCTGAACTGAAACGAGAGCAGCTTTCCCACCTTGCACCACTGCAGCCCGTAGCAGTAAAATACGTGACCCATTGCCGGCCGGCCCAGGGGCAAGGAGCTGCCCGGGCACTCAGCGCCTTTCTACTGCTCCTACCACAACACAGAGGAGTGGAAAATAAAATCTCAACCACTGTCCATCCCGAAATGTTCCCTGTGTCGTTCTGCCTGTGGCTGCCCTGCCAGCCTGTGGGTTCCCTCCAGCACTCGCGGGTAGTGCTGGCCGAGGGCCGGCCGGGGACAGAGCCCGCCGGAGCGGGCGGCGGAGCCGGGCAGAGGGGCCGCAGGCCGCCTCGCCGCCCTCAGCCGGTCTCTTAGCAGCTGTTTCTCCTCGGCTGGGCGCTCCCGCAGAGCCTCGCTAGCTGCCCCGGCCCCGCGGCTCCCGCAGCCCTCGCGGCTCCTGCAGCTCTCGCAGCTCCCCCGGCCCCGCGGCTCCCGCAGCTCCCACAGCCCCTGCAGCTCCCCCGGCCCCGCGGCTCCCGCAGCTCCCACAGCCCCTGCAGCTCCCCCGGCCCCGCGGCTCCCGCAGCTCCCACACAGCCCCTGCAGCTCCCCCGGCCCCGCGGCTCCCGCAGCTCCCACACAGCCCCTGCAGCTCCCCCGGCCCCGCGGCTCCCGCAGCTCCCACAGCCCCTGCAGCTCCCCCGGCCCCGCGGCTCCCGGAGCGGGGACACGGCGGCAGCGCCCCGGGGCTCGAGGCTGCCCGCGTGCTGGGAGAGAGCGCCGGCCAAGGAGCGCCAGCCACAGCAGGCTCTGCCGGAACGGAGAGCAAGCCTTTGCTTTAGCCTCACCGCTCCGACAGCAATTAGAAAAGTCTTTTTTTTTAACCTTTAAAAGCTTAGAAGTAGTTGATTTCTTCTTGTGTTCAGAGACTAGAGTCTATAATTTAATTTCAAGTATTTCAGCTGATTTTTAGATGGATGTATTCCTACAGAAACAGGTTATAATTATTCTTCACAAATATTTTTTTTCCCTAATCATGTAGTCTGCTGCACTACTACAGGATGAAATTCTGAATATATATCCACAGCCCATAGAAAATTCAATTCTATATAGGAATTCCACAGCTGATACAAAACAGTGTAACAATTCTGCAGATAAAGAAGCTGCTTTATCGCCAATTTCCTCAGCACCAGCACATTTGTAAACAACAGAGATGGACCCATGGCTGTATTACTGGGCTAGTGATCTGTGAAATCCCTCACTGTAATTATTGGTCCTCTTACAATTACACAGAAGCATCAGAAAACGGGTGGAAGATAAGCCATGCCCTCCCAGCAAGAACTCTGTTGATGTGTTAAGAGATTTGCTTCAAAAACGCATAGAAAAAAGACAACTCAAAACCAGAGGAAAGTTCTGCTGTGGGAACACCTTTCAGATTCCATTTCCCGCCCAGAAGAGATTGGAAGCTATTACCTGACAGACAACTTACTTCCCTAAGAAATTAAGTGGGAGATTTCATTTCAGGTGGTTGTAAATAAATGTCCATGTCAGAGAATGACAATACTTCTACAACCATTTTTCCAGGATTTTGTCAGAAACAGTAGGATTACCTTTGACCTTCACAAACTCATTTTTGTTCAATTAAAAGAAGATAGAAGATAACGAAGAAGTCAAACTTTGTGACACACATTTCAAGAAGCTCCCAACTGTGTATTTCACCAAAACTCAAAAAGCATGAGGCTGTAAAGGGAAAGGATTCTGAGTTACAGTGAAAACAATGAACACGATGAGGATGGATACGATGAGGTAAGAACTGCTGCAACATGTGCAGAAGCAGCAAAGTCTCCACCAAGTGTAGTACCAGCCCTGATCCCTGGCAGGCACTGCCACCACGAGGCTCCATCTTGCTTTGCATTTTCCCTACAAACAGGGTTTAAATTCTCATTTTTCCATTTCCCTTTTTCTACCACACACACCTCACTAGGAGCATTTCTGTGCATGCCTGGAGATTTGCTTCTGGCATTTTAGGGCCTTTATAAGGAATACTAACATGTTTTTCAAATTGTTTTATTCCTTTTATTCTGCCTAGGAAGTGGAGCTAGGAGAAAGATCACACAAGTATCCAAGTAGCCAGCACCTGCACACAACCACTGCTCTGCTGCCAGCCCTTGCCCAGATTACCACACAGCCCAGCATCCTCTTGCTGTCACTAGCCTTACACATGCTCCCATGTGGTTGAGTACCAACAAAAAAAGCCAAAGAACCAGCAGAGTAAGATTTGTTTAAAAATATTTCTACTAACTTATTACTAAGGGAAAACAAAACCAAACAACAGTGAGACAGAGGGAAGCATTTGGTAAGAGTGATGTGGGAGACTGGTGATGACAGAACACTTGCAGGTTTCTCATATGTGCCTTTTAGAAAGGAGTCTGGACTTTTCTCCATCCCAGAAGATTGCTCCCTGGATGAACCTCATAGGAGTCAATTTGAGAGGAGAGTCTGAATGACACTCCTGGCTCCTCCTGTGGCATCAACTTCACTTGCAACCCAGCCCAGTCCCCAAGAGATCATCACATCTCTGCCAAGCAGTGCTGCTGCCACCACCCACTCAGACAAATTCCTACTTCTCTGGGTTGGCATAATTTTTACACGTAACAGTATAAAAATAAACTCTGGTACAAAACATCTTTCCATGGAAAGGAGAGGAAGGAAAAAGGATAAGATGGAAACAGGATAAGATGGAAACAGGCTCCTGTGAATAGTAAAAGAAAATTCAAATCAAGACTACAGTAATTGAGAAGCATGAATACACACTCTGAAATCTCCTGTTCGGCAGTGGGTCACAGTGACAGTGACAAATCTGTGATCGACATCCCAGCGGCAGCAGAGCCCCTTCTCTGGCCTCCCCAGGGCCAGAGCACTGCCTGTGTCCCGTCCGGGGCTGTGGAGAAAGGCACCCTCTGAGTGCGTGCGTGTGCCCTCCCAGCCCTCCCCAGCCACAGTGCAGGGGCTCCGGGGGCTGCTCCGGGGGCTGCTCCGGGGTGTCCAGCGCCCACACCTGGGCACTGCAGACTGGAGCTCCAGTGCTGCAACCTGGTGCTCCAGCTCCATCTCCTGGGGAAATCCTGCCTTTCTGCCAAGCATGAACATTCTGTACAACTGTTAATGAAGTAGCGGGCTGAGAACTCATCAGCATGTGAATTCCCTCAACATTCAATTCAATTACAACTCTCTTCCTAAATCATCCTTTTTACTTAACCAAACTCAAAATTGGCAGAGCTAATAAGTTCAGGAGAATCAGTGTACCCCATCCATTTCTGGGAACAGGACGATATTTTCTAAGATGCATTAATAACTATGACAGGATTTATGTATAAGATAAATTCATTTCAATTTCCTTTTTCAATTAATGGCCAATTATTTGAACTCAGCTCAACCAAAAATATTAGTCAAGTATCATTAATCTAACAAAAATTAACTTTACTATTCTCTCAGCAACGAGCAGATATAATTTTAAGGTACAATAACACATTTGAATAGCATGTTGTCCATCTGTATTCTCAGGACCATGGCTCTCCACTGGAGCCCCCCCCATAATGCTGGCTCAGGTTATTGCTCTTAAGGATAGTGACTCGAGCAAAGGTCTGCCCTAGGTGCTGCTGCAGGCTACCAGTGCATTATCCAACCTAGAGTAAGAGCTATTTTACAATAAAAAAAACATACTAGTACAGAGTGCATGAAGTAAAACAATCCAGGGAAAAAAAAGAAAGCACAACCTTTTCCTGCACACCCTGGCAGCGCCTGGACTTGCTTTATCTTCACTGCTCCCACAGTCTGGTGCTACCCACCCCCACTGAGGAGAGCCGAGTGCTGCACAGCCTACAACCACCATTGAGCCTCTAGAGCAGTCAGAGCCCATCGTGCAGCAGGACAGCAACGTGCCCCGCGGGTGCAGGGACACGGGCTGGATGGGGCCACCACCAAGTACCAGCGCACAGGGCAGGGGCGGACAGGCAGCCGGAGGGAGGGACATTCAGCTCCCCACATCCCCAGGGTTCTGTGCCCCATCAGAGAGGGGTGGGATGGCAGGAGACCCACATGGGCATTGATTGACTGGTGCCTCTACCACCTTCAGCACCCCAAACCTCTCAGCCTCAGTTACTGAAGCACAGGTTTGGCAGGGGTATGGGAAGAAAGCTTGTTAGATAGAAAAAATGCCTGTTACCACTGTATTCTTTATTTATAACTTATCTTTGTCCACCCTCAGGTGGTTATTGAAGGGAAGTTTCATTTCAATCATTATCTCACCAAACTCACCCTTTGGGGAGCTGTGAGAGCACAGAAACCTCTCTCCCTTCAATCTACTGGTGCTAGTAAATTCTGCTTGCAGCTCTGGTGCTGTTTAAACACATCTCTCTAATGTCAGAAACGCTGGTTGCGAAAGGTTGCCTTTTTTTTTGTTTTGTTCTGTTTGTTTTTTAATTTGAATGAAAGCCCGCTATACAATGAACTAATTGCAGAGCACTGCACTGTTACTAGGAGAAGGCTGGAACTTCCTCAGATCACATGTAGAACCCAGAGGCATTTTGTTTATTGCAAGGTCACCTGTGGGCCTGAGCAGGCAGACAGAACACGGAGGACTCTGTTTTGTTTTTTTAAATAAACCTATCCTGGGAAGTAGAGCAATTACCCCACTGTGTAGATGCTTCTCCCCATCAACTAAGGGCTGTCCCAACCACACAGCTCCCAACATGTTCCCTGAACACTCAAGGCAGGAGCTGGTGGTTAGCTCACTCTTGGAGGTCTGGTTTGCCAGGAGCCCTCCTCAGGATTGACTTACTCCAGGTAAAGATTCTCTCCCAATCTACAGAAACCACACATTCAACACAGCAAGAAGGCTTTAAGCTACACAGGGGTTTCCTCTGCCTTCTCTGAACAATGAAAAGGAAGCCAATGATTTGCTAAGCAATGTAAGATCTTAATTGAGTACTCCAGAAATCAATAAATACATTGCACAAAACAAAACTAGACTTGATCTAATTACAATAAAAATGTCACCAGTTATACTGATATGTTTTCATATAAAAATAGTTATGGATTTGATGAAAACATCAATGTATTTCTGACTGATATTTAACTTCAGTACATTTCATTCTTCCAGAAAATAACACCTTATTTACCACTAACTTGGGCTGTTCAGGAAGTATTGACATGCAAAAGTTCAACACACCAAACTATTTTTGAGTAATAATTCTTCACATAGAGAAGAGACAAGATTTATAATTTACCCCTCATATGAAATACACCAAATACAATAATATTAACAGAGAATGTAAATAATAGGATGCTGGGTAAAATCAATGCAACTGCAAAGACCTGTTTTATTATGAGTGAAGTCCATTCAGCATAGTCACAAATAAAATACACAATGTACTGAATTTTTCAGCTTCTCAGATTCTTACCTATTTCAGTTCTTATATCTGTCTTTTCATTAATTGTACATTCTCTGACAGAAATCAAGATCTACCTCCTAGATAACATTTTATACAACAAAAAAGTATCACGCTTTCAAACAGAGATTTACAGAAGGCTGCATTTCACAGAGCTTTGCCAAGCTATTTGAGTGTCTGAAATTTAGCACATGAACCAGTTTATCCACACTCAAACGCCATTGGTATTTCCAGTCAGAACTGGAACAGCAGTACAGCTGCCAGTTTAGTTAATCTGAAATTTCTGGGAAGCCACTGTCAGACCTGCAGAGGCTGTCACCTACCACCCTCATCCGTAACTGCTGGAAGCACTGAGCTCGAGCACTGCCACCTTCCCTGTGCTGACAGGCATCAGCTCTAATGCAGCAGCTCTCTGCCAAGAGAATAATCTTCAGGTCATATTTAAATCTGATAAAGCTGTGCCTCTCCAAAGTGGGATAGCAACTGCTTCATCCCCGTGCCCCGTGTGACACCCTTATACTGCTCCCAATGCCTGGCCTTAAGTAAAGCCTTGGGCCAGGAGTCACTGCCCAAAGCTGCCGCTCCCAGCCTGACCCTTGGATACTGCAGGCTGAACCCCCTTCCCTGGGACAGGGACCTGCCACCCCAGCACCTTCCCTGGCCATGCACTTGCTGTTCTGGAGTTTATTTAGTGCATGTGTTTAGTTAAAGTTTTGAGTGGAAGAAAATCCCACACAGTCTCAACCCTACTGTCACCCCTGGCAGAACAAACACAATCCACTGAACCACAGCTCTCTCCCTCATCATGGTGCCTACTCTTCTCTCCACAAATCCTAGACCTAAAACCAGCTGCTTCTACACCAGATTTGGTATATGTGACCATAAATGACAAATCCTGACATTAAGCTTTATTTCTGGGATGATGCAAAATGATCCATTTTTATCCTTAATATAATATAAATTATTAGTTTTTAAAACCAAATTGTTCCACTAGAGACACCTCATTATTACACTGGTTTCTTATTTCTCATGTGGAATTTGCACCTATGCTGCTGTAAACTGGAGAGAGAGAGGCTGCTGACAGTGTTGCCTCAAATCTTGCTGCCAGTCCTATCACAGCCAAGCTGAGTAACTGTGGGCAGCAAAATCTGGTTTCGTTTTGCAGGAGCCAAGCCAAGGATGGCCTTACAGAGGAAGTGATGCCAAAACTGGTAGAAAAGGGGATGCGAGAGCAGCAGGGATAAAGGTTAGCCAAACTGTTAACTGCTTGGGCTTCTCCCTTTCTAAAGAAAATAGCATTATACAACAATGTATATGATAAACATTTATATTTCAGAGAGGTAATAATATAACGACAAAGCTACCATCTGCTGCCAAGTCTGTGCCTTAGAAGGGATGGAAAAAAGCCCACAGAAGTTACAGAACTTTGCAATCAAACAGAACTAACAAGGAAACGGGGAGACACATGACATCGTACAAGGCAAACTACACTGGAGATAAGACCAAAACTTTACCCTAAATGGACACACCACATGCGAAACCCCTGCTCTGACAGTCACACAAACACATGCACTGAGCAGAGGAGCTGGAGATCTGCCAGTTGAAATCACATGTGTGAAAAAACATTTCTATGAATTTTTGATTCCTGACAGCAATGTCAGGAACCATGAAGGAGGACCGTGAGCATTCAGTGCCAAAAGAAGACTCTAAGAAATCAAAAGGTTAAGGAGCTCAATGTGAAAGCATACCTTCTCTCCTTTCTAGGTTTTTGGGCTTTGGTTCCAAGCCATTACTACTGAAGTCTAACAATGAAGGTATAAAACACTCTTCTAGCACACAGCATTTCTTTCCAGTGATAGTAATACAAAGCATCATTCAATAATTGCTTGGGGTTTGCCTTTTCCACACTAAGCAGATTCAGCTCTAAAACGTTCTTATGGGTTGGAAAGAGAAAGAGACAGAAAAAATCCAGTAACATCACTCTATGAAGCCATCTTTTTGCTATGCTTCTATAAATTGTGACAAAAGACCTGGATCCCAGAACATCTTGTGCTGCCTTTGCCTTGTCTACATTTGGAGACAAAATCATGGTGTTTCCTATACTCCTTCTCTACTAGCTCTGCTTTCAGAGATTGCATTCCTTGTTGAGCGACAGCTTTGCAGCAAGACCTTGCTTTGAGTCTCTCAACACAATCTCTAAACCCCTTCCAGAGTGCTCCCTCCCGGACAGGGGTTCCCCTCACCAGCTGTGCTCATCGCTATTTCCCAGTGCCTTTGCTGTTTTCTGATTCTACCACCAGCGCTTTACCCTCGCCGCCAGAGCCCTAACACGGATGAGCCTACACAAAGCCTGAGGACTCCCATGGGAAACTCCCTCCCTCCTAACATCCTCTAAGTTTGGGACTGATGGAGACATTTTCCAGCTGTTCAACAGCCCTCACTGGTATATGTGGCATTATTTACAAACAGCCTGTCTTGTGGGGTACACATCAAACACTTCTGTAAACACATTTTGTATCTTTACAGTCACCAGTTCAACAGAGAGTAATTTAACCAAACAATAAGAACATGTGTTTAGCTACACTGTTATCCATGGAAAATAACACTGGTACTAGCAGTCTTTTTTATCCCTTTCCCTTTGTTGAATCAGTATGCTGACAGAACTTTTTTTCTCCTGGAAGGCCTAGCTCTAGCCAATAAAGGATTAGAAGAAAAAAATATACAAAGTAATATTTATGACAAGAAAGAGAGAAATACAAAGGTTGTTGGGGAATATTGCAAGAAACACAGCACCTAGAAAATGTGGTATGTGAAACAAGAAACCACATTAATTTTTGAACAGGGAACTTTGCAAAATACAGAGTTCTTCACAGAGACACTAACAGCATGTGCTCTAACTGGGATTCCTGTTCAACCTCTGTAAAAACCTTTTTATATCTACCATAATGCCATCAAATCAAACAAATGTATCTTACGCTAAATAAAATAACTTTGATACTATGAAGTAGTGTGTCTATTCTTAAACAAACAAACAAAAAGTTGTATTTTGTTATGGATTGTATTAGTCTTCTATGATGTTTCCCAAATTAAGATCACATATGATTACCCCTTTTTCCTGTATCACAAAAAAGTCTTGGCTGGAAGGGAGCTCACCTGGCTGAAGGCAGATCAGGTAAATGCAGAGCCCCTTGCAGCTCCCCTGCCCATATCAGGAGATATGTGCTGTAGGACCCCCGCAGGGTCTCCACCAGTGTGTGGAATTATCTGGATGCAGCTCTGACCTGTGAGTGATTCCAAAACACTCAGCTCTGTCCTACTGCCTTTTACCTACCAGCACTTTCTGAACATCTGTACAGATTCAACATTAGTGACTGAGGTTTGTCCCATTAAGGCTCAGTAAAGCTGATAATCTTGTTCTCACCTTCTTTTATGAACAAGTGAAAAAAACCTCTCCTCCAGCTTCATGTTCGCTTAGCTTCTAGCCAGAGCTATTAAAAAATGAAGAAATAAAAACCTTTCCAGATTCTTATTCCCCAAGCTCATATGCCTCCAAGCTGGGGTTTGTGTGTGTGCTGGGCAGCTGGTTTTCTATTGTCTGAGCTGTGTCCCAGGTGCTGTCTTTGGCTACCAGGCAGCATCAGGTCTCGAGTTGGGGTCCTCTGAACCACCACTGCCACTGAGCAGCTTACTGGGGAAAAAGGAAGATGTCACTGATTCACTTCCAAAAGAGTTGTTCTTTCCTATACAGCCTAGCAGTGATCACCTGGACAAACAGCAGACATGTTGGCACAATGTGCAGCCCTGACAACAACCACACAAGCCTTTCTGCTCTGCAGGAAAGGCAACTCCACACACATAATTTTACATGTACCTAAAAACCACTCATGTGCTAATGCAAACTTGTGCTCTGGCTCTTGTCACCATGCCCCAGGCCAGTGAGGTTGTGAGCCAGCTCTGGAGATCCCTTTCACAAGCCCTGAACCCTTGCCAAGCTCTCACCAGCTCATCACACTCAGTGCTGGCACCACCTCACACTGCCAGACACTGCTAGGCTCTGAAATGGAAGCTGATTCTGAGCCACTGAGATTAGCTGATAGAGGAAAAAAGACCTTTGACAACCATTTTAAACAAAAAAACTGTCTGCACACTAATATTCTGTTCATTTTACATGGATGCACCTCTGTGAAACCAGCACGTACAGATGGCACAGAGTAAACACTCTTAGTAGTGAAACACAGTAGAAGCAAAAACATAATCATCATCAGGATGGAAACAGCTCACAGTCCCACATGGGTCAAAAATCCCAAACAGAAGAAATTCACCTTTGGTTAAACTATGCTTGTGAAATAAAGACATTTACCGTGAAATGTTCCTGTGATTTATAGTTCTCATCCAGGTAAACTCGAGCTCTGTTGTAGTCTTTCATCGCATCACTTGATAATAGTTCTCTGAAAGAGAAAGAAAAGTCTGAGTGTGTAAAGTTCAATGAAAATATACTGTATTGCCTTTTGCATTGCTCCGTGCTGTGACATCCCCAGCATCACCCAAAGGAACCCGGGCCTTCCTCTTCCTCTGGGGGAAATTTCAGGGACAGAGGAGTCCCCTGACACAGCCACCCGCCTGCATGCTCCAGAGCTGCCCTGATCGGCTGCATCTTCAGTGTGGATCGCGAGTTTCCCAGTGCCATTTGGACACGACTGGGAAGGGCGCGGGCCTAAGATGCCGACAAAACTCCATGAATTCGGGCGACTTGTGCTGAGGGCGCCGCAGCAGAGCCCCGAGCGCGCCGTGCCCGGGCAGCGCAGCGGCCGCCGCCGCCAGCAGAGGGCGCGGGCGGCCGCGGCTCACGGGCGCTGCCCCGGGCTCGCTCCCGACCCCGCTCGGCTTCCGAGGCGATAATTAAATCGGGATAAGTAATCCCGGGATATTTCACCGGTGACTGATCTCTCCTGCCCAGGCTATGGCCCCCCACCACTTACTTCACGAACTTGTCCACATGAGACATTGAAGCTTCATAGTTCTTCCCTCCGAATTCTTGACAGTGTAAAGCCATGAAATGGGGCTTGTGTGCATGGACAACCTGGAACAAAAAGAAAAGCGAGATTAATGAAGTTGTGTCCACAGCACACAGCGGGAACGACATAGATCTGGGCATTCAGAAAGGAGGACTGGCAGCTACTGCCTGACAGGTAACTGAAACACTGGCACAATAAGCAGCAAGAGGAGCATAATTTGCTATCCACATAAAAGATTCATAATACCCAATAATTACCTCAAAAATTCTTGACTAACATTCTCTTTTTTGAAGTATGACTTAGTTCCTAGACTATATTTGAAATATATCTATATTTAGTATTTGTATTTGAAATATAACCAAACTTTTCCAGCTCCCCTCAAAGACTTGACATGATTAAGATGATCCAAACCTTTCCTTGTCTCGGAGGTAGAAGAGTTCAGACACCTCAATTCATTTGCTAGAGTGGATACTTTTACAAAATTTCTCAGTGCTGTTTAGCTGTTGTTTTTGATATTTTTATTTATGGAGTATCTTATTTACAAAAGTATTTAAGTAACAGCTGCACGCACACCTCAACACAGGAGGCATGGAAATCCATCATGCTGTTCCAGGTGTTAGTCTTGAACATTGCAAATATCTTAGCTATTACATAATCAGCACTAAGATGCAATTACCATATCAAAACCCTAGAATGCTTGTGGTCTTTCCACACGCCGCAAATCAAATATAATGATCATAAATTTGCTGCTGTTTTGAACACACATTCAGTGTTAACTCTGTCCTATGGAATTTTCTCTGCTTTGTCTCTGTTCAGAACTGTAAACACGACATCCAAAATGCTCCTGTTAATAATACTGACTCTCTATGGCTTCTATTCTATGCTTTATTGTGAATTAATGGACACAAGCTCCAGAACAACTTCCATTTTAAAAGGGAACAGTCCAAAACAATCAACAATGTGGCAGTGCAAGCATACATGGAGAGAACATGGTAAATCCAAAATAGGATTCACTTATTTCTGATGGGTGGCACCAGGCTGCCCCAGCCAGCAGAGAGGCCACGCTGTTCATGCAGCCCATTGGGAGGAAGAGTGGGTGGTTTCTACCAGCTACTGGCAGCAGAATCATAAACCAACTCCTCTGTGCAGGGCTCAGTGCCAGCAGGCTTGGGGTGCTCTGCACTCAGGGTCACAGCGTCTCCCCCACTGGCACTGGAACACAGCCATGCAGAAGGTGGGCACAGGGACTGCCAAGTTCTAACCTCAACACATCACAGTGAAGAACAGAGGAAAAAACAGGGATTGCTCTCCCTTTCTACTCACTGTCTTGCTGCTGGTGCCCTGCAACTCTGAAAAGGCACAGACACAATAAACCTGTGCAGTCCTGCTTTTAATTATGTAAATCAACAGTGACTTACACTATCGTTAAAAGCTCTTTGGGGATCAGAGAATCACAGAATGGTTTGAGTTGAAAGGGACCTTAAAGCTTATCTCATTACACCCCATTGGCAGGGAAACCTGCCACTTGAGTAGGCTCCTCCAAGCCCTGTCCAAGCTGGTCTTGAACACTTCCAGGGATGGGACACCACAACTAGAAGTTGTGGGTGCTTCTCTTAAACAACAGTGGAAAGAAACTGCTATTTGATGTGATGACAGGGTGCAATACCCCTAATTCCTGATTACGCAAATAATCTCATTAGACAATCAAGCTCAAAGACAATGAATTAAAGATCAGCAAAATCTGAACTGCAGCATCTTTCCACTGAGCCAGAGGCAGTCACAGGTCCCCGCTTTGAACTGGCATCTTCCTGTTATGATAGCAGCAAAGCTACCCAGCTTGGGGACATGCAGGGAGGGCTCACGGGCACCAGCAGGTGACAGTACCAGACCCCACCAGAGGCTCCTCAGAGCACGCCCACAGGCCCGTCGGGCACAAGGGGACAAGGTGACAGCAAGGTTTGCCATCAGCTGGCAGCATGTTCCTCCTCAGGGACATTCTGACAACACTGCTCTCCATCAGTGGCTGGCACAGGTCCTGTCAGTGGGCCAGTGGGGTCAGGACCAGTGGTGGAGAGGGCGGTAGGACTCAGGCTGTGGAGGGGAAGCCTGGCAGTGGTTTGTGCATGCCAAAGCCAAGGAGAACTCGGTGTGCTGCTACATCGAGGTCACACAGTGCATTACAGCACTGCCAACCTACACGAGGTCACCCTTGCAGAAAGAAGGGAATGTCCTGCTGTGGGTTTCTGAGTCATTTCCAACTGTCACTTCCTCTGTACCTCAGCTTCCCGGTCACTGAAACATCTTGGCACTGGCCTGTTTGGTGAAACACTGAGGTGAGCTGCTGGCAGTGTTACTGCATAAAAGGAAAAAGTAAATAATCCCACTCAGATGTTCGATGATCATTGAGTGCTTCCATTAGATCATTAATGCTGGTTTCTGCCAGTGGGGATATTAGCAACTTGCTTTAAAGCATGCCATCATTGGTAGGGATGGAGAATGACCCAGAGCAGGACCCAATCATAAGTTTAATTGCGGGGAAGGGAAAAAGTAAAAAAAAAAAAAAAAAAAGCAGATGACAGCCCAGATGTCTAAAAACATGCCTGAAATGCAAGCAATTATACCCAACTCGAGAGATGCTTTTCTTCTGATATATATCCCCTTTTTTACAAACAACTAAGACAGAGTTGCTGAGATGTCCCTGTACAGATGCTCCTTTCTTCCCAAGGCACTGCCCAAGGGATCACTGGCAGCAGTCTGCTGTCAAGAGCCCAGCAGCAGGGAATGACAATCAATGACTACGTTTACCTGATTGGTTCATTTTGTTCACTGTCTGGAGAGAAATACTAACCAAATACAGCCTGTGAAGCAGGACTCTGGAATAGAGCTCATCTGTGAACCCTAACACCATGCCATCCCAATTCTCCATGTGCTTTATTGCTCCAAATCAGTCCTGGATTCCAAGTCCTGATCCTATCTACTTGGAGAGCTCTATGAAGTCACCATCATCAGAAAGCAGTTGTAACTATTTAATCCTGTAAAGCCAACACACCCACTCTCACTGTTTCAGGGCAACACAAGCAGTAGCATCGACTGTGGACACAGCAGGAGCGTGCTGGTGCATCGCGTTACTCATTTTAATTGCTATGGGTTTGCTTCAGTAAGAGCTCTTCTTACACAGCTAATGAAAATCATCAATTGATAAGACAAAAATGTAATAAACTATTTAAGTAAGATTTAGACACAAACTATCTCACACTCATGAACCATCAGTCACAGGGAACCCTGAATAGGGAGTCCAGCAGTGAGAGAACACTGGAGAACAACTCATCTGTGCTGAAGCAGCAACAGAAAACACTTCCAGGCTCTGGGATGCAGGACACGGGTTTTTGGGTTTTTTTTGTATACAAATCCTTGAGAACTTGAAATCACAGTGGGTATTAAAAGAAAAAAAAAATTATGTCATTTTTAATGGGGAAACAGCATCGGCTTAAAAGCAGTGAGGTCCTTATGCCATTCCTTGCAGGTTAAACCACCAGAACATACCTGAATATCAGTTATGTCTCTCATATAAGTACCCTCCAAGTTAAAGCAAACTGGCTCTGCTTCATTACCTTTTACTAGTTTTCTACTCTTATGGAAGAGCAAACAGTACATAATAATGAGTAATGAATACTTGAGAGCTGAAAACTCACAGTTGCCAGAGATTAAAGGTCATACATGAGACCACATAAATAATGAATTTGCATCCACAGCAGCTCAATGTATTTACAAAGTTGGGCATTATTTTCAATTCTGGATATGCAAAAACAGCATAGAGGAAGGTACAATCAGGAGCTATTTTGGGGGATATGTGTAACTAAGCAAGATGCTCCAGCATAGGTGAGTATGAATACAGAACTGGTGAAAAGTACAAACCTGACATCTTCTCTTTGCTAGAGGTCTTTCCCTGTGTGGACAGGGGATGGGGAGGGGACCAGGCAGTCCGCAGGGCAGAGTGGGTTAGCCTCTGCTGGAACCAGGGCAGCAGCCAGGAGAGGACACAGACCCATGCTGCTGGCTGGGCCTCTTGGAGAAGGCAATGCAGGCACAGGGGCAAGGGCACCAGTGTTAGACCTCAATCCAAGCAAAGCAGAAGAGGAGCTTGAGCCTTGATCTCAGGTAAACAGGATTGCTTAAAAAAATAGCAAATTATGAGCTTTAGCTCCCTTGTGAGTTGTGAAATACATACAAGTCAATTTAGCATGTGTGGTCCTAAAGCACTCCAAGTATTTTCAATTTCTCTAAGTCTGAAGAAGAGAAAAAAAGGCTCCTCCTGGAGACCAGGCACCCAGAACTCTGCAGCACTCAGCTGCACACGGCCAGCAGCCCAGGCCTGCATCCTCCTACCCTTGTCACAGGCCATGGATTCAAACCAACCATCAAACAGCCCAAACAGCCCCCCACCTGAGGAAAAGCACCCTCTGAAAAAGGGCCAAGACCTCAGCTTAGAAGGGCTGCAAAGGAGTTTTTTCACCCTCTCTAGTTAAAAGAAACCCTTAATCACCCACTCTAGTTAAAAAAAAAGCATCAAGTCGACTAAAATAATTAAACAACCTTTGAGTGGCTGGGTGGGGTTTTGTTGTGTTTTGGGGTTTGGGATTTTTTTTGTTTAGTTGGTTTGGGCCTTTTTTGTTTGTTTTTCTTCCTTCTCTCTAAATGGCAACACATGAAGTTCCCACGCAGCTATACCAAGATGACCTTTAGCTACTAGGTAAACTTTAAACTTCTGTATTACCACAAATAAAGTCTCAAAATACTCTCAAACACATCAGGCAACATGGAAATTGCATTTGGGGGAAAAAGCCCTCTGGCTCTAAGTCTGCATCTAAAATGACTGCGTACCACATATGCAACACAAAAAGATTGTTACTAGAATCAGTGAAGATTTCCAGTAGCTCCAGCTCCTGAACAACTCCTGCCCCAAACACGAGGCCTGGTGCAGATGGAGAAAGGGTAAGGGATTCAGAAGGAGGGAGTGAAAAAGAGCCCTAAGTAAACAAATAAGTCAATAAAAGTCCTCTCTTTGTGCTCCTACACCCCTCCCTTGCAAACAGCTTCCTTCATGCTCTTGGAACTTCTTATTCCCCCATATTTTTTCCTGTGCACTGACATGAAGGCTGCAAAACAGGGCCCAGTTCACTTTGCACAAGTGGGACAAAATCTCCATGTGCGTATTCTGTGAATATTCTCATTTGCATGGCAGCTAGTTCACCAAATCATTCCACTGCTTGTTAAGCACTAGCATCCAGATCATCAACCATCCCATTTCTTGATAAGAACCCGAGTCTTCCCTATCACACACTAAACACTCCAAAACACTGTCCTCAGGCTGTTTCCACTCTCCCCCAACATTCCCTTTCCCTCCTTGTTTCCAGTGTAGGTTTTTGCGGTAAGAGAATTTTTACTGGAAAGAGGACTAGAGTCCAAATTAAACTCTTTCAGACTCAAATTATCAGCACCCATCTGCAGTTAGGAGATGGGGCACAATCCCCACCACTACAACTTCACTGGATCCTGCCTCCCTATAATGTGTCCTTTCCACCATTTGATGCAATTCCCAATTACCAGGTGCACAGTGTGACATACTTGCTCACAAGCCTTTTTTCTTTTGCTTTGATTACAGGGGATTGTCTTCAACTGTAAATACTATTTTCTGCTTTGAACATTAGAAACTAGAGACAACTCTGAAAACCCTCAGATTTACAGCATCCTTCCCCCACAGTGTTTGCTTCTACACCTGACAGGAACCCAGGTTTTGCTGCAGAAGTGGCACTATGTGCCATGGAAGGTGACAGAGCACACAACAGCACAATCCTGAACAGCCCCACTCCTGCAGCACCCAGGCCAAGGACAGGATGGCTATACCAGGCAGGTGGACGTGTTTCCTACCCACAGGCTGACGCTGCTGCGTATTCTGGCCCTGGAGCATCAGCTCAGCAAGGCCTGGGACACCATCCCAGAGCTGGGGTGTGACACCAGTAACCATCCCACTTATCTTTACAAAAGCCTCACACATTTCTCCAGCTCAACAAACCAAGCAGAGCACACAGCGTGTTGTGCCATAACACAGACACCCTGGTGCTGTGTCACCCTGTGCCCACACAACCAGCACACATCCAGGTCACGGCTGCTACACCTGTGCACTGGAAGCAGATGCTGACACCTTTGACGGGCCACTGGTTACAAGAGGAAACACATCCCAGCAAGGACGCTCCTGGCAGGCAAACTGCCTTCTCTGATCATCTATGCCTGACATTTAGGTGATTTTTAGCAATGCAACTGCTTGCTGTTCTCCTCCTTCAAGCTGCTGCCATTAAGGGTCTGTCCTTATCTACATGTAATGAGAACACAATATCTATAGCTTGCTCCATAATGAAAGCGTTACGGAGCCCCAAAGTGAGTACCATGTACTGAGCCTTAGGATCAAACAGAAAATGCAGAGCAGCTAGGAGGAGAAGCTCCACTAGGAATTGAGCATTGGTTTAAGGTGCAGGCCACCTTTCCCCTTGCACCTTACGGTCAGTGGTGCCTCACAGCCACCAGCTACTCCAGCACTCCCTGGCATGCCTGGGAAAGGCTCCACCAGCACATCTCCAGAAGCACGCCAAGAACACTACCTCTACTCTGCCCTTGAGAGACCCCACCTGAAAGGCTGTCCCCAATATAGGGTGGCCGCAGAACTGTTAGAGCAAATCTAAAGGAGGTCACAAAGTTGATAAGAGGGATGGAGAACCTCCCCTATAGATAGAAAGCTGATAAAGTTTGGATGTTTAGCAAGGGGAAGAGAAGTTTACATGGAGATCTCCCAGCACCTTCAAGTATCTGAAGGGTCCCTGCAGGGAAGCTAGAGAGGGACTCTGCATCTGGAAGTGCAGTGATGGGACAACGAGTGATGGGTACAAACTGGAAAAGAGAAAATTTAGGTTGGGTCTTAGGAAGAAATTCTTTACTGTGAGGATGGCAAGATACTGAAACAGGTTGCCCAGAGAAGATGTGGCTGCTCCATCCCTGGAAATGTTCAAGGGCAGGTTGGAGGGGGCTTGAAACAACCTGGTCTAGCACGAGGTGTCCCTGTCCATGGCACACTAGGTTGGGACTAGATGATCTTTAAGGTCCAACCCTTAACATTCCATGATTCTATGAAATACCTGGGATTGAGTCCAGCTGAACTGCTTAATTTTGTTTCACTCTTCCTTGGGAAAAAAGCAGCAACTAATAGTGACCTGGTAAAAGACTACCACATATTTGATAGTTAAATAAATTTTAAACTACCCAGTCAGCTATCACCCAAATGCAGGCTCCACTTTTATAGGACCAGAGGTGGATGAATCCAAGGAAACCAGATCAGACAGGACACCACCTCTTAGCTTTATTCACTGTACTGTCACACACAGCACAGTGTCAATGTGCTGCTCTCTGGGCTGTGCTAGGAGCTGCCTGGAAAGGGTCTTTGGAGCCATCTTTTTATCATTTTTATTTCTTGGAGAAACCGTTTCATTTACCAGCAAAAGATCTTCCATACTTTTCATGTTAATGATGTAGGATATTTGCAGATCAAGGTTAGATGTTTAAAATATTTAGCACATGACACTTGAATGTTATTTCAGCCCTCTGTATGCTCCCACGTCCTCAGAAATGCATACTGCATATAAGTCAATGGTAACAGATAAGTGACTTTACCATGACAGCAAATTTACCCATGACAGCAAATAAAATCCCTTATTTTAGTTTACTGGAACTTATAAACAAGTCCACAAAATGCTCTTTAACATCAGTTCAAAGACATTACCAGTTTAATTTCTAGAAACATTTTAAACTTAGAGAGGTAATGGTGCTTCCTTTCCTGTGGAGAACATTTTGACTGCTTACACAAGGACCTCATCCTCAGAAGTTATGCAAACTGCCCTGACACAACTGCATATGCAAATTGAATTCCTCAGAAGAATGGAAAAAACTGCCGTCTGCGGTTTATCTGGTTTCAAGTTTACAAAGAGACATGAAGAGTCATTTTCCAGTGCTGCTGCTGAACCTCAGTTCACAGAGGTTTTGCAAAGAGCGTGTAGAATTAAACACAATAATCTCTCTGATGCTGTACATTTGCTGGGTCGCTCTGAAGCCTGAGCCAGGATGGTGCTAAATTACTTTTGGTAACTATATGTTCGTCTCTTCCCTAAGGAGCTTTTTATCAAGTTTTGTTCCTCTTCCTACTGTGTTGGAGAGTGTGGCATGAGCAGGCAGCCCACTGCATAGACCCAGAGGGGAAGCGGGATAAGGCCAGCAGCAGCCATGCACAGCACTGCTAACTTTGTCCTTTGTCTATTTTTCCTTTCTTTTTCTTATTAAAATACAGTTCTCAGATTGCAGGGACAGAGGGCAGAGGTATGGAGAGGGAGATGGAATAGAGTAGAATCCCCAACAACTGAGGGATGGGCTTGGGTCTGCCCCGGTAACACTTTCCCTGGTCTGGACTCTGCACTAGACTGGCATCATGGAGCATTAATGGATCATTTTATTCCTCTCTGGAACTCTGTATGCACAGTATTTACTGGACCGAAGACAGACCACATCCAGTCACGTGTCAGTGGTCTCTGCCCTAAGATACCAGCAGCTTGTTCTTTTCCCCTCCTCTTCCTGTTTTCCACAAACTGTTCAGAAGCGTTTCCGCAGTGCTCGTGCCACTGCAGTAAACAAATGAACATGGAAGGAGTCTTCTTGATAAAGATATGTAAATAGGTCATGTGATGGTAAAAAACATGCAGCCATCTAAAAAAATATAAAAGGAGCTCTCTTTGTTTATTTTTATTTCCTGCATAGAAGAGTTTTTCCCTGAAGCTGTGGAGGGTTGGAATTAGAACTAGCTGAGACACTTGCACAGTGCAAGCATCATGTACATACAGCAGTGATCAACCAAGATGGACGAAGAAAAATAAACAGATTAATCTGAAGATGGCAGTTACTGAAGAATGCAAGACTGTTTATTGCACCTTGGATTTTTGCAAATCTGTTACACTTGCCAGTAAACATGAACTGCAGTATTTTACATCAATGCAATAAAGGTCACAGGCTGCACTGGTAACCTGAGAATGTAAAGACTCATGGGACACTTTCGATTAAAAAAAGCAAAATATGAAATACTGCTAATCGTATTTTCTGCACACAGTTTCATTTTAAAATTTGAACAGCACAATTTTGTTTTTAACTATTTTTCTGTAAGAGGTGTAGGACTGAATAAAGGAATCTTGTGGTCCTTCAGTACCAGGTGCCAATTTTCCATGGCCAGGTCAGCCAGGTCTTGGAATAACCCGGTCTAGTGAAAGGTGTCCCTGCCCCTGGCAGGGTGTGGAACTAGATGGTCTTTGCTTTCAATGCAAACCACTGTGGGACTCTCTGAATCTCAAGACTCCCTCAGTTCTGTCAGCAGTGACACCAGCTCTCACGCTGCTTCCCAGGGATGACACCTCCATGCCCCAACAGTGTTCATTTCCTGTTGCTTATTGCTATACTTCTGCATGAAGTCTGCAAGTTAAACATGTCTCTACTACAATAACACAACGTGTGAGAGAGGCTTTTATACTTTAAAAAAACCCTAACACCAGAAGGTTACAGTACATTCTAAAACATGGGTTCAGTGTCAATATTTTCCCATTACCAAACAAGAAAATTGTTAAGAAAGAGCAGACACAGGACTGATTTATTGCAAACCAATGCCCAAAATTGTCATATTTCGATTTTAAGGTAAATTGGACTTCCCAACAGATTTATTTTTTAAAAATACTCAAATATCTTACTCAGTAGATTTAAAAAAACATTTCATGCCAAACTATAGTCAATTTTATAAAACCTCAACTTATTTTTCAGGCAGAGGATTGTCTATGAGAACCAATTGTGCTTATTTACTGAACTTTTGTGATTACTCAGAAATCCAGAAAGAGACATATTTTTCAGAGCTGTTTTTTACCATAAAATAGTCATTTCACTTAAGAAAGTAAAAGATACTGATATTACTAATTAGGCCAATAAACAAAGATGCATGGAACTCTGTGAGAAAATAAGCTTTACCTTACCTGATAAAATTCCCGAAGCCAATTCTTCTGTAAATTTTCTGGCTGAAAAATAAAAGGCTAAAATTAATTAAGAGTAAGAGTAATCTACTTTTACAACAATATCAGGATATTATTGCTTTCCTCAATGCATTCAAGAAGGGAGCTTTTTTCACAATTAAAGCAAAAAGTACAAACATGAAGATACTCCTTTATAATGCCACTGGACAGACCTCACCCTTTCATTCTCGAGTCCCCTCTGATTCTCATCAAAAAGGTGCATTTTGGATATGGCCGCACAGCATTTGTACCCACACACGTTTATCAAGCAACGACACATTGAACTATGTCCTGTTAGAAGGGCACATTCATCACCTGGTGATGAGAAACTTCACACCCAGTTCCCGACACCTGAGCTTCAAGCGACCCAGATTTACTTCAAACAAGCTGGTTCAGAGGAATGACAATGCTTTTGGGGATGCTCCAACCCATCAGACCTCTTGCCAAGGACAAATTGGGAGAAGCATTTCTAGATTGCTACAGCTATGAAAACTGAAGCAGCAAAACAGCAGTAAGTGCAAAGTTCTGTCTTTTCAGCAACAGATCTCAGCCTAGACATGATCACAGAGGGAGAGAATTGATTTGTTGAGCTTTATCTTCAATAACAAGGCTTCTGGATAATTTTTGCGTCCTAGTGGGGAATAACAACACAAATCAGACCTCCTTCCCCCAGCAGTAGCAGGAACATCCAGTATCAGTGGGAGGCAGCAGAACGTATCAAACTGGAAACCAGAGAGACACCTCATCCCTTACAATCTGCTCTGACACTAGCTGCCCAGAGGCAAATACAAAGGCACAAAACTTCTCTTCTGCTCTACTCTATTCTCCCATTAAGGGTGTTACTTTCAAATAGCTGGATACAACTTCAAACTTTATACCTACTGATTGTTGCATGGAAGTTTGCCCATGGGTAGCTATAACCACTTGTAAGGCTGTAACAGTCACCCAGTTCTGCGAGCATTGAATGTCTGCAAGACTTTGTGAAAGCTGAGGGACCATGTTTGTCCTGTGCTGTCACCTCCCTTTTGCTATTCACTCCTTGGCAATTCCAGAATTGAGACCTTATTCATCGAGAAGGTGAAATTTCCTTAGGAATAATTATTTTTTCTACTAATGACCCTTACCCACATTCCCCATCGAAGACCTTGCTCTGGGTGCAGGGCTTGAACCTTGGCCCAAGCTCAGGGACAGCTTAAATTCATACATACAGAGAACAAAACATGCTTTTCTCCCATCTGTGCCCTTCCCCTGAGCCAGCTGGCACAGCTCAGCTGTCAGCACAGATAAACCCTGTGGCCACTGGGCAGGTGATACAAGAGACCCATGAGAAATGTCCACCACAAACTGCTTGTTTAGCAGCTTAACTCCTCTTCCACTTGTCCTGAATGCAGTGAGAAAACCCACTGAGGAGCAGTAAAGGCTGTTGCTTTTGTAACAGCAGTAAGAAGAAGAAACCAAGCAAACCAGGAGCTGCAGTGATTTTGAGCTGACTTCAGGCTCAAGTTATGAAGGGGGGCACAGGATTTAGTGATGGGGGCAGTTTTTAATCGCTCTACAAAACAAGTATGACCTGGGAACACACTTTGTATATGGTATGTGTAGGATCTAACCCAAAAGATTCAAACCATCAAGAAAACAAGACCTCGGAGATCATGACACTTCCCACTGGAGCTCAGCGTGGGGGTCCAGCACAGCTCTGGCAGTACTGGGCAATGATGTCGAAACCAAAGTAAGACCTCAGCCAGCAATGGGAAATTAAATGTTAAATAAAAAACAACTCCTGCACTCCTCACTCCATTTTATTTCTGACAGTCACAAGATGTTCTGGAGATCTCTTGAGTTTTAGGAATAACCCAACGTTGACATAAATGGTTCAGAGAGGAAAGTCAAGGACACGCTTCTTTTGCCTCTACTGCCCAACTGGAGATGAGATGAGCATCACTGTTGACTGAGGAAACCTGAGAATTGTTTGGGTTTGAGGAGACCTCCAAGACCATTGATTCCAGCTGTTCCCCCAGCACTGCCAACCCACCATTAACCCACATCCCCAAGTGCCACATCCACCTGGCTCTTAAATCCCATGCGGGATGGGAATTCTACCACTGCCCCGGCTGGATAGTCCTTTTGAAGACGGAATTTTCCCTACTACGCAAGCTAAACCTCCTGTTTGCAACTTGAGGCTGTTTCCTCTTGTCCTGTCACTGGTTACTTGGGAGAAAACACCAACCCCCATGCGGATCCACCCTCCTGCCAGGGAGCTGTAGAGAATGCCAGAGTCCCTCAGAGCCTCATTATATGAGATTCTTGCACGACAAGAGACTATAAATGGAACACTCCTTTATCCACCCCCACCTTCCACTGGAGGAGGTACAAATACATATAGAAAACCCAGAGCTCCCTAAACAATTCAAGATACATGAAACACACCCATAGCAGCTACCACTTGAAGGCAGAGCAGGAATGGATTTTCAGTGTGAGCTACAAGTAACAATCAAATCAAAGCTACCAATAGCACTCCTGCCATCACATTTTGTTGTTATGGTCTCTACCAACTCTTAGATTTCTGAAAACAGGAGCAGCCTGCAAATATGTTATCATGGGAGAAAGTGCTCTAACATTTGAGTTTTATTTGTTTGTTTTTAAAAAAGGCTTTATCATCTTATTTTTAACAGTAGAAGTCACTACCTGGAAGCCACAGCAGATGTCCCCTGTGGAGCTGCTGTGCACTGTGCTCAGATGCATCAAGAACTTCTGCTTGGGAAGAACAGTCACCATCCCACCAATGGCCTGGATAGCCCACATCTGACTCCTGTGAGACCCATCAAACTCATTAATGAGAGCAAAGGCTCTGGGCAAAGGGATTTATTAAAATAATTCCAGAACCAAGCCAGGTACAACAAGATGAAGCAAGTCACCAAGAGATGTAGGACCCTCCCCATTTCCTTCTTTTCTCCTCAGCCAAACTACACAACAAAAATAGCAAAGTGGTACAGTTAGGAGTGCTCACAGGGGTGAGGGATGTTGGAGAGAGCTGTGAGGCTGAGGGCCCAGGGGCAGCTGTGGAGTCAGGCTCCTTCCCCATCAGCGACAGCATGGAGACACAGCGCCAAACACAGGATGCAGCTCCAAGCAGCTGGATTTGAACGAGTTAATTTCATGAGGGGCTGTTAACTGCACTGTCCAAGTGAGAAGTGAGAGGTCGGCTGATCATCACAGCTCAGAACAGATTCCCTGACACAAGGACAGCAAGTGGCAAAAGCCCAACGAAATAACACAAAGAGGTGCTGAACAAAGCTCTCGCATGCAGATTCATTCCTTCTGGGATCCCACAGACATAGGAAGTTTTGAAGAGGTCATGACAGAAACAAAAATTAGAGCAGGAGATGCAGCACTGGGAGGAACTGGTTACAGAAGAACTACTAAGGAGGCCCCTGTGATCCCGTGGCTGCTGTGACTTGCCCCCAGCTGCCCACTCACAGCTCGGGTTGCCACCTCATCACCCCGAGAGACCTGCCCGCAGGAAGGGCCCTGCCAGCTCCCCACTGCTGTGCCCTCCTCCAGCACTCCCTCTTATGGCACAGCCACATCCTTTCTTTCCATTTTTACCACTCTGTGGTACAGTTCTGTAACCTAGCCCTCTGCCTCAGATTCCTCTCCAGCCACCTCACATAAATGAAACAATTTGAAGTTTTGAAGGACTGGAGATAACAGTCAAGTAGATAAATTATCTTCCTCTTATTTTTTCTGTCTAAAAGTAGGCACATTTTATGTCATGTCTTTCATAGACTTTGGCCTTCTTCCTAGCCTTTCTCTCCACACTCTGTCCTTCATTAAATTATCTCATTCTTTTTGTAACATAATGGAAATTACTCTTTTCCCTGTCCTCTTTGATGCTAAATCCTTTCATACCCATTCACTGATGAATCAATTTCTCCCCAGTCACTAATCCAAACTTCACTTTTCAGTCTCTTTCTTTCTGACTATCCCCAACTCCAGCTCTGTTCCAGCTGGTTGAATCCAGTCCTTCTCCCCTGCCCACAGGGCAGCTTCAGCTCATGCTCTCGGGGATCCACCAAATAGCAAGCAGGAGAGGCAAAAGAAAGCAAAATACTTACAGACATTAATACTTTGTTTGGAACATCTAGAACTATAGAATGGCTTGGGTTGCAAGAGACCCTAAAGATCATCCAGTTCCACCCCCTGCCATAGGCAGGGACACCTTCCACCAGACCAGGTTGCCTCAAGTGCTGTCCAGCCTTGGACACTTCCAGGGATGCAGCAGCCACAGCTTCTCTGGGCAACCTGTGCCAGGGCCTCACCATCCTCACAGGGAAGACCTTCCAACATCCCATCTAACCCTGCCCTCTGGCAGTGGAAAGCCATTCCCACTTGTCCTGTCTCTCCAGGCCCTTGTCCAAAGTCCCTCTCCAGCTCTCTTGTCGCTGAAAGGAGCCATAAGGTCTCCCTGGAGCCTTCTCTGCTCCAGGTGTCTCTCCCAAGTGCCCAGTGCTCTTTTTTCCCCACCTTCCTCCCCTGGCCTTGCAAGTCAGAGCCCCAGGTCACTGCCCTGTGCCCATCCTCCTGCCTGGAAACACCAAGTCTGGTCAGCACAGATCCCTCAGGGTTATTTGCCCAACACTTCAAGCACAGGCTGCTCCTCAAACACACACCAAACTCTGCCATTCTCCAGGATGAGCTCAGCAAATACCCCAGTGCTTGCAGGAGCATGGCTCTGGTTTCATCCTACCCTTCAGGCACACATTTTGACTCCACAGAGCCACAAAGAGAAACCCTTCTCAAAAGAAACTCTTCCCCTGCACAACTTCCAGACAGCAACACCACATGGGATCCATATTAAAAAAACAGGACATGCGTCCTGCATGCACTTCTCCCTTTAATTAAAAGCGGTTTTGACCTTTTCCTGGAATTCCAAATCCCAGTAAAACTATCTCTTTTCATGATGAGTTTCCACTTGAAGTCTTTTTATGTCACACTGGTCACCGTAATGGTCAGGCTTATAAGAAAAAACAGTCAGCTTGCGAACATATGGACACCCACATGAGCTGGTAATAGCCTGAAAAAAAAGGGCTTTTCAAATCGAACATACAAGTAGTCTCTCTTCTCCCCAGTGTTTCTATTTCCTACAAAATTATACTCAGCAGCCAACAGGAAAGCTTCAAGCTTGTTGAAAAAATATACTAAGACTGGGAAGTAGACTTTTCAAAAAAAGGAGAAAGAGAATATATATTTAGACAGGGTAAGGAGCCTTTCATTCAAAAGGAAAAAGGAAAAAGAAATAAATGAAACTAATTTAACAGCCTGGAAAATTTCTTTTCAGCTTTGTTCAGAGGGAAATAGAAGAAAGACGATGAATTATAGAAAGCAGGTTCTATTTTGCGAAGTTTATTTTTAGCACAGAATAAGCTCATTTTTTAAGCTAAAAGGAAAAGAATCTTGATTTGCTTTGTGAAAACTGAGCTTCGAAACGAATCAGAGGACAACTGGCCACTTGGATTCTGCACACTGCCTGAACACGCAAGGAATAATCAACCTCAATTTTTACATGCCTGATTGAAACAGCCCCCAGAGCCCGACACGGGCTGAGGGATCACTGGAACTCTGACTGAGCTCCAAAAGCCTCCTGGCATCCCACAGCACCACAAGGGCCCTGCTGCAGTCAGACTCTTAGGGTGCAGCCCCATGCAGGACCCGGAGCCTTTCCATCTTTACCTTCAAGACACATAAAGAAAAATATGAAATACAGGCTATTTTTTTCCCTGCCTTTACTATACTTGGTTTTCTACTTATTTAATGAAAAGCAAAACCTCTGATCAAGTTCTGTTTGACCAGCAACAGGCTTACTCAAAAATTTGTTTTGAGTCCATCAACATGACCGACCATCACAGTTGTTTCAACAGAATTATTTATATTAAGATTTTGTGATCAATATTTTTCATCTCTTATTTGTAAGTTTAGTGGCATCTTCTAGACATTTGTATTCAAAGATCCAGTGGGTTTAATTTTTTTTTTATTTTCAAATAGACTTGTAAGCACCCCTGTTGCTATGCTCTATTGAACTACACAGATGATTAAACCCCCCCATCAGCTGGGTGTTATTAATGTGGTGTTTTGTACCAACTTTACACTCTTAATTGACAAACAAAAAGATTATAATCTGCATATTCTGTTCACATTATGAGTTCACAACATTTAAAAGCCAATGTAGACAAACCAACTAGGACCAAACAGGAATTCTAGAATTATGAGTTTAAGAAAAAACATCTAAGGAAAAGTGCAGATTCTTCAAAATCCAAACTTTTCCTTAAACACTGTGTTTTTATTTCATGCATTTGCACAAACAGCTTACAAATGCAACTGTATTTGCATTTCCCTCAGTTCAGCATTTCTGAAAGCCCACAGCTTTCCCAAAGAGCAGCAGAACAAGAAGAGTCCCATCCTGGTGCCGCTACAGCCCAGGGACAGTCACCAGGATCAAGGAACAGGCGCAGCGGAGAAGAAACCCTACACAGTCTAATTACCGAAGACCGAAAAACAGCGGGCTGGGCACACACACCTGCCACTGAGGAGTTTAAGGCCATTTTACTCCCAGGCTGAGCAAAGCCTGGAGCGAACCAGGAGAACCAGGTGGGACGGTTCCGTGGGCGTCGTGGGACGNAAGCCTGGAGCGAACCAGGAGAACCAGGTGGGACGGTTCCGTGGGCGTCGTGGGACGCCGAACCAGGAGAAACGGAGGAAAAAAAGGCAGAAGGCAGCGCTGGGGTAAAGCGACGCCTGACGGGAGAGGATGAGGAAGGCCCTGCTGCCCACGACACTGTGCCATGGGACAGTGCGCGACGGGGAGAGCGAACAGGAGAAGCAGAGACCGTCAGTGCCCGAGGGAGGGGGACTGAGGTGTCCGCAGGCACAGCCCCGCCCGGGGAGGGTGGCAGCGCTCAAGGGCAGGGGTACATCAGCCACCACAGACGGGGGACACGCTGCCCCGCGGGACAGAGACGGGCCGGCCCCAGGCTCGCTGCGGGTGCGAAAGGACCGGGAGTCCCGGTGCAACTCTGGGAACGGCCTCCCTGACTGCTCTCCCGTCTCACCTGCACTGCTCACGGCCCGGGAGCTACTGGAGACACGGTAAACCCCAGCTGCTGACCTTTTCGGCTGATCTCCTTTCCTGTGAGTGGCTCCAAATCAAGACACAATACACGGTGGGAATACAAAGAGAAACCGAAGCAGTGCCGGCTTCCTGTGCAGTAATGCAGAAAACACGGCCGGCAGCTCGGCGGGAGGAACGCGGCCCGAGCAGCTCTGCCGGGAGCCGCGCCGGGGGACGGCTGCGGCGGGGCCCGCTCGGCTCCAGCAGAAACGGCGGGGAAAAAAGGGCCTGAGCTCCCTGCCAGAACACATCACAAGTTGAGAGAAAGTTACTCAGCATCTACTGCCTGTTCTTAGGGCTCTGTGTTTGAGAATAACCGAAGCTGTCTATGAACTGGTGTCTGCGTAGGCAGGAGAAACCAGCACCTCTTTACACAACTGACACCACCTGTCCCCAGACTGTAAGGGACACCGAAACAGCCCTGCCCAGCCAGGGATGCTGAATTCAGAAAACAGCAACACTCTCTTAAGCATAGGAAATGCAGCCTAAAACAGTAACAACAAACAGTGACCTGGAAATTAGCTAGTCTGGCCACATCTGAGGGAAACATAAGGAATAATATAACCAAAGCAAGGGTGAGGAAGCAAGTCCCTACCTCCTCGAAAGATCTGGATACAAAGACACATGTATGTGCATGTGCGTGTAACATATATATGTCATAGTTCATATCACAACCATAATTAGCTGCACCTCAAACAACACAGGACAGGTGAGGCGAAAAGAGTCACCTATTTTTAACTTCTACATAATAATGGTAGCATGTGCTGTCAGGACTCCAACATGGACAAGATCTTTCAAACCCTAGAGAACCTCACTGACCAATCTTACATGTTCTAAGACTCTAAAACAACCAAAGAATCACACAGATGCCCCCCAACACAAGGCTGGGAGCAGGCAGCTTATGAGCAGCAGCTGAAACAAGGCCTAGTTCTTTAGCAGATTAGGCTGATGCCATAACAGTGCTTAAAGCAACCAAAACTCTGCTAGCACCAAGAAGCCCTTGCCAAGGAGCCTTAGAGCAGCCCCTGGATAGGACAGAGGCCCAGCACAAGCACTGCACCCATGTAAAACAAACCTCCTCTGGGCATGGAAGTGAAAAGAGTTAGAACAACAAATGCTTTTTAATAAAGAACATCTGTCAGTAAAAGCATCCCCAATTTAGTTTAATTTGAGGGCTGGGATGTAGAGAGTCTCCTGCAACCTTCTGCCCAGGAGAGGGTGACCTGAGGGTACCAGGAGGGTGACCAGCAGCTCCCTGCAGGAAGGGCAGGACAGAGAGGAGGAAACACCACACACACACTGCTTGTTTAACAGGATTGTGAATTTTCTTTCCTGCCCCAAAGAGCAGCTCTGTCTCAGGTTCTCAATGTGGATATTCGGGGAGGCCCACCTAAACTGTGGAGACAAAGGAACAAGATCCACTTAAGAATTTATACAAAATCATGGAGCCATGGAATGGTTTGGGTTGGAGAGGACTTTAAAGCTCATCTTCTTCCACACCCTTGCTATGGGAAGGGACACCAAAGGTGCTCCAAGCTCTGTCCAACCTGGTCTTCAACGCTTCCAGGGATGGAAGTGCTATTACTCAGCAAGACTCCAGTTCTGCAACTCGTTCTGAAGACATTTATGCCCATCTCCTGGATGGCAGAGCTGCAGCACAGGTCTGGGAACTTTACAGAGGACTGGGCTCCAAGGGACCAGTGTCCAGCTGTGCCAGTGTTGTTCCCCAGGACACCAGCAGTTACACTGAGCACCTCAGTCAGCAGATGGCATGCAGAAAGGAAGCACAGCAATGCAACGGGCTGCCTTTTCTTCACAGAGGGGCAGCCTCTCCAGCCTCTTCACCCTCTCCAGAGGGGCAGCCAGTAGCCTTGGGGAGGTGGAGGTGGCTGGGACGTGCCCTGCTGCTGCCCATCCAGGCCCCTTGGGCACAGCTGAGCCTGTTACAGGTGCTGATTGCCAAGCACTGGGAAACTCATTCCCAGTCACCAAGAGGAGTAGGAGGGAAAATACCTCACATTGCTCCAGACCCTCACTTTTCATGTGTGTCTTAACTGGCAGAGACTGGTAATTAGCCAACACAGCCTTAATAATTGATACAACTCTATTTTTATAGAATACAAGGTGCTTGATAATCTGTAAACTAGCTCCATCCACAGAGGTGGATCCTCTTTTCTCTGCTGTATCATTTACATCAAATAATGTCTTAAATGGGAAAATAATGTCTTAAATGGTGATCCCAGAGTCCCTCTAGTCATGGACTGAAAATAAGGCAAACAAAAAAAAAAAAAGGAAAACTAAACATTTCCTCTTTTCCTTCATAATGCCACCCTATCCAAGTATGCAGAAGAATGAAGGCAAGTAAAGAAGTTGACTTGGGAACAGTGCATGTGTAAGGTGTATCAGCACACAGATGTTCACATAGGGAGACCTTTGATCCCCTTCCAGTACCTAAAGGAGCTCCAAGAGAGCTGGAGAGGGACTGGGGACAAGGGCCTGGAGTGCCAGGACACAGGGAATGGCTTCCCACTGCCAGAGGGCAGAGTTAGATGGGATATTTAGGAGAAATTCTTCCCTGTAAGGGTGGTCAGGCCCTGGCACAGGGTGGCCAGAGAAGCTGTGGCTGCCCCTGGATCCCTGGCAGTGCCCAAAGCCAGGCCAGACAGGGGTTGGAGCAACCTGGGACAGTAGAAGGTGTCCCTGCCCATGGCAGATGGGTGGAATGAAATTATCTTTAAGGTCCATTCCAACCCAATCCATCTGTGATTCTACAATATTCCAAACAAAGTATTAATATCTATCCCAAGTCTGTTCCTTCCGTGGCTAATCCAGCATCCCAGAACAAAAGAAAAATACTTCTCTCAGCACTAATGAAGCTCAGCTTTCAATTATAACATTCCCACAGAACAGTTAATTGAAAATACGTATTTTTAGTAGAGTTTACGTAACAGGTAATTTTCTTAAGCATTACACTAGATTATACTGAGATGGAGCAACAAAAGCTCCAGACTTTCAGAATTGCTGGTGTAGAAAATAATTCAGTATATCTGACGGCAACATGATCAGGCTTACACAGGTCTAACAGACATACAGAGACACCCTTAAAACATGAAGTTAAACTGTTTTTAACCACCATGGTTTCTGCAGGTACACAGCACACAGACACTGTTTCTCTTCTGGCACACGGTGTGAGCTCAGCCTGGGCTGTCCCTGGGCACACAACACAACAGGAGCAGGGCCAGGGCACAGCCCCTACAGGCTGGATCCCTCTCCACGGCCCACACACAGGATAAACCCAGACAGGCACAAGAACAGGGCAGTTACTACTGCTGAATAATGATTTATGAGTAACTGCAAAGACTGGAATTAGAGAAGTCCAGAATCTTGAATTTCCTGACCCCAGTGAACTGCCCATGTGCCTCAAATTTAACTTCTATTACTGACATCTTACTGAAAGCTTACAAGCTCCTGGATATTTGAAAAACCGGAGTGTTAAGAGCATTAACAAGAGTTAATTCAGCACCACACAAACTATAATTGTTAGCAAATAGCAAGATTAACCACATTAATACACTCAGGTTTTCCATTGCTTTGTATCCTGATTTTGCAATGACACGGGGAAAACTGAAAGAGTTTAAATCAAATAAATCTGCTCCTGCATGTGGATAAATAAAATAGACCTCTGGCAACATTCACATTCACAAGCACCACTGTGGTCTGTCCTGTGTATTTGTGGGGTTTCTTTCTGCATTTGTGTGAAGGGAAACCTTTAAAACTTCCCCAGGTTAAACAGGAGGGTACCTACAACTGTTCTTATAAATCTTCCTGGTACTGAAACATGCATGGGGAGAAGCATCATCCTGACTCACATCTCCCAGCAACTAAAGGCCAGTGATCCAAATGGTTCTTCCTGCAGGCTGAGTTTTATGGAGGCTTGAAAACAATCCACATGTTTTATTAATCCAGTGGTCTGTGTCAGCTGCAGGCGTTTTCACAGCCATGCTGTGCCGGCCTCATGAAGCAGAACATCCCACAGATTCCCAGTGCCTTCTCCACAACAAGTAAACAGACTAGTGAGAGCACCACAGGTCAGTCATTCCATACAGACACACTGCTCCTAGCCTGATACACCTACAGCTCTGGGCATCTGAGCCTGACAGCTCAGGGAGTGACTGCAGAGCAGAAGGCTGGTATCAAAAAATTGCCTTAAATCAATAAAGTACAATGTGCTCTGTGGAAAAATAATAATAATGTAATTTTATCTAAGTGGTCATGTTTGCAGACAGTAACTTCTGTGCCCTAAAGCTCAAGAGCTAAAGGTCAAGATCTGCATGCCTTGCTGTGCAGCAGTGTCTGTCAATTCCTCTGAGTAATAAATGCTCCTTCCCCAAGAAGATATATCCTTATTTATGAGCCAAATGCCGTGTGATGGGGCACTGCTATGGGGATGAAAGTCCTAGCCTTTCCCAGAATCACTGCAGAATCAGTCCCAGGAGGAACATACCAGGAAAGTGCGAGCTGTCAGTGAGACAGCTCCGACACACCCCATTTCATTACAAAAAAAAGAGCTTTCACACCAAAATACCACAGTCCCAAGAAGGCTGTGAATTTACTGCCAAGTGGAACCCAGGGGAGTTCAACACACTAATAAATACACAGTGATCTAATATAAGTATTTGATAGCAGAGGAGACAAGAGTTGTTTACATCCTATTTCAGAAATAAAGGGCTAAGGGAGATGCTTGGAAATTAATTTCAATTTGATCTAGAGAGTAGGTTTTCAGGACTGGTGGTTTTTTTTTCTCCTTGTTGCTATGCAAATTTCTGTAATAAATGCATCTTTGACCAATGGCCTTATAGTCCAATAAAGCTTATTTTCAGCTTTATTCAGAGCTGCCACATGGAAACACCAGCCTTGTTTTGGTGATGCTGAGGGTGAGCCCAGCAGAGGTGGTCTGGAACTGATGGTGTTTTCTTGTGGGATAACACCCTCTGCTACCAAGGCTCCCACAAACATGGCAACATGTGTGGCTGAGACAAAGCATCTCATGCTGGGAAGGAGCTCTGGAGTCATCAGGAGTGATCTGAAGTTCCACAGGCACAGCCTCCAGTGGGAGCTCAAAGCCCCCAAAGGCACCCATCACAGGTCAGTGCCCAACAGCCCTGCTGAGGGCTCCATGGCACAGAGCTCCCGAGGCTGAGCCCCACCAGACAGCACCTGGTCGTGCTGGGGCTCAGGAGGCAGCCGAGTGGTGGGCACTAAATGCTGCTTCATAGTGCATTACTTCTCACAGAGGGAAAATGAGTCTCTGCCAAGTCCTGCCCCATCAGGAGACTGATGCCAGACAGCTCTGGGTAGCTGAGGGAGGGCTGGACATGAGCAATGTGTGGCCAGGGCAGCAGGGTGCACAACAGCAGTGTGGCCACATCTGTTGCTCAGCTTAGGTGAAGGGACCTGAAGACTCTTCTCCTGACAGGTGACACTGAAGCAACCTCTTCCACTGCTGTGTGTCACAAGCTGGTGTCCTCGAGCAGAGGCAAAGGTTTTGGGTTTGCTTTACACAGGAAGGACAGGGGGGAAACCACCCACCAACAAATCAACTGAACACAGGAAGCATGAGTTGTCCCCTATATATTATTACTGACATCTTGATTATTCAGGAGCCCAGACCTTTTCCCTTCTACACCCTTGGGATAGCACAGAACAAGATTTAGGCGCTGTAATTGCATTTAATATGCAGTTGCTATAAGAGCAAAAATTTACGAAGAAAATGTCTAGATGATTCTTTATGGTAAAAAAAAAAAAAAGCATAAAAGGAGAAATGGCAATCTTCAAAGCCATGGACAACTCAAAAGAAAAAAATTAGAGAAACAAAGTCCTGAAAGGAAAACAGTTTTGCTCAATTAATAAAACATTAGTGATGAAGTTTCAAGGAAGCCAAAGCACCAGGACTGATAAATGCAACTGGAAATAACACCCTCAGTACTCCCTTAAGTTTCTACAAAAGGCCATCAGACATCTGGCAGAGAGGCAAGCTTAGAAAGACATAAATTGGCAGAGATGTGTACAGCCCTTGTCAAAGTGTTTCATCCAGCCAGCTTCCGCAGAAGCAAAATCTCAAATGAAATACACAGATACTTTACTTCTGCTTTTAAAACAGATGTACGTTTAAATCTGGCATTTATATTCATTTGAAAGCCTAAATAACAAGCAGTACTCAAACAGTGATTTTTAGATGTCTGGAATGCTGATAACTCCACATCTTTATTTGAGTATGTAAATCTTAGGGATTGTGTTTGAGCCTCAGTTACAGAAAAGAGCCTCTTGTTATATTGATCCATTTACAGTTGTAAGGTCCTTGGGCTTCTACACATAAAAACTGGATGTACAGTCAGTGTTTCCAATTTCAGTCAGGATACGCCTTACAATAATACACTAGGGCTCAATCCTCCTGTTACAGAGGAAAAACAAGCAAAAATCCCAAACACAGTATGTTTTGAAAGTGATTGTTTTCCTGTTTCCCCACCTCTCAAACAAAAGTGGATTTTATAGTATAAAATGGAATATTAGCAGCTTTCATGAAAGAAGAAAATAAAGAGTAAGCATGTGAGATGAAACAAAAAATGCATTCCAAACTGATTTGTGCAACATTATATTAACTCATATGAGGTTACTACAGTGTCAAAAAGGCAGCACTGATGGCAATTCTGGATTTCCAGAAACCCTTCACTGCACTGAGCACTGATGGGCAGCAGTTCAGCATTTCTGTGAAGGACACCTATCCAAATATGCTCAGGAGCAGGGTGGGCAGCACCCCTGACAACACACCTTCTACCTCACCTTGGAAAGAGACAGCTACAAAAAGCAATTGTCAATCCCCAAACCCTCTAGTTAACGGGGCTACGTGCACAGAGCTTTCCTCATTGTGAGGGAGAGGCAGAAGCGAAACTCACTGCTGCCGCTGAGTAATCCTTCTTTTCCCATTTCCTTCATGAATTTCAGCTCCGCCCAGAAGCTAAAGCAGGAGAAAGGCCACAGCTGTTTGTCCAGGTAGGTGTGTGATGCCCACCAGCGCTGGCATGACATGCCTGGTCTGTGCCCCTCTGTGTCCACACAAGGCAGGAGAACCTCCTTGGTGGGACGTGCTCCAGCTCTGCTCTGCCCCCGCACCTCCCAGCCCCTCTGCAGCACCAGCCAGCCCTGGATGATGACTGAGGGCTGCAAACACAGCAGCCAAAAGGCTCAGTAACACCTGCCACAGGTGCTACATGTGACCTGAACTGGGGTCAGGGTGGCAGGATTTGGGGGACCCTGCCCACCCTGCTCCCAGCAGGTCCCCACTGGAGGCTCTCAGGGACATATCCAGGGGTTGGAGCATCCCCAAGGATGCAGACCTGCAGCCCCCCTGCTCAGACCCTTCCCCACCCCTTCCCTGTGCCCAGGCCTCCTTCACCAGGCAAAAAAAAAAAAAAAAAAAAAAAAAAAAAATCATTCCTGTGCATATAAACTCTTCAGGGTTTCATTTTGCCTTTTTTGCCATTAACTTCAAAGTAAAAGTCAACTCTCCTGTGGGTGCATTTCCACAGGAAATCCTGCCCCTTGTTCACTCTTATCCTTAAAGAGAACTATTTCCTTTGGCTTGAAAGCCAACTGCCTCTCGCCCTGTGCCACAGTGAATACTGTTTAACACTAAATATAAACTCTGAAGGAAGGAAACATCAGCCAGACAACAGCAGTGAAGAGTATCAGCATGCAGTGTTGGATGGCACCCGGCTAGGAGAACATACTCTGCTAACACAAAACCTGTAGAATAACCAACAGTGAGATCACAGCTTCTCTTTAGTTTGAGGGGAAAAAAAAAAGGCAACTATTGCTGAAAATAAATTTTAAAAATACCCAAAGCAATAAAAGCATGCACAGATCAGAAACACACCATGCCAGCACTCCAGCCTCACAGGATCCTGACTGGTCCTCCTCATGTTAATGGTTACATTCACTTGGTGCATTTTATGTTTTTAAGCGTGCGGACTTTGCTCAGCTCTGAAAGCCTATACATTGTTTTATTTTGGGAAGTCTCCCACACTGCACATAACCCAGCATACACTACCTGGTGCCCCCCTCTCTACTGACCACCCCACACCCCCACAGGTCCTCAGCCCAGCCACTCACAGCTTTCCCTGGGAAGGTGAAATCTTATTCATAATAACCCAAACACAACCTCAAGCAGCAAGTGAAGAGTACAGAAATGAGAGCACATGTTCACAATACACCTGCTGAAGGTATCCAAGTACCTGCAAAGCTGGAGTTAATCCCGGGAACTAAGGTTCCTGCCATGCAACCCTTCACAGGCACTTACTGGGAGTACAGCCTGTGTAGTCAGCTCCTACAGTCGCATCAACTGCTTTAGCACTCAAAATTTTTGCTTTGTGTTTGTGATTTAGACCTTTTTAGATTATTTTTTTTAAAGAAAACTCCAGTGGCCAGGCGAGTACCTCAGACATCATTCCCATGAAAAATGTGACTTCTTACAATTTCTCTTTTTGTGGCTATGCAAAGAAACTCGAAAACATGATGCAATCATTCTTTAAGGTATAACAACCAGAAAGTAAATGAATAAGACCTCAGATCCCCTGATTTCAGGTTTGTTGCTGCAGTTATAGTACCAGGCTGGGGGTTGGCAGCTCCCCCAATGCTGCCCCTGATCATCCCATGACATGGATGGAAACAACTTAAACTCCAGCCCCAGGTGTGAAAAGAAAACTGTATTCACAGCATGAGCAGCGAGCTGACAGACTGCCCAGCTGCAACCAGCTCAAAAGGACTCAGGTGCTGCAAAACTATTTTTTAAAGCATCCTTTATGTAAAAAGCAAAAGCAAATTTATTTGCTGTGCTTTATAAAACATCTTTTGTACATGTGCTCCATATTCAGTAGGACTAGTTTCACACAAGCAAAGTCAAAGGGCAGAGTAGGGCAATGAGCTGGACAAACAAGAATAAATTGCAGAAGTTACACGCATAATGGCAGAAATCAGAAGCACCACCGTGGTTGGGACAACAAAGCTTCACTACTCAGGCAGAGGGGATGAGCAAGTTTTGCTACCCAACTTACTGCCCCGGGGCACCTTTCCTCCAAGGCTCCTGTGATCTGCTCCCCATCTGATCGCATCCTCCATCCCCCTTCAGTGTGACTCATTCTCATGTTGCATTTCACAGGTAAACACTTGGCAGCTTCGTTCCTGTTTGCATCTTCCATCGGAGTTTTCACTCTACCCCACACTCCCCCGGTGTTGGAATCCCAGTCCCTGTGAAATCCCGAATTAGAGCAAGGAGGGGTGCCAGCCCCACACCATACCTGGTGTGCCAGGCACTCCACCCAGCACAGGCACTGCAGCCTATGCCCCAATTAATTCTTTAACTATAAACATATATATGTATTTTTTATATATACAAATATATGTTAAAATTGTATTAACTGTGAAGAATGTAAGATTACAGGGAGCTCAGCAGGCTAGATGCCAGCATAGAAAGCTGTTGTTCAAGTACACAGGCTGTTCAACTCCTCTCAAATTTTTACAGTGTCCCCTTGAAAGTTTTGCAGATTTTCACAAGGCTCTGTCCTGCAATAAAGCACAAAACATCTCCTGGCAAATCCAGTGTGACAGCAATCAAGACAGCAAGCTTTGGCCAAAAACAAATAAACAAACCAAGCAACCAGAAGTCAGTCTCCCACTACTGACATAAAGTATCTTGGCAAGGCTGAGCAAGCCACAGGGTTTTACATGAAGTCAGGCAGCTTATCCTCAAAGTAATGGAATGTGAAATAAATGAAGAGACATGACAAAGAGTAAAGGATCTGTGACAGACTGAATCTGGCAGGCCAGACAGGATCTGTGTGTGAGCACAGCCTAGACAGATGCAACACAGAAGATGGGGAAAGCCTTTTCCAGTAACCAGGTGCAAACCAGCAACCTGAGCAAGTCAGGCAGCAGGACTGACCATTGGCCTGGGCAGAGGACTAGCAAGGTCATGACTGAGCCTGAACTTGAGGAGCCAGTAAAACATTGTCTGCATTGAGGTTGATAGAATCACTCCCGTGGGACTCCTGAAGAGATTCTCAAGCTCATGGGGAAATTGCTACTGGCAGAAAGCTTCACAGATAAAAAGAGAGGAACAAAAATGACAAGGGTTAGCAATATACAAACCTACAGGTAAAGGAACAAAAAAAATACACATGCAAAACACCTAGAAGTGCTTCCCCCCCAACTCATTAAACTTTGCTCATCTACAATCATCTACAAAATTATTCACAAGACACAACTAGGAATAGATACTTCCAATTTAGAAGTTACATCTCCAGAATGTTTTTCCTCATTATAACCATGTTGTACTCAGATAAGAGACAAGACTGCAGCAAGAGAATTGATGCGTACATTTCTCCAGAACTCTTCCCAACCTACTGTACATACACAGTCTGGCACACTGGATGTGAAAAAGCACATGCTTGAAAATTAAAATGCAAGTCAAGCACTTTGAGAGCATGTACTCTGGGACCTGCTTATCAGCAGGAAAAGTGTTTCAGAGAAAATCACTCCCTTTTGTTACACAACATTCACCATCCACTGCTGCTCACAAGACACACTTTGGAGGGAACAGAGGGAAGACATCTTCAGTTGAAAAACTTATTTTCCATCTCCAAAACACCCCTGTAGTTAGAAGTACGGGTAAGTCTGCCACAAGGAAGGGCCCTGGGAGGGGAGGTGACTGTGCTGGTGGGTAGCTTGCAGTTCCCTGGAACGTTCTGCAGCTGGTGTGATCACACTGCTACTGCTAAGGGGTCAGACAACCCTACTCCAAGTAAAAGAAATTAAAAAATCCACACACAAAACCCCATTTCCACAAACATGTTGTGGACACATTAATCAACCAGGCTTGATCCAACACTAAAACTCAAATGCATGGCATCACAAAGTACCAGTGGAAATCTCCCAAGAACCAGCCAGCAATAACACTACTGCAGCCAAAATTCATTCTGTGTCCATGGCTCCAGAAATTCAAAGCCACTATGGAAAATATTGTATATTTAAACCTAACTATTCAGAGATATCCTGTTTGCAGTGAGGTAACACCTCTATTTTTCTCTGTCACAAGGAAGTGCACTTCACCTAGTATCAACATTCCTCATGGTGCTGGAATGGCTCTTTTCCTGTTTAGGAAAATGGGCTTCAGGCTCCAGTTAAACTCTGAGACAAAGTAAGGACAAATTTATTGACTTTTTCTCTATGAAATTTTTTTTTCACATTTTGAAACATCCTAAATGAATTGTGGCTTACACTGGGAAAAGACACCTTGAGTTTCCTCCGATCAGCTGAAAGAGATGAAACTGGACTCATCGCTGGCTACCATGGCACAAGGGTGCATTTCAGGACAATGCTGCAGATCTGGGGACACACTCACAAGGACAGCTGTACGTATTTTTACAGGTTTCTCTAGGAGAGCTCTGGAAGCACGTATTTATGCTGCAATATGTTAATTTTATTTTAAAAGCACGGGTAAAACTGTCCTTAAATTCAGGACTGAGGATTATCAACATAATTGCCATTCCCTTGGGAGGGAGAGTGGAGGCTGCAGCTAAGGAACCACCACCCTCAAGCAACCCTCTGCAGGGACATGGCTGCTGAACAGGGCCCTGAGACCAGGGACGCACTTGTGAGACTCAGCTCCTCGATAATCATGGACAATTAATTTTTTTTTTTACATTCTAGAGGAAAAATATTCCTGCAAATTAGCATGAACAATTCAAAATCACATAGCTGTAACAAAGAAAAGGGGGAAGGCAGATGTGTAGCACAAATACACCCTTGCACTACAATATCAGGCATTTAAAACTTACTCTGCTGAATCTCTCCCAACAGCCGAAGGCTCAGAGCAAACCTTTACAACAACAAAGCAGACCTGAATGGACTTTATTCATTAATCTCTCGATCATCCCACCCCTGCAGTTCCACAGCACAGAGTTCAAGAAAGAGGCAAATCAGGAATGATACAAATAGCAGGATTTAGGTGATGGAGAGCATGGACACAAGATAGTCCACACCACTAGACTGGGACATCGGGTCTTACTTCCAGGCACATGAGGAGACAGGACAGGCATGGGAAACATGCTATTCCTCTGCCTTTCCTTGTCCACGATTTTTACTAGAGTAGGGCACGGTGCTGCCCTGCCTGCTTGCAGCACAGACACAACAGAAAAATATTTGATTTCAGATTTCCAAGAGTGCTGCATCTGTTGGACTTCACTCCAAGCTGGCAGTCCCCCCAAAGAGATCACAAGCATTGTTAGATAATACTTACAAGATGCTCACCATTTCCTACAATAGCAGATTTCACTCACCAAGAGAAGTGGCAAAATCAGACTCTCTATATCGCAGTTTTTTTTCTCTGTGCCACACTTTTCTACATTGACTAACTGTTCTCCACCTCATGGCACCAATACAACCTACAGCCCATTCCAGAGGAAAAGAATTATGGAAACTGTCAAAACTTACAGCAAATAATTCACCATCACATTAATTTAGTTTAAACAACAGCAACTGTTTCCATGCTTGAAATGGATTTCATTTTTCAGATCAGCTCAGCACTAAAAACTTGGTCTCTCCCCAGTTCCATCCCTCCTGGAAGAGTGAAGCAGTTGATATTTCCCAACACACCCACAGCCACCCACCCCAGCAGCCTCATCATGGGTCACCAGTGTCCCACCACATGGAGCAGAGCCTGGACACACTCAATGGTCTCCCCGAACCCCCTCTGACACAAACAGGCACAAGGAAGAGTTTTAACAGGTGAGCTGAGTGCTGACTTAAACTTCAGATCCACAGGAGAAATGGAACTTCCTCCCTCAAGAAAGTAAGATCAGTAGTTGACTGCTAGACTACCTTTTTATTCATAAAGCAAAATACAAGTGAGGGCACTACACTCGGTATTAAAAAAAACCAAAACAACTGAACAAGTGAAAATTCTCTTCTTGCCCTGTGCTTATAGCCTTCTTACTCGTCCAACTGGCTTTTGTTTCCCTCTTAAGTTTTCACACAGATATTTTCCACAGTAACACAAAAATTACTCAACTGCAGTTACAGGTTAATAAAACTAACTTGGATTCTTTATTAATGCACTCTTACTTAGTATCTGGTATATACAGGCTGTTGTATACCTGTTTTATATTTCTACTTGAAACTTAAAAGGTTTGATATACTGTACACAAGTACATCATGAAGGTGCTGACACTGGAACTCAGTGTCAGCTTACCTGCTTTGCAACTTACTTTATTTTGAGAACAGATAGTTCAAAGTGACAGGGCACAGCTTAATACATGCAGAATAGACCTACTCCTGTTTTCAACCATAACTGGACTGTCAGAGATGCTTAAAGGCACACCAAACGTCTGAACCATGTTAAAACTCCAAAATTTTCCTCCTATTCTCCAACTTCCAGTCTTTAATTAACAAGAAGATATTAGCCATGGTGATCACAGTTCATACAGAGTAGAGTGCAAAATGATGAAGCTGTGACCACTCCTAAGGACTCAGGAGGCTGGAGCCTTCCTTGGATTTGTGTCTCCCTATCTGACTGAGGCATGAAGCTGCCATGTGCTGCTTCAGAGCCAACAGCCACAGCCCCTAACCAGAAATTAGGGCATGTGACAAGGAGTCTCACCACACTCAGAGGACGGAGGATATCACTGTGGAACAAGGAATTTCCCCAGGGAGCAGTAACTTGGTTATTTCCAGCCCCTTCCGTAAAGCAGCCTGCAGGCAGCCTGCACCCCACAGCACGGCTCACTCTGGTTTGTTCTGGTAGCCGCTGCCCTGAATGGCTCAGCCAGGCCGTGCTCCGGCCACCCACAGCACCTGTGGCCAGGGCAGGTGCCTGAAGGGGCCCCATTTTAAGCAGGACAGCACAGCCCCGATCAGCATCTTTAGACATACCCTTCTGCCAGCTTTACAGCCAGAAAACAATCCATAATTTGTCAGAAAACAACAGATTCACAGCGAAATCCCAGCTGGGGTTCCCTGAGCATCCCCCAGACTAGGCTTCCCCTTGGCACCATCCCATGCAGATGGGCTATTAATAAAGAGACCCAGTTTATACATGCTCTACTTGGTACTCCACTTCAGCTATAGTTATATTTACAACGCAATGATAGGAGTATATTTGGGCAGATTCTCAAATCCCAGACAGAGCCATAGTACACACATAAAATCAACCATGAGTACTTAGCTACAGATTGGTAGAAATGGTGCTCAGGACAGCCACTGGATCTAACCAAGGTGGATTACAACTACAGGGTGCTAATTCACTGACCCCAAAGAAGCACTATGCCTATATATGGGGTGGGTGTGTATACCTGTGTATCTATCTGCTATGAGGAATTAAAGTCCTTGAGGTGCAAACTCTGGCACTGGCAGAATTTTGAGTGATACTCCTTGCTGTAACAGCAAGAAAACCCATGGTGCTGCTAGGAGTTAATTATGTAGTGGGGAGACACCAAGACTGTGCAGTTTACAGGGAACAGCAGTGGAAACAAGTGTTTCCAAAAAAACTTAAAAACTAAAACTAGCACTGCCCATATCAAGGTGAAGATTTCACTATTAAAAGCCAACCAAGTTGATAGGGTAAAAAATTAATTAAATCTATTTTATTTCCAATTATCTGTCATTTCAGGTTGGATTATTATATGGTCCAAGTATGAGCAAGAAGGGTCTAAGAGCATCATTCCATATTTTCAAAAGGAAATATTTTCTTTTTTTAACTACCAAAACTCCCAGCTTCATTAGTATTTTTTAAAGTAGAGTTTTCTAGAAAACTTGGATAACTATGGATTACTTTTCTTAAAAAAGTTCTTCCTTCACAGTTCCAGCACAACCTCACAAGCGAAGACAAAACCACTTCACTTAGTAGCCTTAAAATTCAGAGTCAAGCTTACTCAGGAAATACCGTCTAAGTCCATCAGAGGTGATCCTGGAAGCAGCCCTAGGCTTCCAGAACAGAAGTATATTGTTGAAGGCAAGCACCTGCTATTCAGAGCTCTTCAGTGGGGCAGTTAAATACACCAACTATTACCAGAAAGGAACATCAAGAAAGAAAAGCATCATTGTTCCCACACTGACCAAATCTTGCACCTACTGTAAATATGTTAGCAAACACTTAACAGCACAGTGCCTTTGTGTCTTCTGTACCCACGCAAACATCATTAATGTTTTACTTCCCTTTCAGAAAGCTCTCACATCCCAAAACATTCCTTCCTATCAATTTTTTGTTGACAAAACAAGAGCAAAACCTCGATTGATTTCCCCTTACTGTTGATAGGAGTGAGCTTGCTGAATCTGCTCTGAAGGAAACCACCAGGAGTGATGCACTCCAGCCTTAAAGACAGGTATTTAGCCCACAAGATCAAACTCGAGGTAGTCTGAACACTGCTGTTCAAAATCAATGGACTCTTTCTGAAACCACTGCTACCAAATGGTATAGAAGTGCAAAGATGTAGTTTTTACTGAAGTGTAATATCTTCTAAGTGTGACTTAATGCATTAAACAGACATTTACACTACAGGAAATAAAGCAAATATATCAATTGGAGTAATTTTTTAATGTCAATAAAAATATTGAGGACTTGGTCTCCAAGTCCATTTTGAAGCATTTTAACCTTCACTTTGCCCTGTATTATCCAACATACATTATTTTCCACAGAGACACAAAGCACTTAGCAGGCCTCAACAGCGCCCAAGGCGATGCTAGAACAGACACTGAATGTCAGGCTTGCTATTCCCATGCAAACAGCTTTGTCAGGCTGCAGACCAGCAGGAGAGCAGTGAATTCCAGCTTGCTCTGTGCAGGACACGCAGCCACTCCAGCCCTGGGCACCACGGGACACAGAGCTGCCCTGGCAGGCAGAGCAGGCAGACACCTGCACAGACACCTCACCATGGCAAGCACAGCCTCAGCACGGCTGCCCAGCCAAATGCCCAGCTGCTGTGGGATGGGCACCTCCTGGACAGGGCCATTCCCTTGCACACTGCCCTCAGCTCTGTCTCAGCCTTTGCTACTGGGTGCTGTTGCACACCGTACTCAGGGATGATTTATTTGTTCCCTGGTATGTGTAGCAGTATCTCCCTCACTCATCTTTCCTACAAGAGTGAAAGGAAGACATAAATGGAACAAAGACAGATCTGGGGTTTATTGCTACATTGACTCCGAGCTTAAGGTTAAAAAGTCTTTTCCTCAGCCATATGAACAGCAGAGAAACCAGAATTCTGATGTCAACACCCAGCAGGCAGCTCATGTCCAAACACTTTCTGATCCTGCTATACATAAACCTGAGCTCTACTACAGCTAAAGCCAGCACAAAGCCTGATGTCCTGCATGAGTGGCCACAGGCAGAGCCATTGCAGTGCTGCTGGGACCCAGTACACCCAGAGCTTGGGGAGGGATAGAAGGCACTGGGGCAAGGCTGGGATCCAGTGTGCTCAAATCGAGAGTAGGTAAATTCTGAAAAGATTTTGCCAATGCTGGTTTGGCCCCTCTGCCTTCCCAGCTGGTGCAGCTCAGTCAGGGAAGCTAAAAATACTTTACTTTCTAAAAATCCCTTTTCCATATGAGGAAGAGCTGTGGTTACCACAGAGATGGCACCATGCAATTCCCGCAGATCGCTCTCCATCACTGTGACTGGATGGAGCTCTGAAATAACCTTCTGATGATGACGAGATCATGGCTGCAGCCAGGCTCACCTCCATGGTCAACACGGCTGCCAGGGCTGCTCAAAGAGGGCTTGGTGACCATCACACTGGAGGACTATCAGCCTGGCTACCTGCCAGCACTGGGAGAAGGGAGGAGACTCCCTCTTTTTAGAGCAAACATCCACAGAAACCACTGCCTTGGGTGTGAAAGTATTCCATAAAGCATCATTTGAGTACCAATTCATTCACACTTGAGCTTGCTTATGAATGATTAATCCTGATGGACAGGATAATTATTGAGAACTCATTTCATTTCCTATATTACCATCAAACACGGTAATTCTTCAAAGCCAGGAACATTGCAGGTACACAGCCCTCCTGACAGTGCCAACAGACTCCCAACAAATCCAACAAGCTATGGTGTTCCTCATGATACAAAGCTGAGCCTGCTTTGAATTTTTCAAAGTCTGAGAAAAAAATGTCACTGATATGTTTCTATAACATTTGTCCTATTTTAGTACAAGGGATTGGAAATTACAATTCTATTGCTCTACTGATACGTGAACAACAGGAAATTGCTAAGAGAAAGGATGATACAGTGTAAAAATGAGGACATATTCAAAAGAAGATACCTAGACAAAAAGAGAAAAAAAAGAAGATAAATATCCCTGCATGGAAGACTTACCAAAAACACATCCCAGATTAATATATTCTCTGCACAGCCTTGCAGAAAGCTTGATACTCCAACCACCAGTAAAAGATATTAAAACACCAGGCAACAGGGTGGTTTTGAAATAGGAAACCACGAAATTTCCCAAGAAATCCTTAGTATAAAAAGCAAACTAATACAAAGTCAAACCACCCTCCTCAAATCCAAGACTTTCAGGAGCTGAGTGCTAGATGTCCCAGGTCAGATCCCTCTACACGTCCTCACACAGCCAGTTACAGAGACACCCTCCATCCAAGCCCTGAATTTTAAAGAAGAAAGAATATTATCTCAGTTTACTCGACCTGGTTTTAATAAACTCATTGATTTCAAAAGACTTTTAATCAGTCCAGTTCTAAAGGATGTAAATCAGTAAAAATAGTGGCGATAATTGCAATTAATTTCTCCAGCTTAGAAAGCTTACTGTACATTTCCTCATCCAAAGGAAAAAGGGGGAAAATTATACAATCCATCAATCACATTAGGAATTCCTGACAAGTCCAGATACATGAGCTATTATATGGACAGGAAAAAAAGTAGGTACTTTCTCCTTGCTTTTAAAAAGTCAGTGTTGCCAAACTTTGCAACAAGTCCAGAGGAAGCTTCTACACTGGTCACAGAGCTGGAGGCTCTCTGCTCTGGAGCCAGACTGGGAGAGTTGGGGCTGTTCAGCCTGAAGAAGAAAAGGATCCAGGGAGATCTTAAAGACCCTTCCAGTACACCTAAAGGGGCTCCAAGAGAGAAGGACTGTGGACAAAGCCCGGGAATGGCTTCCCACTGCCAGAGAGTAGATTTAGATGTGATATTTAGGAGAAATTCTTCACTGTGAGGGTGGGGAAGCCCCGGCACAGGGTGCCCAGAGAAGCTCTGGCTGCCCCTGGATCCCTGAAGTGTCCAAGGCCAGGTTAGACAGTGCTTGGGGCAGTCTGGTCTAGTGGAAGGTGGCCCTGCCCATGGTAGGGGTTGGAACAAGACAAGCTTTGAGGTCACCTCCATCCCAAACCATCCTGTGACTCTATGACTGAATACAAGGGTGCAAATCAGTCTGACACTTTTTAAAGCAGGGTCACACCTGCTTGCCTGCTCCCTGAAATCTGTCCACTGTGCACAGGAGAACAGTTAGCACCCTTACACAGGGCACCTTTGCAACTATCATTTCTTTCCTTGGATTCCCAATGGTTCCCACGCTGCCCACAGCAACAGTGGAACCAATCCCAACAGGTAGAGCCAAGGTTGTCTTAAACTCAGCAGCCAGAACCAGTCGTTAAATCCATATTTAAGAGAAATCTTCAAATTAATCTTACACATGATACCAACTAACAGGAGTTTTCTGTAGATTCTAAAAACCCAGCAGCTCTGTTTCTGTGAGGTTCTCATTCTTGAATAATTTAAAACAGGTAGTCTCTCTCTTTTTCTCTCCTCCTTCCCCCCCATTTCTCATTCCCGTCAGTACATACAAACCTTCTGCAATAGCTTTCAGAGTTCAAAAGGAACCACAACATCACAGCTGGCCTATGATAAATTTCACCTACATTCCCATACACTGGCTGGAGAACTTATAAATTAAATATTTCTATTCTCAGCAGATTAGATTGTTGAGAGAAAGCAGATGCCAGGAGAGCTGGAAGCATCATTACCGCCAAGGGCTCCTGCAATGCCTGGGAATTAATTAGGTGAGATAAGAATGAAGAATGACGGCATAAAGCAATCCACAGGCTTTGCTGCAAATCAAGGGGAGGAACATTGAAGAGCTTTGCAAAGCCTGTCTGCTGGCACACGTGAAATCGAACCCCAAAACACATGAATAAAACATGTTGGCCAGGCAGCTGAGAGACAAGCACATCGGGAACACTGGGAATGGCTTGTAGGACAAGTCGAATCTGCTTTTCCCTTCATCTGCACGGACAAAACTTCTCAGTGGGATCTTTCCCAGGGCTGTGTGCTTGAAAGGAACAACACAGTTACCTGTCCAATGCCCTCTCCAGAGTCTTAGTAATAACTCTGGTCCCATCTCTTTTACTGCCATGGAAATCTGCATTTTAAGGATGAAGCTTGGGAAGAGCTCTGGACAGATGGACCCATTTTGGTTGTGTCACCTTGGTTGTTGTGCTTCAACCACATGTGATGACAAAGGAAAATAAAAGGATCTACTTCCAGAGCACAGCCCTAATCTGTATTTGCAAAGCTATACAGAGAGGGGAAAAGCCAGAGGAAGGCTGGAAGAGAAAAAAAAGCAGGAATAGGGTCATGTCCAAATTGATTGCATTAAGACAAACTTTGAATGAGGAAGGCTGTTTCCTGTACAACAAAACTATCACATGAAGTGCACCCCAAACACACACCATTGTACCTGGCCACAGAGTCTTTACCTGGAGCTTTGGCTTTGAACAGTTTCACTGCAGAATTCATCTCTTAAGATGCACCATGCCCCATGGACAGCTGCTGCTGAAACCACTGAAACTACAACCCAAGGAAAAGGATTTATCAGAATTTCAGCACTTTGGCACAAAAGAACCTCTGTGGAAGATGAAAAAAACCCCAAATGGTAGTTTTTATCCTGTCAGGTATCTCCCTGCACTGAAAAAACTAGAATTACATTACAAAAGTCCATGGAAAAACAGTTCCACTGTAAAAGTTAGTAAACATTGCACCCTGTCAGTCAAAACTCAGCCTTCTGCTTAGATTTTCTATCTCTGTTTTACCTAAGAGGCACATGTATGTTTCTACCATTGCAGCCTTAACCTGAAGGTACAGTGCCCTCAGTCTATATACATCCATGCACAATACTTGATGAAGGCAAACAAAATACAATAAAAATACTGCGCTACAGCGTGAAACTTGGTTTATCAATTTTCAGAAAACTGTCCAAAGAGCTGGTCAGGGAAAAAAAAAAAAAAATTAAAATCCAGTAACACTTGCAGGCAGCTGTTAAGTGCAGTCACAGCATTCGTGCTTGAGGATCAGCTGGAAATCCACATTATTTGCAGTTGCACCATAGCACAGAACATCCTGAGAGAGGCTCCCAAGGAGAGTGGGAATGGAATGGCAGAGTTTGAAACACACATGGCCAGTCTTTTACAGTCAGTGACGAAGAAAGATTATTTTCACACTACCACTTTTCCAGTAATTACTACAATTTGAGAAGAAAAAGTAATTTCAGGGAGTATCTGAAAAAAAAGCATATTAATCCCTAACATGTAAAGGTCTCATCAAAACCTTAAAGGATTTGCTAAGCACAGTTATTAATACTTTGCCTGACTGGTTTGATTATATCTGACATAGTTTCCATATGGAAATTTACACTAAATTTCATCAAGAGCTTTACTTTGTTTAAAACATCAATCCATCTAATGTAATAAATATTTGCAGATATAGGAAAACATCACCTTTGTAGGTTATCCTTATAGAAGGATTGAGAGGAGTGAGAGAATTTACACATAGCTTCACTCCAATGCTTCCTACTTCCTTCCTGAATAATACACACCTTATCCTCCAACCCAATCCTCAGCTGTTTCACTTTGAATACATCTATTTTGGTTTCACTAGTATTTGCAAAAATCCTGTTTGTTTTCTTTACACCAAGAGGCTTGAGGGTTCACTGAAGTCACTTACATAGAAAAACATTATGAAATCTCCCATCAAAACAAAATAAAACTATTGGACGTAACAGCATCATGCTAATCAGCCCAGTTACAAAAAAAAAAAATCATAACGTTGATAAACTAGTAAGAACAGATACTACTTCTGTCACCTTTCCATTCCTGTCTTCCCTTGTACATAGTCATGGTTTTTGTGTGATATTTAATGAAAAACCAATAAATTATGCAAGAAATAGAAGCAACCATGTCAAGGGCAAAATGTGGATAAATTATTTCACATCATTTTCATTAAGATTGCCATTACAAGTTCACATCTAACACTCAAAGTACCACCAAGTTATGATGATCTCAGGAATCAGTCAGGTAAGCACCTGGACCCACATCTGGAGATGCCCTGACCTGAGCCCAGACCCCTTCAAACACAGCCCCCAGCACAAAAGTGCCAGTGCCAGCATCACACAACCACTGACGGGGTTGTGTCCCACTGGTTCAGCACAATGCTCCTTCCACCCACGGGTGGGAATCCAGCCAGAAACATGGGAAAATGTACATCACCCGCCTCTGTCCCAACCTTTGGATACAAACATGGGTAAAACTGTGAGATTCATCAGTTTTAAAACACTGAAGACCAGGTTCAAAACACGATGAAAATCCATGAACTGAGAAGTGCACTTTAACCTTTTTGCTCATTAAATAGAAATATGTGACATAGTTCATCTCCCTTATGGGTAGGAAGGACTGACATCAGTATAAGAAGTACATACTGCTGCAACACACCAACTAATAAAAATCATTCTAAAGGAAGAATACAGCAATTGTGCTGGGGGTTTTTACCTTTAGCTATTTGTCAGATTTAAAAACTAGCAGAGTATTAAACTTGGTTTATCTTGAAAATGTATTCTGTTTGACAAATTAAAAAAAAAAAAGGTCTATTCCAGACATGCAAGTCCTAAACACTGTTGAACTACTAGAGTTAGCAGTTACTTGGTAAAAATCCAGAAGATGGCATGTTTTCATTTCCCTGTTGTCTCCAGTGCTCCATGCCAGAGCATGGCCGTCGTTAACCAAAGGAGCAGCGGGGCTCTGGGCTCGCACTCTGCTCACAGGGACCAGCCACTCAGAGAGGCTGCCAGCAGCTTCACCCCAGTATGGCTGCTCTCAGAAACTTAACTGTTGGGAATGTCTATGCTCAGTTTAAAAAAAGAACAGTGACTTGAGAAAGAAAACCAAACGAAAATCCAGTTCACAGATGGCAAGCAGAGCTTCTTGTGGCTAGAGATTTCAGGGGACCTTGCCAAGCAAGGATGGCAGACATATTTCAAAAAATATTCAATTAAACAAAATGAGGTAGAACAGAAATTGCACATTGCCTCCTTCTTTTAAGGCCAAACCTGATGCTGTTGTGTTTGCAAAGAACACTCAAAATAGTAAACAAGATGCAGCAATAAATTCCAGCGAAAGTCTGAAGCACTGCTCAATGAAGGCAGGCCAGTTTTGCTCCCTGCCTTGGTTTGTGCTCTGCAATTTATCAGAGGAGCACAAAAAAAAAAAAAAAAAAGGAAACTTCAGAGAACTGTGCCTCTCAAGTTTATCAGCACATCTGCTGGGCCAACCCCCCCCGCCACGGCCATGTCCAGAGTCCCATGAGGAACACAAGCTTTCCAAGAACTGGTTCTTGCCATTCTTAACTTCCACACGCAAACCCAGCTGTGTGCTGATCCTCTCTTCAGCCTCCCCAGCAGTAAGGGCAGGTGACAGGAGGTGTTACACTGGACCCAGGCACCCAACAGCACAGGAACTACGGGGATGGGGCTGGCACAGTAATTAACGTGCCAAACAAACAACATGAGGAGCACGGTCACTTTGCTGATGGTGCAGCACTCCCTGAGGTAATCTCACCTCTATTCCTACTTACACTGATTAAGCAAAACCCAGCATCTTACGAGAAAGAGCAGCAAAGCTGTAGAGCAGGCTCTCTAAATCCAACCCACGCACTCCCAGCAACAGGTACCTACAGCTCTGCTCCCACAGCAGTGACCCATTTGTCAGGTGCCCCAGACATTTAAATAATCTCTGTTAATGCCATCTCCTATGGCATTTGCTTTGCATTTCTTCCATAAGGTAAGACACTTGCTGTACTCCAGGTTCTGTGTCAGGCCCTGAATTTTAGAAAGGTTTTACAAACAGTTTGTTTTCCCAAATTGAAACCTTGTCTCCTTAGTATATGCTATAATTTGCAGTGCATTTGTACTGCCAACTGTACTATGGGCTCTCCAGGTACCATAAGCTTAATTAATCACAAATACTAACTGAGCTCAGTTCAGTTGTTGCTCCTGTTTCAAATCCCTAAACAGCCAGCACATCTTGCAATATACTACAGAAATATTTATGCAACATGGCTTCAGACATGAGAATTTCCATTTTATCCATCTTTGAGGCACAGACAACAATAAAAGGAGTAGAAAAGTACAAAACAGACAGAAGGGAGAACACTGCTCCAAGAAAACTCACTGCCATGGAGTCTGGGTTACCCTCCCAAACCCAGGAGAGGATTAAAAGGACCAAAGAGATTTACCACCTCTCTAATAACTCACTTGAAACAGAGCTCACTCAGGCAGTATTTATTGTGACCTGTTTACATCACATTTTCTTCAAGTTCATTATCAGAAGCCAGTCCCTTTCAAAATATACTAACCACACAACTCAAACCCCTGAAACAAAACAATAAAAAACCCACCACAAAAAACAAACAAACAAACAAAAAAATAGGAAAAACCCCAACCCCAAACAAACAAACAAAAAACACACCAAAGAAACAAAAACCACACAGTCTAACTGCAGTTCTAAACTCTGGAGATAAATCCAGCTGGAGCACACTCAAAGGCACGAGGACAGTGCTGCAGCAAAAGGCACTCATGGACAAATGCTGGGTGCCAAGGGAGAGATCAGTGCTGGGGTCAGGGCTACTCCTATGCATCTCAGGCCATTGCAGCACACCCCACCGTCAATCCCAGCCACACTGACCACAAAAAAAACCCTGCAACTCAGTGTCATCTGAACTGAGAGGTCTGTAGTAGTTAATCCAGACTGTTTCAATAGCTCTGCCAATCACCTTAAGCTACAAGGTGAGCAACCTTTCCAGCTATTTTTTTATGACTTACCATAAGCTCACTTTATTATAAAGGCAAATTTGCCTGTAGATCCCTTGGTTCAGGGATCAGAGGGAAAACATTACAGACTCACAAGAACTGGGGGCAAATTCAAGTGCCACAACAAAGCAGATGATCCATCCAGTTCACCCTCTGCCTTCAGGGGAAGCCAAGCAGTGCAAGGGCCACTGTTCTACAAAAAGGCCAATACCTCCAGAGTAGGCTAAGCTGTGATCAGAACTTTGATCCAAAGGTCTCAGTACTGCAAACACAATACTCAAACCAGCATCTTCCCTGAGACAAAGAATTGAGTGCTTTGGGAAGAATGCAGCTTCTACTCTCTCTTCTCAGAGATCTAACATCTACTTTCAAAACGCAATAAAGAATGCCACTTGAATTCATGGTCACTTAAATTATCTGGAAAAAGCACCCATTTGTCTCCCATGACAAGTCACAGCTAGTGCTTAGAGACAGACAGAAAAGTCAAATGAAATAAATCCCCCAAATCCAAATGGGGTTTTGGCAATCTACCTATTGTATTTTCAAATTTTGATTTATTTATGCTCTAGAGAAGAAACACTTGCACAATCCCACAGATGTTTTACAGGACTAAGGAATATACTTAGAGTGATATACCTTAGGTTGGGCACACAATAGAAAGGGATACACTGCCCTGAAACATCAGGAAAATAGCATAGGCAGAGAGTGAGCACCTCTCCTCTATGAGCACTGACACTGTACACCTCCTATTCTTCACGTTATAATACATACTAAAGGAAAAATACCCTTTTAAAGCAGGCAAATGCATGAAAAATGGAACAGAAAACATGGAATAGTCTAATAAGCCGTCTTTGTAAATGTCACATTTCAGAAACATTGACAATTTCCCCTTTAACAAACAACTTTATACGTTTTCCGACTTTTTATATGCCCATTTAATGAGAACTTCCATTTTCTTAAAGCTTTTAAGTTTGGATTTAATTAAGAGGTTTTGGAAGAAGTGCTGTGAAGACAAAGTAAGAATTTCAGTTCTGCCAAGATCTCAGGAAAACACCTCACATGTTTCAACTAATTAAAATACTACTGAACCTTCCGCAAAAGCTGAGCAGTTGGAAGTATCTCCCTCTAGGATGGTGTGATGCAAGGAAGCATCAGTATATGCACATTTCAAGCAAACATAGTTAAAAGTGCTGTCTAACGTATTCTCCAGTTCTCAACAAAAGCCCTGAGGAGCTCAAATGAACACAGTAACATGACCCAAGCATTTCCAGACTCCTCAGCAAAGCCAGCTTTTCACTAAAGCTGAGATTCACCATTGGCTTATTCTTGTATTTGGAAGAAAAACCAGTAACAACCTTCCTGCCAAGAATGAGGCTACATAACATTCCCTTTTAACTGTCTGAGGATTTGGGAGTTTGGGGATTTACTTGGGGCTTTTTCTTGGTTTGGTTTTATTTGTTCAGGGTTTTTTTTCAAACTTTTTAAAAGCAGCTGTCTCTTACCCAGGATATACATTAATATTTCAGTATTTGTGTGACATCCCAGGGAGATGGCTGTGATTCTAGATGAGAGCCCTGTTCATCCTCTTCTGCTCCAGTCCTTTTTCCCATTTCTGGACCCCACTGCAGGGGTGAACCTAAAAGTCACAAACTATTCAAAACTGAGCAGCTCTTGTGCATTTATGGTGTGTGGCACAAAGGGGTCTCTCCATTTCTAGGACACGACCCTACACAGGTTTTCAGGACAAACCCATGCCCACCACTTCGAGCAGCAGATGAGACTGAGACTCCTCCAACAAAGAACACACACAGCTGCAAAGCTGTTTTCTGTTCGCAGAGAGGGAATAGCGAGATGGACAAGCAACACGGTCGATATCCACAGCCTCAAGAGACGCCACCAGCCCCGCCTTCTTCCGTGACCCATGCGGAGCACCATGAGACCCTCCTTATCCACTTGTGCCGACCCCTGCTCCAGCAGAGCCCCTCGCTCCCCAAGGAACCACCCGCGAGCCGCGGCCCCGCCGGCCCGGCCCCAGCACACCCGAGCCCAGCAGGGAGGGACACGGGGGGAGCCAGCCCGGGCCGCAGCTGCGGGCGAGGCAACACCGCCGAAACCAGGTCTGCAATTCCCGGCGGAGGGAAGGGTCCGAACCCGCCCTGCTGCTGGCAGGGCAGCATCCCCACCGCGGCGGGCGAGCCCGGTCCTGCCGAGCCCAGCCCCGGCCCTGCTGCCCCTCGGACACGCCGGCCCTTGGCCGCCAAGCCACGGACAGCTTCACAGCGCTGGCAGAAGCTCCGGCTGTGCCAGGTGCACGACTCCAAACGTGAACAGCGAGTCTCTGTGCTGTACATGACATGGGCATTGAACAAAAACGTAAATACAAGAGGATTTTTTTTTTTTTTTAAATTTTCTGTCCTATGACTTTTCCCGGTTCTCAGCACAGTTGTTTTGACCAATCATGCTTCAGGCAAAAAACCAGCAATGCTGCAAACACGGGAGCAGATAGAAAAGAAAAAACATACAAGCATAGCAGCCTCTCTGCTATTGAATCACTTCCCACCACGTGCCTCTGCTGCAGCTTCATTTGGGGTAAATACCACATCAGCTGCCAGTAAACCCTGTGGATCCACTGCCCTTACTGTCTCAGGCACTTGAAATGGTCTTCTGGCTCTTTCCCGCTTCTGACGTAACAGGGAACAGTGTATTTATTTGCTACTGAAATGTCAACAGAAAAGCAAACAAACAAAACCCATCAGAGCTGCAAGCCTGACTTGGAGAGTCCAGTTCCTACACACTAAGAGGGTATGAGGAAGCTTTCACAAGATTTAGAGACTTTATAAGCTGACAGACAACATGCATGGTTTTCCTCCAATTTTCAGGAAAGCACGCACATGTTCCAGTTCCTGGGCCAGTCACTCCGCAAAGCATCCGGAAACGGTCTACATCAATAACAGAAATGCAGATAAAAAGGGAAAGAGGATTTGCCACAAAATGTTGAACAGAGAAGTATGCTGTCATCCCTAGCAAGTGCTGGAAAGCAAAGGGCAATGCCATCAGCAACAAAAATAAAACCAAGGAAAAAATGTATAATGTCTGGCTACAGAGTCACAAAATGTGATGGAGTTCTGGAGGTCCACCTCCCTGCTCAAGCAAAGTCTCCCAAGAGTCAAGTGCTCAGGGCCTTGTCCAGTCGGCTTCCAAGTACCTCCAATGATGGAGGTACCACCAACCAGCTCTCTGGCACTTCCTTATGGACCTTTCTTGCACTGCTCTGAATGCAGCAGTTTCTGCCTTTATCTGTTCAATATGGACTTTCACCATACAACACTGAATCTTCACAGAAGTTCACTATTTTTAAGAAACACAAGCAAGTCTTGCATTGAAATTCACCTACTTATCAAGGTCTCCCTTCACCAGGCTGACACAATTCTGTCTTCTTCCATCTTGAGATATAATTTTCTGTTCACACACTTCAGTGGCACTATAATCGTAGTAACAGCCTACAAGAACAAGTAGATCTACACAACATTCATATAATTTAGGAAAAAGTGGGAAAGGAGCTACAGATCTTTCTTTGCTGAGATAAGCAAAAGGTGCACAATGGTCATAAATAACAAATACTTTAATATTTAGTAAGGACAGCTGAAGAGAAAAGGGCTTGTTCCTTTCTGCTTGAAGGCTGTCCCACAAGACAAATGAGAACTGGCTTCAGAGCCTGGTGAACAGTGGAGCCAGGATCAGGCCTGTCCTCCCAGCCCAGAAAAACAACACTGCCAGTTCATGAAAATAAACTTGTTTTAGCAGAAGATTTTTGGGTCACATCCAGTTCTCTGAAGTGAGTGGGTTGGTCCTAACATACTGTCCCACCCAGTTCTTGACTCCTTCATGCGACTGGCAGGATTTGAAGTTAAAAATAAATTAACAAAAAAAAAAAACCCCAAACAGTTTTTCAATTTCTTCTTCCAATGAAAAGCATGACAGGAATTCTAGATAAAGCTTTCACTTAGAACAGATGGTTTTAAAAAACATTTTGAGTGGTGAGGTCAGGGACACAAACAGCCAACACTTTTGTCAAAGGGAACCTTCTTTGTGCAAGTCTGCTGCAGTGCTGGACCAAATGACAGCTGTCTGCCCAAGAGTGCACAGACAGGTCTTCGCTGCCCAGAGAGTCCTTAAATAAAAATTCTGAAGTGATTAAAACAGAGTCAATGCTGGCTGATGGTACTTCATGAGTACAGACGTTCCTCAAGTAATTTTCGTACCATTTCTTTTCCTATTCACTTGACACACAAAGTTCAGCATACAATTCTGAGCTGCTCCTACAGGAAAACTAGTTTTGCTTTTCTGAAAGGATTGGTAAACTTAGAGAGTTTGCCACACCAGCTTCAAAACAAGCTCCCACCATATCACTTTAAAAGTTTTAATGAAAGAATTCAGAATTAGGTCCCACTCCCAATGCCTGTGTGCCTCTCAGAGTTCACCCACTGCAGTGCCAAGAGTGCCAGCAGCTCAGTACAGAGGTGCTCCAAAGAGCCCAGCCATTAATATGCACTGCCTTGCCAACACATTCAGGCATTATCAAAAAAAAAAAAAATTCTTTTCAAGAATGCAGTGGAAAATGGCAAGTGAGGAGTGAACATGTAGAGGCAGCTCTACCTCATGCAAAGTACAACAAACAGGTTTTGGATACTGCGTGTTCCCATGGTACCCAGTGCCTGGGATTGGCCTCTCCTGCGCTGTGCGAGTGAGGCCTCATACCAAGACTGAACGTTCTAGAGAAGGTGACGTTATCCACATCCTGTAAACAGTCTCTGTGAGCCTCACCAAAGTGCAGACCCACATGGAGCATCTTTCCTTGCTTTTACTTACTCCCATAACTAAAGAGAGCTGGTTTTGCTTTGAACTTGTGCGAGCCAAGAACCTCTTGTTAAATAGAAGGCTCACACAGCTCAGATTATCAGAGCCTTTGTTTTGCCAGGACCTTCTCCAGTAACCCAAGGTGGTGCATGCCCATACAGGCTGTGTTGCAGTCCTTATGAGGTGCTCCTCTGTCTTTCCTGAGCTAAGGCTGAAGAAACAAGCCATTGCTGTGGCTCTTACCCATGTCTTAAGAGGAACAGTGCATGGCTTCCAGATGCAAACCAGCCCAAATCAACATTTTTTCCTTCTGGCTTCAAAGATTGAGCACAAGTGGGATGTGAGCAAATGCCATGCTTACAGTGCTTCTGGAGCTGCCAGTGATCTGCAAGGAGCAGGCAAGCCCAGACCATGGAAGGTGGAGAGCAAAGCCCAGACCATGGATGGTGGGGAGCTGGCTGGCTGGCTGTGGCCTCAAGCATAGATACAGGAAGTGGCCAAACACAAAACCACGTTTGTCTTCGAAACAAGAGCTTGAGTGTGAGAGAAATCAGGATTTCTTCTCCTTCACCCACATGTTCTCCAAAAGGTCTGGCTGGGCAGAGCCCCTGGCTGGCCTCTGCCCAGGGCAGGCAGCCCTGCACACCATGAGTCACCCATCGCCTTCTTTCTGGCCCTGCTACAATTTGGTGTGACACTAAAGCATCTCCTGACTAGAGCTTCTGGCTGTGAACTGTAATAAAAAAATAAACCAAGGTGAAATCAGGGAAAATAAGAAGAGGCAAAAAAGACAGGGACAGTAGAATTTGGCAAAGAATATAGGTGGAAGAGCTTTTCACCAACTTGGGAAACAGTACAAGAAAAGAACAGCAGCTGTTTTACTGCAGACAACCCAAAACCTGAAGGGACAATCCTTCCAGTCACAAACCACAAGCAAAAGGAAAGCTCTCCATGTTGCACCTTGGCACTTGTAACCACATCCCTGAAGCATGGGTCCCCACCACGAATTACAGCCCAGAGGTCTCAGCTGCACTGCAACGCGATAAACACCCAGGTTTCAGTGACACTCATACCCCCTAAGAGCTGCTGGAAACAGCACTACCTGCACTATGAGAGAACAAAACCTGTGACACCACCACAGGTTAATTGCTTTCCTTAGCTTTAATGTTCTGCTTTCAAGGATATCATCTGTTACAGCTGGCTGACTCATGAAGATGAGTGCTTAACAACTTGAAGACATTAATGAAAACCATCAATTATATCTGACTTCAAATATCATATAAGAACAATGAACACTTTTGTTTGCTTCAGTAAATGCTTTAACTTCAAGCTTTGCCAATAACAGGAAAAGTGTTAGAAAATAAAGTGATTAAATAAAATATTTACATTTTTAAATTATGTACAAATACTGATAGTTGTGCTAAGAGTGCTGAATAACTACTACACACCATTGGAAGAAAAGTAACATTTTACTTTTAAAACTAGCTATTCCCCAGAATGATGATTATTGCGCTTAATGTGACCTTCTCCACAATACAAAAAAATAACATATTTCCATGGAAATTTCAGCGGCAGAAGATGCCACTTCAGTAACAGAGATGCTAAAAGGATGCCAAAGGACTCTGACAGGCCCTTCAAGCAGCCTCTGAGGTCAGAAAGTCCTGCTTTCCTGCGACCACTTCCTGTTCTCCACTAAGAGGGTGAAAGAAGATGGTTAGAGAATATCAAATAAAGTATAACACTAACATAGATGTATTTTGGGAGCTTCCACATACTAAAACCATACAACTAGCTTGCAGTCACACCTGTCTGCCTGACTTTTTTTTTTTTTTTTCAATTTGAGGTAAGAGTTTAGGGGCAGAGGACAAGGCAAAGCTGCAGACAAAGTGGCTCATTTTCCACGGGGTGGTGGAAGAGACATCTTCCAGAGCCACATTTAAAGCCAGTTTGTCTTCCAAGGTAGTTCAGTCATTTCATATCCTCTTCCCGCTCAGATGCCAAGGCATAGCATGTCCATGGTGGAGAGGAAACTGAGTTTCACCTGGTGGGATCTCCTCTTCAGCAGAGAAAAGAGTGTGTTCAGGGCAGCCACACTCACCTTCCTGATGGCGTACGAGGCACCCACAAAACTACAAATCGAAAAGACTCCTTTAAGTGACTCACTTTAAATCATAAATGAGGAGTAAAGGGAGAGCTTTCAGAAGGAGGTGAGTACACATGATACCAGAAAGGGAAAGAAATTATCTGAGGTAAAAAGAGGAAATATATTAGTGGGGGTGGAAGATATAAACAGTATGACAAAATAAATAATAGAAAAGGGGAAAGAGAAATAGTAAGTAAAAACCAGATCAGCTTTTTATGTAAATCATGAAATTTGAGGGCTTGACTGGTATTCTGTGTCTTTGAAGTCAAATTACGTGGTAAGAAAATTGATGATAAGAACTTTGGAACAGGAACAAAATCTTTAAAATATGGTCTAGAGCTTGTCCAAGCTAAAAAACTATCAGATCTGCATGTAAAGCTTTCTTCCTATGGTATCCTATTCATATTGCATAGTATCATATTCAAATATGAAATAAAATAGGAACAAAGTCCTTTTAAACAATCACACTGATACAGTGGTGATTTGTGGAAAACCAACAAGCTGCAAAATGCCAACACTTCTGCTATAAAACCACATTAAAAGAAAGGTGTAATTATAATGCACTTTGCCACTATTACCTCCTAGTGTTCCATGTGCTCCTGTTGTCAGTGATATCAATCACAAAGAAAAAAAAAAAGATGGCCTATAAGATAAACCTCCGAGCATCCTCCTTAAAGGAGGCTAAACACTGTACCAGCTCTTAATGGAAACGCTTTTGCTCAGAAAACTGTAAAACTATCTGCTAAAAAAGAGTGCTGGATTTTTGCTAAAGAAAAAAGTGGATTTTTTAAGCATACAACTCTATCTTGGAGGAAACCTCCACCCTCTGTGCTGCCTGTACTGTTACTGTTCCAGTCATCTTCAGCAAATTAGAGCTTCAAATTTTACAAGTACATGAATACACAATAATGTGTCACTGCTTTATTGCATGTCTGCTTTAGGTCTTGCTCCTCATTTACACTTAAAAGAGGACTTTGCTCTGCAGCTCATGCTCAGCTATCACTCTCAGTACACCTCAGGGGCTGCAGGGGAAGGGCTGCTGGTGAGCAGGACGTGCACAGCCTTCACACGGGAAGTGCCCCTGGACCAGGGCACCGAGCTGGGCATGTTCTGCGTAAGGGCACTGGTCACCAGTGTAACTCTCCAGCATACACTGATACATGTCCTTAGCCTACCCTAGGGATGCCAAGAGCTGGGTTACTTAGAGCTGACACTCAGGGAGCCGTACAAGTCGGGACAAGTATTTAGCTCCTCTCCAAGCAGGCTGTGAGGGATTGACACGGACCTTGTCAAACCACACAGCTGCAAGCACATCACCCGCTGTGCACGTCTGACACCATCACCCACCAAAGACCAAACAAAGGAGGAGTTACTAACAGGTACCACTCCTCAGACAGCCCACAGCTGTTTCAAAGCACATGCACCAGCACCTGCTCCTTGTCCTGAGACACCTGGAAAAAGCACCTCTGTAACACAGGCCAGCTCGGGCACTGCTGCTGGTGCAGCTCCACCGCATGGCCCAAGCCCACCACTGCCCACACACGCATCCCTCAGCTCATCCCCCCGCGCAGAATACGAGCAGCAGTGAAGGATTTTCAAACCAAAATCCCTTTTCATAGCATCATACTAAGAAGGGCACACAAAGCCAGGACTATTCTGCAGCCAGGTCTACCTCAAAATTTCACCTCCTGCACAGGAAGTTTAGAATGGAATAAAACAAGAAAGCCTGCTAAAATACAACATAAACATGAGTATGGTAGAAACTGTAAGAAAAACATTTGAGACTCTGCCACAGAAAACCAAACAAACAGAAGGCAGCAACAATATTTAAGAAATTAACAGGGCCACTCCCACAACAAGAAAATCAGAAAGCACACCAAAACAACCAGAAGCTGTAAAGCACAGAGTGCAGAGTCAGATAAAGAGAAGTTGGAGATTACTTATTTTTACAGTTCCCATCATAAAGAGAACTGAAAAATACTTTTCCTATTATAAATACTATGTTATTGCTCAAAAGTACATAGCCCTCAAATGCAAGTATGAGCTGTGAGCACACAATGTTGCAGCATCAAAGACAGCGAGACAATAACCCCCCAAGTCTGTGGCCCTTGGGAGCCAGCCAAAGTGCTCAGTGCCAGGCTCGGCCCCGGCAGGCTCCAGCCTGCCAGATCCCCCTGGCCACAGCCCCAGCTCCGACCAAAGTTTGGGCAGCACAGCGAGAGGAGCACGGACCCACTGGCAAAGATGGGCCAGGACCCTTCTCCCATCAGCCTCTCCCCTCTTCCTCAGTTCTGCTGCTCTTGCCCTCACCTGGCCAGAACACAAGCCCAGGCTCCCCACTCCCTTCCTGCCACCTGCCAACCCAGCACGCCTGCGGGAATGCTCCCACACACTGAAACATCCCTGATAAACATCACCCTTACCTGGACAGGTTGGGTTAGTTTGATCTTCCACTCCAGATAACATCAACACTGCCTGACCATATGGATTGGCTTAAGTGTTTCTCAGCAGTGAAATCAAGAGTTTCTTTCAAAAAGTCACAATGAATCAAACATTACCTTTCACTCAATCTCATAGCTGTGATTTGAAGAGAGCATGCCTTGAATTGCAACATGCTAGTCTTAATGCTTATTTAGAGATCAAAGCCAAACTAATTCATTTCCTATCCTACCACACTCAAAATATTCCACAAAATACAAATAATTATTCATTGGGGAAAAAAAATAGAAGAAAACAAAATGAAAGCCAAGAAACCTCTTATAGTTATCAGCTTATACCAGCTAAACACACAGATGTCGAATACAAAAACAAACCTACGCCCACTGCTTCAGAATCAGAAAATTAGGATCAGACACAATGAAGAGACACTACACTGTGATCACCGCCCATCAGAAAGGCAGGCTGTTTTGGAAAATAATTATGGGAACTATTTCTACTTCAAGTTCAATTGACAGACTTTAGGTTTTAGCAGAAGTAAAAAATACTTCAAGTTCATACTCGGAATTAAAGAATAACTTTATGTATAGTAATACTACAGACAGGACTTTAAGCAGGAAATTCCATCACTGCCCTCTTTGTGTATGAAAAAGGGACACATTCCCCCAAATGTGGATAGGTGAAGATCACCTCAGAACGTCCAAGGTAATTGCCCTACCATGGCACTGCCACATGAAGGTCAGTGTTCTGTAGAGTCAAAGAAAATAGGGGCACAGGTAGGGCAGTAATGCTGTTAGCCATTTAAAATCCTGGGTATTCAGCACCATACAGCAATTTGCTGGCACACTTCTCCCCTCCTTCTCTTTTAATCTAATAAAGTAACATGTTCTGGTTAACTTTTACCTACCTTGTCATCATTGCACATCTATTCTGACTAAACCTATCTTGAGAATTTAAGAACTACAAACATCTAGTGTATGAAGATGGAAGGGTTTCAGAAGCTCTGATCTGATTTAGGTTCATACATTCCAATTTCAAAGATAAGTGGAACAAATGAACTGTTTTCCAACCCAGGGAGAAATGTCAGAACCTGTACAGGTAAGTCTGCTGGGCATATTGGAAATCCTTTCCTTAAAGATCTACATGGAGACATTTAACCACTGTTAAAGTCATCTAAAACTGACACTGAGTAAGACATGATTTTCAGGTGTGAGCATCAAGGTGGTTTTTCAACGTTTGTGCCTGCACCCAGACAAAGACAGAGCACACAGTAATAAAACTTCTGGCACAACCACGACAACTGAATTGCAAATATCTCCACCTGCCTCCCTGCAGCAGAAGCAGCCACAGCTCCTGTGCTGCACTGGCCATGAGATGTGTGTGGTGAGGGAAGCCTTCTCCACACAGCTTCCCCTTGCCTGCTGCTCACACCCCACTCCCAGGTGTCTGTCACAGGGAAAAACAAGCAGCACTCAGCTGTTTAAAAGCAACTGAGCAGAATGAAGGGGATATAGCAGATTGGGAAAAAAAAACACTGGACATTAATTAAACCCCTGTACAGCAAAAGCCAGGCAGATGGATTCTGTGCCCACCACAGCACTCCGCTCATTGCGAGGTACACGTGAAATTTCGACAATGCAGCTAGAGGAAGCAAAGGAAGCAAGAAATTGAGGAGGGAGAGAAAGAGAGAGAGGATGGGATTACACGTTTGGGTTGGAAGAGACTTTTAAAGATCATCTAGTTGAATTGCCCTACCATGGGCAGGCGCATCAGAGGAGGGCAAAAAGAAACAGCGATTCATGGGTAGCCTGAACTCCATCTCTTGTTACTGTGCATAGTGAGATAAAACCAGGAAGAGATTCTATAGCAAGAAAAGCATTAAATGCTTAAGTAAACACAAAGGTAACAAAAATCATACACATCATATTCATGAGATTCACGTGTTCATGTAACTTGGAAGAATATTTGAAGATCTAATAACCCATTAATGTTTTTAATGAAGCAGCAAAACTACTAGAGGAATGAAATGAACCCAGCTCAGTCCCTCACTTTGCTGTGTTTATTCATGAGCTCCCAGGTCACCACTGCAACAGGTAATTAGTGGATGGGGATGGCTGGCAGGAGCAAATCCATGTGTTATCATAACCTGCTTCTGGCAACCAGAGAGCAAAAAAAGCATTTTTCCCCTCTTTGCACAAGTACAGCAGGTCAGCAACACCAGTGATCTAGGAAAGACTGTCCCACCCAGGCAAACCTGCCTACCAAAGGCATTTTAAGCTATAAAATGCTGGTCCCAAGAGCATTTGCACACACAAGCAAGCAGTGCTAACACAAAACACACCTGAAGTGCAAATCACACTGCTGCCACACAGCACCAATCAGGCTGCTGGGAACACACAGAGACGGGGCAGTGCAGAGCCTTCACGGGGGTTTGCTGGTGGAAGGGGGGCAGGAGTCCCACCCTGCAGGGCCCCCCATCCCCAGAGCGCCCTGCCCAGACCCAGCCTGCCAACAGCAGCCTCCTACATGGGCACCTGCCCTGGAGCTCCTGAATGCTTCCCAGAGGGCTCTGGCCCACAGCAGATGGGATCCCAGCACAAGAGCCAGCAGGACTGTGTGAGTGCGAGATACCTGCCCTGCCCATCCCATCTGCTCAGCGTTCCTGCACTGCCTTGCAACAGCACACACCATAACACTACCTCGAGGTCAGGCAACATCTGAGCAAGAGTGCAGTGCTTAGTTAAAGTATTTCCCACTGAAGTCAGAAATAGAAAACATGAGTTAAAGGAATGGGAAGTGGTTTTCCAGCCTAGCTTCAGTGCAGTGCATCAAAGCAAGCCCTTGTTCAGGAATGAAATCATTCCAGGTCACAGGAAAGAAACATATTCCTCGACTGCATGGGAAGGGCCCAGCAAGCAGAAGCAGCCACTGACAGCTCCCACACACAACTCAAGAGCCAAATCCCCAAACCTAGTTAATGTCACCTTTCCTGCACCCAAACTGCACTAAGGTAACTCCAGAAGCTTGGCCAGGCAGCCACCAGTCCCAACTCCAACAGCCACACACCAGGACCACAACCACAGATGTTCAGAGCAGTCTTTCCATTTCCCACCCTGCAGTGGAACCGATCCAAACAAGCCCAGTTTGGTTGCTGTAGAAAACTAAGTTTTTCATGGCAAGGCAGTTGCTGGCTAGAACTGAAGTGCGTTCCCTCTGGTACAGCAAACGCTGCGCAGCGAGCACACTCCAGGAACGCCCGGAGCCGCGAATACCAACCAGGAACAACCAGGAAATGGCTGGGTCTGACAGCCAGGGATTCCTGCAGTGACAGCGCTCTGAAGAGCCTGCTCTTATCAAGGCACAAGAGCACTTGGAGTAGCAGGGTTCATATGGATGGGAAGCTCGGTGATACCCCTTGGCTCCAGCCATGGGGTACGAAAAAGGCAGGAACCACCTGCTGAAACCCCACTGAACACACCAGCATCACTCACACATAGATGCTGTGTGTGCCCAAGGCCACAACCATGACAATTACTATGAAATGAGCATTTTCACAGTGTTCATTTAATACGAAGTGGCACATTTAAGAGTAAAACTGTGGTGATAACTGTAAAAGTTTACTTAACTTGAAGAAAAGATGAACTGCATCCTTTGATTATAGCTGTTAAAATCAAAGTGCAAACTTCAGAACAGCCTTTAAAGCGATGAAAAAGCAAAGCAGACTTTGAAGACCAGACAAAAAAAACCCCTCGGTTACCGCATTTTGGGGCTCTGTGCATTGGGCTTAGAGCAAAGCCCGTCGTAAGACACAGTAACAACACACAGCACAAGCCTGGACCCAGTTCCAAGCCAGATGTGTATGACTTTGTAACTAGGAAACCCCTGAACATGCTCCCCTCGCACTGTGGGACGTATCGGCATTGCTCGGGCGCAGGAGGACTTTGCTGCTGGTTCCAGCGGCCCTCGGGGGGCAGTCTCCGGTGTGCGGGAGCCCAGCGATAGTCATCGACATCTGCCTTCATTCACGCACCGAACCGAGCGTTCCTCCCACTGCTCGCTTGTGCCAGCTGCGGCTCTCGCCTTATTTGCAGCGATGAGAAACGCTCCCGAGGTTTGCCCAAACACACTACGCCGAACAGAAATTACGCTGCATTTTTGTGTCACACCGTGCCCGGTAGCCGGGGAGCAGCGCCCAGAGGCGGGCAGGGCGCTTCGGGGGGCTCCGCCGCTCCCCGAGGAGCCCCCGGGCGCTGCGGACGGCGTTACACGGCGACCACCTCGGGAACAGGGACACGGCACCGGCGCCTCCCGTCCCCCCGCTCCTGGCGCTCCCACGGCTGTACCGCCGCCCCGCGCCCCAGCCCTCGCTCCGGCAGAGCGGTCCCACCCCGGGAAGCGCCAGGACATGGCCGAGACGGCCGCCGGGCCCCCCTGCGCCGCCGGCACCGGCGGTAGGGGCGGCAGCACCGGGGGGCGGGCGGCGCTGGGACCAGCGGCCCGCGAAGCCCCAGCTCCCCCCGTGCCCGCGGTACTTACGTCGTCAAAGAGGGACCCGACGTTAGCGGTGACCAGGAGCACCCCGGCGCCGGCCGCGGCCGCCTTCCCCGCCATGGCGCGGGCGGAAGCGCGGCCGGGAGCGGCGGCGCTGCG